>VZTN01034769.1:28819-70065 GCA_013400515.1 Erpornis zantholeuca
TCCCATTTTATACCAAAGTTATTTTTTCCAGAACCTGGAATGGACCCAGTTTGTATTGTTCTAAAGGAATTATTCATCATTAATTGTGGTGTAAATTACCGATTGTCACTGTTGAGTCTTTGTTAGGCTAGGCATAAAGATGACATCTACCTTCTGTACTTAAATGACCAGAAGAGACATGTTCTTTTTAATTCCATTGGACCATTCTATCATGTTAATTTTAGCTTCAAAGAAATGATTTTTTACTTCCACAAGAGCCATTTCCTGAAAATAAATCCAAACCTGCTGTATTAAAATTGTTTAGGTAAGCACCTCCATACTTAGCTCTGTTCTTCTAATGTCTGCATTACCTGCAGGGAAATGGTGAAGGCCATAAATATCAAGTAAAAGGAAGTCCAGAGTCAAATCTAAACACATCTTCCAATTCACATGGTACAGACATATTCCATTGACCCTGCCAGCTAACCAAAAGATGACAAGCGTAACTGGAGGATGAACCAGTTGTGAAAGTAAGAATAAGCAAGCCTTGAGAAGGAAATTCCTCATTCAAAAGATATAATAAAACCACATTTTAATCAACCAGAAGTCTTTGTTGCAACTTTTTATATCTGGGACTTATATCTTTTGCCCTGAATGTGCTTCAGCTGGTACAATGTACAAATTTAGATGACCTACCAATTATGGCATGGTTATGAACATCATCTGCTGTGCTTCAATTTTACTTAGAACCATATAACCCATTTCAAGACCTCTGTATCTCTTTGTGATCTGTGTTCTACATTAAATTGACAAATTGACATGAGCAGTCACATTCTTGCTTTTGGCCAGTGCCTTTGAAGGCATAAACATTTGGTTGAACAAATGAAAAAATACTGCACTGGAAGGCAGAGCTTGGAAGAAAAAATCCCAACACTGTGGTTCTGTGGAATAGACTCCACATTTCCTACTGTAAAAAATAAGCATTCTAACCCTGTTACTTTCAGTACTTAGTGCAGAATTCACCTGTTGGACTCAGCATTCCCTAATTAAAATTTTATCCCATGTATATACTCCATAGAAGAAGGAGTGACAAGTATTTCTTCTTAACCTTTAAGAGTACTACAATGTTAGGAGGGAGAAAAGTACAAAGATAGAACTGTAAGCAGGAAATAGGACAGGAAGATAGACTGATAACATAGCTGAGCTGTTTTCATAATTAAAAAGGTGGCAGGGACTGCAGTTTCTTTATTTTTTGTCCAGACTGAACTAACAAATTGTATTCTTTGTATTTTAATATGATAAATCTTGTTGAAAGCATTTTTTTAAGATTTCTTTTTTAAGCAAAGCAATGAAATTTTCAACAATGTAGATAACAAAATCAGTGGATAAAGCTTGCTGTTAAATAACTTATTTCCTTTCTTCACATCTGTACCGGTGCTACTAATTCATTACAAGTCCTGGAAAGGGCTGTAGTTCTCAGTGTAGGGATTGTCCCTTGTATTTTCCTACAATGAAAAATGAGTAATTAAAGCCTTTTGCTGTAGAGGTGACAGAAAAGGTAGTTGTGCCATTACTGGACCACTCAACAAGAACAATACAGAAAAATAAATGGTTTAAAAGAGCTCAAGACAACTTCCTAAATGTTTGCCCCAAACCAGAGTGTGTGTGTGCCCTAAATACAACTCTGTGTGTGTCTGTGTGTGTGTGTTCATTCACACGAGTGCTTGTTCCCAACTGAAAGAATAAGGAAATTCTTCCCACTAACTGTTTGAAAAAACACATGTATATGTTGTTTAGCCTGTGAGAGGTAGGCAAACCCAACATGTTTAGAATCCTCCATGGCATAGAAATTACTACCTACATTTCATGTAAAGTGTAAAAGATATTTCCATCGCTGTGTGTTAATATCAACTCAGCATTATTTTTAAATAATCTGCTAGATTTAAATTTGTCTATCAATACAAACACTGATTGTAGGTATAAAGACTTTTTCTCATGAGGAAGTTTACAGGATGCACAAAATGTATCCTAACTCTCATGGTGATGAAAATTGCAGCCTTAAACCCCAAGTTCCATTGAGAATTCTCAGTGGCAGACAAACTCAGTTTAAATTAATATTATATCACTTACATCTTTAGACCTCAGGCCATCAGGCTTGTTAACTTATGGATACAATGGAATGGTTTATTAACTATGCCGGACTAGACTAACCTACTCCTATCCTGTTGCCTTTCCACTAGTTTTAAGGAAAGTTCACTTATTTACTTTTTTATGCACTTTACTGTAGAAAAAGAGCTAATTTCAAATTAAAAATACTCACTAATTTCTTAATCAGGTATGGGGCATAAAGCTTCTTTTCAACATAAACTTTTTGTCTGTTTGAAAGCCCTTCTTTATTGCAAGGCAATAAGTTTTGCTTCCACTGAAAAATTAAACAAAAATGCCATTCATTTGTTTTGACTCCAATTCAAAGTTATGGTTTTACTTTATAATTTTCAGGATTACAGGCAGCAAATGTTTTTTTCTAATGGAGAACTGAGACTGATGTACATGAATGCACAAGTTTTCATCTGAGATGGTTAGTTCACTTCAACAGTAAAGTCCCTATTATCCCATTTCTGATGCAACACGGATTTTTAAAAATTTTCAATTATATATTTACATTATTATTTGCAATTACAGAATATTGTATAATTATGTAATTATGGACTTTGAAAGATATGCATTGCTCCTTCCATCATCCATCAAGATCTGTAACGAATGATATTCAATTGCATAATTAACATTTATTTATGACATGTTAGTTACAAAACAGTTGAGCCTTTGCACTTGTCAGGCTTTGAATAGTTTTAGCCAATATAATCCACTCAATGATACGCACTCTACAGAAACTCATGACCTGTCTGAGAGCAAGGTTGCTGAGGACATGTACTCATGGCATTTTGACTCTCATAAGTTGCTGCATAGGGACTACATTTAGGAATTAATTGATAAATAGGAATTGTTCTCTAAAGTCATCAGTGTATGTGTTTGTGTAAAGCATGAGGGTAAGTTTAGGCCAGATGCTTCAATTCCTCGTATCTCTGCACATTGTTTTGCTCTCCCTCTAATTCAGCATCCACATTATCTCACTTTATTCAGAGAAACTTCTGCCAAGATTGGGCAATCTCTTCAGTTATACACCCACTTCAAGAATGAGCAGCAAAAGGAGGGATAGCTTATCTGAACATGAAGAATGTAGTACAACTTGTTTTCAAAGAAGAGCATTCTAAAAAAAATGTGAATCATGGCTCTGAAAACGCAAGAATTTCACTTACTCTTTTAGGTGAATTATTAGAGAGGGTGTAAACCATACAATTTGATCTTTTTTTTTCCTACTCCTTTACTTAACAAAAGAAAGGGGTGGTGGGTGTGAAGAACACAGTAATTCTAAAGACGCTGGCGGTGCCTAAACCCATCCTTCATGGACAGGCATGAGGAGGGGATAAGTTTTGTACTTGAAGCACAGAAATTGGTATTAGCTGATTGGTGTCCGTAGGGGACAGTAGCAGCTAGGAGCTAGGAGGACTTCCGGTCTTATTCCTCTTTCATTATGCTGCATTGCTCTTCCTCAAACTGCACAGGCAAGTGACAACGTGTAGTTCTTAAACCAGCTTGCAGGAGGAGAGATCCTGAAGAGGGACTGCTTGCTGTTTGCAGCTCCTGGTTTAATTTGAGGAGCTCACATGCAAGGCAGAGGGACTGTGTCACTGTCAGAGCCCAGCCAGACTGTGAACAGGCAGGTGCTCACATCACACTGTGCTGTTCCACTTCACAGAGATTTTACTCCTGTTTTTCGTCTTGTTTTCCTTAATCTTGATCTAAAAGCCACTTGCTACACAGCATTACATTTTGCTTCTTAAACATGTAAAATAAGAGGTTACTCAAAGAACAAATTTCTCATTAGCAAATAGTCTGTTTAGCAATAGGCTTTCAACTATTCTTTTAACCTGCATGCAACTTTCCCTTCATGTTTCTATATTCTTTTCCTCATTATTAACATACATATGGGAAAAAGATGATTTTATGTATTGCAATGATATTCTGTGATAAAACTGCTCCTAATAATTCTTACACAAGGAAAAAAAGCCATCTGCCTTGAAGTGTAAATATTGAGCAAAAGCCATGTTTACTCTGGCAAAATATAAAATCACTTTTTGGCGTTTGCTTGCTGTTTATAAGTTGTTTTTTTAAAAGGGCATGTAAAATTTACAAAAAAAAGGAGGGAATTTTGGGGTTTAATTTACCTACTGAAGAGCTTGTATCTTGAGTGACTGAGAGAGAAGAAGAGTGCAATTCTTTACTGTTAAGACAATCTACAGTATTTTTATTTTTTTTTATTTTTAAAAAAACCCTAAATCCCCAACAAAACCTAACCAACCACAAAAACAAACAAAAAACCCATTAAAAAACCAAAACAGAACAAAACAAAACAAACAACCCTGCTCCACATTAGTTTTATCGAGTTACCTTGAAGGACTAAAAAAATCATAACAAACAAGTGATCAGTGGTTTGCAATTATCCAGCATACTTAAGATCTAAGTGAAGTAATCATTCCCTTTCTGGTCTAAACTAGCCTTTTTAAAGATGTACCTCATAGACACTCTTAAAAGGTTAAATACTACTGTGCTTAACATAATTTTATCATGATTTGCAAATCCTTTCAAATGATCACATATCATGATTTGCAAATCCTTTCAAATGATCACATACTGTATTGTAAAGGCAAAAATTTAGGTAATCTAAGGCAACCCCCATGAGTACCTGAATGATAAGTATCTTAGATCTCATGTGACCTTGGGGTTCTGTGAGACAATATTCCATATCAGGTAAATAATTATTTGTGATTGAAGGAGATGGATTCAGACTTTTCAATTAGCAAAATTCACAGCACCTGTGACTCAATACATGCTTCAAAAAATATCATTCCAGTACTTATGATTTCAAGTACAACCAAAGGAAGAACTGTGCCACCCATGCAGGAAGCCCAACTTTGACTGCATAAGTAACGAGTTGCAGGGTTGAGGGTGGCGTGGGGGTGGTTACTTCCTTATTTGAAGGATTTATTAAATCAGAATATTACTTTTACTAGCCCTGTGGGAGTAACGACGGAGAGTCCTAAAGCTTCATTAATTTGTGCTTAATAAAGTTACATGGTCAGGAGACTCAGCTGTAAAAAAATCCAGCATGTCCTGATATGCATATTTAGTATGAATTTCTTCATCCCCAAGACCCGTGTCTCTCTCAGGAGCACATTATAGGAACAGACAAAAAACCCCAAACACTGAAGATTACTTCCAGTGTGAACTGTTTTGGGAAACGAAATAAGCATTGCCAAACAGCGAGCTGAGAGAGATGCCAATGTAATTCAAAGCCTTCAGAACTGATTATATATCTAAGTATTATTCCTTGATTTCTCCTTTTACAAGGCAGAGCATTAAAACAAGGCATGTGATGCACCCCTAGAATGGACTCCTGTTCTCTTAATGAATTAGAAAAGTGGTTTATTTGTTTCTATAGTAGCTTACTTATTGACACATTTTTGTGTGTGTGCAAAAAGTAATTTCTGGTTAATACTTGAACCATCTGTGCTATTCTAATCCTAAGCTTCTTAGTCTGTACATATAAAATGACTTCTATTTTGTCTTTAAGGGGTCTTGAGGATTTTTGACTCTGCTGAAATTTTATTCAGATCTCTTATGATTATGTATGTTTTCAACACATTATGAACTTCTACAAAAAAACCAGCACATAAGACAATGTGATGCTACAGGTAAAAGCCAGGTGGCAGAACATTAAAATCAGTGGAATCTATTGATATGATAAAACAAAAGCAATGGCAATAGCCATATATAATGCATTATACTGATTTGAAACTGTTTACCATGGTAAACAAAAAGTTGACATCAGTTTTCTTATATGTCTTCCAAAATTACAGGAATTCATTTTGCTTTGCAGTTTAAAATCACTGCCTTGTGCCTCCAGGTCCTAAAGGATTTCCATTTAATATTCTTGCAATTTTTTTCACTTATGGGTAATTATTTCTTTTATTAAAAACAAAACACACAAAAAACAGACAAAAAACAACACATTTGAAATAAATATAATACTTCACTCACATTACTATTTTGCCAAACTATATTCTACATATTTTAGCCATGTTGTTTCTTCATATATGCTGCATTTCTTTGATGAACCTGCACCATTGCATACTGAGTTCTGTTCTGATTTATGTAGATTTAGAAGACACAATTAAATTAACTTCTTCAGACTACATATTTTACTACAAAAGTCACCAGGCAGAAGTATCCTGTGATTCAAACCAAAATTAAACCATGATTTCATCAACCTGTGAAACAGACATAAGCTTACATTGTAACTGGGACTAATATTTCTAATAAAACACCCTTTTTAACAAAACTGAAAATCAATAATAAGAGAAGTTTTAAAATTGACACTAGCCTTTTGAGTAACTGGAAATAGATCTTCCTGTCAAAGACTAAAACTGCTCTCCTCTGTCTAGACTGCACTGGGAGCAAAATTATCAGATTTTCATTTCCTCAATTTCACTCCACAGTGGTAAAACGTGCAAGTATTGATTCAACTGCTGAAACAAAAAGCAGGAGAGCTCTTCACCTCGTCAGGGTCAATGGGTTTGTGGGTGTCTAATTATACCTATACAGGGCATATAAATCTTTCTACTAGTCATTACGTGAACATAAGAGTCCAAAGGCATCATTAGAATCCTTTTAGCCAAACACTCATTCTTCTTTTGTTTTATGAGGGGTCAAAGAAACTGGGAATTAATATTATCGCAGTTCATAGATTTTCAAATTTGTATTTGAATCCAAGAAGATAGGCTTTGAAGGAAGAGGCTGTGTGTGTGGGTACCCATGCATGTCCACTTACAGGTCTGAGCTCTCCCCATAAACACATGTACAGCTTCTCTTTTTACAGCGTTCAGTCGAGACACGCTGATGTGAAGAGCACAAACATTCAAATTAATTACGGTATGTCACAAAGACAGTGTTGGCAAAGCTTTCGCTGAGTACTAATTTGTTTGAAAAGCAGATGAAATCTTAAGAATGAGCTGGAAATGCTAGTTTCTGTGATAAAAGTATTAATCTTATTTTTCATCACTCTGCTGACTTCACTGTGGTCTTACAAAAACTTCTGTCTTTTATCCTTACACTTACTGAAGTGAGCTGATTAATGAAAACATTAAAACAGTATTAAGAATAACAATAAAAAAAAGACAAGCAGCCATTACAATTACAATTAAGGATGTGTGCTGCACTATATTATGCTGTATCTTATTGTGTGTGTTGATCAGATGGTTTTTATGTTGTGTAACTGTGACAGTAAGAGCATAATATTTGTACCACAGTAAAGCTGTCATATTTTGCAAGTAGATTACACAGATGCTGGGTGCTCGGCAGTTTGAACATTAGATGGAGTTAGAGCCTTTCATTTTACCTATGAGAGCAGTAATAAGATCCCTTATGAAGAGCGAAAGTGATATTTTCAAGTATTCGTTTCCTGGGAATCCAATCTTTGTCTTACAAACTGACCCACCTACTTAACACAGAAGTTACAATAGGGAGTTAGTCCAAAGTGCCAAAGCCAAGAGGTAGCGACTCTTAATAATGCTGAAGTATACAGAAAAAACCCCGACTTAACCCCAAACTTACAAATGTTCACATCACTAAAAAGGAAAAGAGAGTCTGGCCCTAAGTTTGCAAAAAAACTGTTTCTGGCATTATTGAGTTCAGTGAGACATGATAAAAATTGTGGATATGATGATAGAATGCTACTATCCACAACAACAAGAAATTAGTTTGTTGGTCCAGTTGATAATAGTTTCTGTCCTTGACTCATTCTATGTCTGTGTAAAACACCTTCAGAGGCCTGAAGTAAGGAAAAGGACACAGGGTTGTCTTATTTTGTCTCTTGGTTAAAGACATACCCATGCCTTCAGCCTAACCTTCCTCTGCCCTGCACTACTGTCAAAACTGTAGTCCCACTGTAGATGGACAGAAGAGAGCAGGAATGGTACCATATCTGTTGAGGAATCAAAAATCCCAAAAATCAAAAAGGGGGAAGAGTTTGTGCATTAATATCAGAAGGAAAAAAGGGTGTGTGGAGGTTTGATGCATTGGCTGATGTTACACCCTGCTAGCACAGAAGCTGAAATTTCTTCAGTGCTGTACTTTTAGTGGGTCCTGTGCTTCTTCCTCAATCATCAGATGTGCCTGATCCCTGTGTCCCAAATGCCTCATTTCCTACCCATGCTCCTCACAGTGGCTTCTTCACTCCCAGTTCAGCATGGGGCCCATGTATGATGAGAGCACCCTGCAAGACACCCTCTGCAGCTCACCGATTTGTCTGGGGGCTCCTTGCTGCTGCCTGAAGCCCTTTTAGGGTTGACCACTGAGCTGCAGCAAGATCTGTGGCCTGTGTTTGGCTTTGCATCTAATATTCCCGCTCTGGACACGGCCTAGCAGCTGTTCCTCTGCCCACATGTGCTGCGCCAGGGCTGGAGGGGAGAGCAGAATTCCCTGCAGATGGAGGATGAGCGTGCTGCTTTGATGGATGTCTATGCGGCCGCCTGTCCGTCCTCCTCACCCACTGACCCGTGTAAGGCAGCGCAGTAAGTGCTGCCCAGCTCGGGAGAAATGACATCATAGCTCATCGCTCAGCCTCAGGCACGCTGCCCGCATGAAGCAAATGGGACCAAGGACCTGTACGTAAATTACGGCAAGTTGCTGGCTCGCGTGGGAGCCAGGTCTGCCCAGGCAGGAGTCGCTCGGTGGGCTTGCACTGCAAGCAACTCAATGGGGGCACAGCAGCAGCTGCAGGAAACCAGCTCAGTTCTCAGCACCCAGATGAGTAGTACAGGAAAAAAATTGGGAAATTATTCCCCTTTTTTCTTATTTTGTGAAGAGATTTTCATACTCCGAGGCAACTGATGACAGGTTTAAAGGCAAATAATCCCTGCTAAGTCACAAGCCCTCTACAAATGTGTAACAGAAACACATGCATATATTGATTTGTAAAGTGAAGAGAGATGAAGGTACTCCATACTATGAGCTGAAATAAATTGTGTCATCACTAACATCATGAACTTTGAAAGGTGTTTTATGTCATCCAAAGATGTTTATAAACAACTGTGGAGTAGCCAGTAAGACTTGGGCTTGTAAAACAATTTCTTTCTGATATCAGCAGCAGGAAAGACAGAGGGTTGAGCAAGGGTAAAAGTCATGCAGTTACAAAGCTGCTTATTCAATGTGTACTTTTCTCCTGCTACATGCCCTTTTTTATTCCTGCTGCCCTCTTGTGGTGGAGTTTCATCTTTCTACCTCGAAATTTTCAATTACAAGTTTTAGATATGGTGATATTTAAATAGATATATTTATTTAATTATAAATAAAATTATTTAATTTATGAAATAAAGAATCTTGCATGACATGCATGTTAACTCACTTCAGTTTGATGAAATAAAATTTGACAACTGAACTTTCATTTATTTGCATGTTTTACAGTATTAATTCAATTCATGCATCCATGATTTTAATTTCATCTAAGGTATTGATTTCTAGAAAATTTAAATATTTATTTAAAGTACTGTATCAGAAAGGCTCATCATAAACCACTGCTCTTCTCGTTCCACTACTAAAATTATTTCATTACATTCATGGACATTTCTTGACAAAGAGATAAAATAACTGGGAGATTAGATTACAAGCAACATCAGAAATAGTCACTTTTCGGCTCTGAGGCAGAAACAAAGCATCAGGAAAAGAGTTCAATTATCAGAGCAAAGTCAAGACACAAATTCATCTCTTGAAGCCACATTCTTCCCAAATTCTGAATTTCAGTCACTTCTGTGTAAGGGGTATTATCACATTGATCCAATTTTCTTTATATTTGAACCACATGAATGGCCTACGGACTGCAGTCTTTACAGTAATTTCTTTTAGAAAACTGTTTAGAACTGCTTTATATGAAACATTTTTTTTATTAAAAGAAACTAATTTAAAATAATTTTAAAAATACTAGAGGGTAAATCATTATTGAAACGTTTTTTAAAGGAGGAACAGAACTTTGAAAAATCAGTTAAAACCCTGCTATCTTTACTCAGAGAGTTCTATCCAAAATCAATCTTTTTTCTTTCCACTGATGGAATACCATAGCAGCAACTCGTGAATAATTTCCCTTTTTAATCTAAAGATGTTACTTGTGGAGGGTATTTTTTTTAATTCTTTTCATTAATTTCCTTTATTATGTGTACGTATGAAAACTACTGTAGAAGTAGGGGAAAGGTACTGAAAATAGGATAAGATACAGCTCATTCTGGAAAGGAGTTTAGTTTCTTTTTTATTCAAGCTTCATTATCTACATGCAAATTGTTCGTGGACAATGGAAGATCAAATGCAGTGTGACACAGTATCAGTGCATATCATGGCCTTGACTGTGGGATATGCCACTTAAGGGAATTCTGGCCCGTGTTCCTTCTGCCTACACCTGCACATCTCTCCCACACTAATGTCCTGCAGCTCCTCAACATGCTTCTTGATCATTTTCTTCAGATTGTGACAGCCTATATTGTATATCATGGATAAACAGTATTCCTTCTGAGATGATCACTCATACATACATAAAGTCTCCGAAGCCCAATAAATTCTGTTTTCCTTTTGTCATGGGTCTTCTCTTAATAGATTTTAAAAGACATATTTTAAAGTAAATCCAAAACGTGCCCAGTAGTTCGAGGACTTAATAAGAGCAGTGTAAAGTAAGTGAAGTCCTAAGGATTGATTAGGCCAAACATTGCCTGGTACATAAATTTAAATAAGTCATTCAGGGTTACTTTACATGGTTTATATAAATTTCAATTCTACTGTTTCATATTTTAATAGGTTTAGGATATTCATAGGGTACTTACAAGGTTAATATCTTAGCAATTTAAAGTTCATGCCACAGCTAGATAACATACTTAATGGCAACAAAGCTTCAAACAAATTTCTTGCAACATTAGCTGCATTTAAAAGTATAATCTTATGCTGCTCCTCTTGTTCAGCAACATTTCAGAATAATTGGAGAGAGCATGTATTTACAGTGGAGAAAATAACATACACTATTAACACTGCTTATGATGCTTATCATTATTTAGATGCAAAGTCTGAAAAAATATTGACAAAACTCATGTTCTAAATAGATCCTCATTAAATAGGAAGCATCTGAGCATGTGCTTATATTTTTTAAAAATACTTGAAGAAATAGATTCAAGTTTAGTCAATGTTCTTAAAGATCATATCCTTTTTTTTTTGATGAGCAATTCATTTAAGGCACCGTCTACTGCATTTACTTGAAAAGAATCCTAGCGAATTCAGTGAGAGTTTACTGAACCTGGCTGAGGTTTTTTGTCTTTGCTTTGGGTTTTCGCTGGTGATTTGTTGTTTGGGGTATTTATTTATTTATTTATTTAAATAGGAGCTGAGCATTCAGATTCCCATTTAAGTTCTATCAAGCCTGGTGCCCGAACATGACAGTTGATAGCTAATTCTCATCACCCACCTTAGGAGAGTTTCACTGTTAACATTGAGAACCATTGAGAACATTGGCGCGTTCTGCATCCACTCTTTAGAAAATCTTAATCAAAAGATTACTCTTTAAAGGCAGCCAATGTTGCAGGAAATCTCACTGGAGCTCTGCTCTCCTTAAGTACATTATCTAGCTGGAGTACAAACTTAAAAGGTTAAGATGTTAACCTTGGCTTTACGCTACAGAGACTGTTCTACAAATACTGATAGTGTAATACCGAGTTTTCTTAAAACAAGGAGGGGATGAAGCAAGCAACTTTTGGACTTAAAAAGAGTAGCAGAAATACTTACAATGTTTTAGAATCTTTTCTAAAAAACAAGCATAGCTTAAATTTGTCCTTTGTATAATCCTGACATGTTTATACCGTGGTGGTTTGGGAACCACATAAAGTTCATTTAAGTACACCACACAGGTGTATTGAATATGTGCCTAATTATTTACTCTTGAGTTTAGTGGTGGCCAAACATGTCTCAAGTGTTGCCCTGAATCATGGCCTAAGTGCATAACTTGAGCAATCTACTTTTGCCCAGTCATTATATGCAGATTGTAAAGACTTAACACGTGTAACTAGCACATAAATGAGCATCATTAAAACTTCTAAAGAAGGGTTCTCTGTGTATAAAGTATTCAGGACTGACTGCTGGGTTTGGTGTTTTCTGTCTGGGGCTTTCAGTCTATTTTGAGTGAAAATATGTAATTCCAGGCCACTCTTCCAATACATCACAGTCATTTTCTGCACTTTAGTTGTTTTTCTCTCCATTTTCCCCACAAAATAAAACATCATTACAGCAGGTTTAAAGTGCACTTTAGTGCCTGCAATCTTCCCATGCTATTCTTTAATATTTCATCATTAAATAGCAAAATAACCTGATATGATCCTAATTTAGTGCCAATTACACTGCATTGATCAAAGTGACCTTTTCATACTGGAGCACAAAAATCAATCCTGCTGCACAACAAATGTCAGGGGGATGAGAGCAACATATAATCTGTGACAATCAAAACATTACTTACAAATGAAATCACCAATGACCTGCATGCCAAGGCAATTTCTGCATAATGTGCACTGGTTTTATTTGCAGCTTTTGTTGGGATTTTTTTGTCTTGTTATGTTCCCCACTGTCTGCTGCCAGACATAGTTGTGCTATTTCACAGTTTCACTGAAAATGGTTGAAGCTCAATGGCTGATAACAAAATAATCCCACGAAGTGACTATAACCTGTAATGTATCTTTAATGTTCAGTACATTGTGATTTTCTGTGGACCCAAAAGTCAGACTGTCTTCTGACAATGCTCCTGTGACAAATTTGGTGATATTTCAAAATGTAGCCAAATTGACTAGGTCAGCCATGGGCAGGGGAGTCACTCAGGGATCCTCACTGTTCTGCCTTCAGTCAGTGATCCACAAGCCAGAGTTTGATGTAGATATTAGATCTGCAAATATTGTTGGTGCTTGTACTTTACCCATTATGTCTCTGTCAGTTTTAGGGTCCAAATGGGGAGGCATTTGGCTGCACAGGCAATATAAACTACCAGCTGTAGCTAGAAGCCACCTGAACTATCTATATTTGTAACTCAAAAGAGAAAATGGATTTCAGGTCAATTCTTTTTAATCATATAATAAAGGTATCTAAACTTTAACTTTGTGTTTTGTTCTTAATTAATCAGGGATTACCCCTTAACTGAAAAAATTCTTAACCACAACCAAGACAATTTAAATTGATTCATGAATCTCCAACTATGAATCAAAACTAGAAAACAATGTAGTTAGAACCATGTTGCTATAATCTGCACTTTCCAGCTATTTCACTGTTGTGAGCATGTCACAAAACCAGAAGATCTGAAGCTGTGTTTAAACTGTGTCTTCTTCAAGCATGTAGACTGTTGAGGTTTTGGAGTCTTCAAGAATGTAGACTTCCAGCACGTAAACTGCTGAGGTCTTCTTCAAGCATGTAGTTCTACAGAAACAGCTGGACCTCTGCAAGATTAAAATCCATCTCCTCCAGTTCCCAGGTAAGATTTGTAGGATTTGGGAGCTGAGATCTGCCGGTAGCAGCTTGTCAGCTCTTGGCTGAGGAATTTAATCTCTTTGTATATTGGTTGCTTTCCTGAAACTAGATGTGGTATTTATACTGCACTCTTGGATTCTATTTTTTTTGTCTTTTTAGATCTAAGTTGGATGCTCCTAGATGATAAGTTAGTGAGCAGAGCCTGTTTGTTAAAAAGCTGTGTCATGGCCTCGTTCAAGTTAAAGAGTGGGATCTTGAAATGCATTCAGTCAAATTCTCTGAAAATGTTTCACTTTATTTAGCAAATATGCTTGGTAAAGGATTATGTTCCAAGAAGTGAGGTAATTCTCGGGGGTTGGACTTTTTGTTTGTTTGTTTGTTTTGTTTTGTTCTGTAGTCTGTTCTCTAGAGAGAAATTGTTCTGATTGAAATAATTTATCCATGAGAAAAATCTCAAAGGCCTGGATATTTTCCCTGCTCATGCACACTAATCTGCTAATCAACCAAGAATGAGAGAGCATGGGAAAACCTAACTCTTAATATCAGTCTCAAAAGTGCTTGTTCTTCCAGATGCTTTAACTTCAGATCCAAAATAGACCAAAAAAAATAATTAGGGAGAGAGATTCTCAGGGTTTTATCATTCCTATTTCTGTTCTGGGGGTCACAAAACATTTCCTTTTATAGCACTTCACTGATAATGAGACTGTACAGTCTCAGATAGGAATATCTAAAAAAGCAAAGCTAGCTATGCTTTCTGCCTCGGAGATGAATGAATGAAACCTTTGGTGCAGCACTTGAGATCCTCGAGGGCCTCTGCATAAAGGTTAAAGAGCCCTTTTGGGTCCTGAAGAAAAAACTGTAATAGTGGGGGGGGAGTGTCGTCATATAAATTTGGAATTTTTTTCCTTGCTTTCAGTAGTATTTGCTAGAGATGCAATACATGTTTTACTTGCCAAGTTGATTAAACCTCAGTTCTTTCTCCTGGCCATACAACAAGAATATCTCTCTTCCTGGAAAGTCCAGTAGCAAACATGATTTATGACTGACACTTCCACAGTTCTGTATGTAGCTCTGGTAAGAACTAAATAATATTCAAGACCTGATTATGAACCAAATCCAATTCATTTCATGCTGATGCAGAATTAGTTTCAGACTAATGTAAAGGAACAGTATGGGCAGACTGTTAAGGTAACTTCTTTATTTTTAACATGCTCTTCAGTGCAATTTGCAGCTTAACAGCCTCACTATAAATGATGTGATTAAGTTTTATATATTTCTGTATATTTGATGTATTTACCCAAATGCAGCTGTAATTTTGTATACTGTTTCAAATGTTTAGAGCTGAATGAATTGGTTGGAGCAATCACAATTTCCAGTATTTTTTTTCAGTATTAAGCTGTGATGCAAACATGAACTAACAAAATAAGGATGGATATATAGATCTAGAGAAAGCAATTTTTTTCCATCATAATAGGAGAATTGTAAAATCTATTCACCGTAAAGAATCAGTCGAACAGATCCATTAAGCCTTAATTTCTGGCAGATATAGACAATGCAATCATTTGCATCACCATATCCAAAATATCAGTTTGAAATAGCTATCCCAACTCAACTTCTATCATGTCCAGCTCATTTTTTAAAAGCCATGTTGCTGCTTTCTTTCAGCACTTTACCTTGAGGCATGAGTGCAAATGGGAGACAATTGGTCTGTTAACCAAAATCTGTGTTTTGCCTAATTCCAGCATTTCAGTAAGTTTTGATTTGTTAAATTTGTTTTGACTTTGTTACATTAAAGAATTTTAAATAGGAATATACTTCATAATGGACCATATAGGGCTCAGTGTAAAATGCTTGGTGTTTATTGAATAAAAAAATATTATACCTATAAATAAGTCTTAATTTATGGCCTAAAATATAGACAGTAACTGTCTCAGGTACAAAGAATCTTTCATTCCACAGGGGAATATAAGGAAAAGTGCCAAAAGAAGCAGAAAAAGTTTAGGATTGGCCTATCCATAATCAGTGTACCTTATCCTGAGATCTAAATTCTTCTTCAACTTGTGGTGCCATATGTGCAACACGATTACTCATCACTAAAATGTAGGGCAAACTGAATTTAGACAATAGTTCAGGGCTAACTCTGAAGTCAGAGCTAGAAAAAAAAATGCATAATAATAATAAAATAATAACCCTTTAAATAACAGGAAGCCAATGAAAGAAACTGAATTTATTTTTTCATATATTAAATGAACACATATAACTGTTACGCTTTAATACATTATGTTACCTACTTAAAACAATCAACTGTGTTTTGAAATATTTAAGCCATAGACTGCCAGGGCTGCATTCCACTTTCTTGGGCGAGACATTACCACTTGCTGGATAATGCTATCTCTACAGCTTTTATGTTTTAGCATAAGAGGTACTTAGAATTATTAAGTTTCTATTGATTCTGAATGCCACAATTTCTATGAACATCTGATTTCTTTCTTATCTGTATTCTTTTAGATCTATATGCCCAAATTGCATTCAAAAATGGAATCCTCAGACACTGGAGAAAATGAATCATTTGTCTACTCCAGTTATAAATCATACCTTATTAGAGAAAATCAAATTTTCTTTGATCCCAGAACAGAAAATTATGAACTTAATTCTTTACAAATTGCACAGGAGATAATATCTGATAATCCATTAAGCACATCTTAATCAATATCTATCATGGTATTGTAAAGCACACTGATAAGGATATGCATATTGCTGATTAAGAGTACGACCACAGTGAAACTCTATATAAATTTCAAAGAATTTGAAATTAATAGATAGCTGATGTATCAAAAAACTAATTTCCTTCAAGAGCAACAGTGAGGTATTTTGCATGCATAAGAATCTGAGTCAAAATATGTTAACACCTGTAAGCTTTAAAATACAACAAAGGAGTATCTCACATGTAATGAGAGAAACTAACTTCACATGAGAATGTGTGTAGTAGTTTACTGTTAACATGACCCAGTCCAAATGTTGCATGCTTAAGTGGAAAGATTCTTACCAACTTCTCTGGGCTTTATGGAAGACTTTTGCAGTCTGGTATTACATCTTTCCTTAAAAAAAACCAAAAAATACACAAATAGCATTTTAAAAATAAAGGATAGCTTTCACAGGAAATTAATAGGACCTGCCACACTTATACTTTGCTTTAAGCTTTCTTGGAATGAGTTTTCTGTGTATTTATGCACTAGAAAATCCTAACTGACCTGGAGCAGATTAAGTGATTATAGTGTGCGATTCAACAAATTCCAGAAACACGTTTCAAGTCCCTGAGTCACTTGCAGGCTGTTCAACTGTTTATGCACTGTGAAAAATGGCTGTATGACAAGCATGCAGAAAAAAGCCATTCTTATCAAGACAGTAAGTAGTTTTGTGTGGCTTCTGCTAAACTGACCTCCCAACCTCCTGTCCCAGCATATGTTCTAAATAGTCCTTTAAGTTCCTAATGGACTAGAAGTAAATCAGAAAGGCAAGTAATACTTTGCATACTTTCTACGTAGAGCTTTTTTAAAGCTAAAAAATAATATTCCTTTTTATGCAATGTCACTTGTATCCATAAATTAGTGTCCCTGAGCACAGGTAACCACACTTCCTTGGTACATGTAAAGGAAATGTTAATTACATTAAATAATTTCCTCTTTGCAAGACAAAGGGATGGTACTTGAAACCTTTCCTTTTCTGTCATACAAAGTCTTCTTCCAGTCTGAAGAGAGCAAGCAATTCTAGGAGTTCCATTTGTTTAAGAAAATAGGTCTAAATTGATTAAACTAATCATTTTATTCTAACTGCTCTTTTTAAAGACAACTGCTGATTGCATGCCCCTTTTGTAGCTGTAGCTGAGCCTAAGATGGTACAAAATAACCATCTTGCCAGTTGTCACAACTATTTGCTCATTCTTTAATTAAACATAATATATAAAACCGTATAATTTACATCTAATTGGGAAACATCTCCTTCAGTCAGAAGGCAGCATAGTCTGATGGCATAAGTAGAAGCTTGGGTGTCAACAGGTCTGAGCTACTGTCCAACTGGAGAATCACAGCTGGCCTGGCAAAGATTCCTTAATCTTCGCTTTTAAAAATCTCATTTACTTATGAAGGATAATTTCAGCTAACCATTGATTTCATGAGTATGTTGTGAGAGCTGGTTAATGTCTGCTTTGCAGACATTAAAATAGACTAAAAATTTAGCACCAACTTGCAGGAGCAGCATATTGTGATAAAGCATGACTGTAGTCAAATAAAGCAAAAGAAGGACTGTAACTTCAGGTTTGCCTTAAAAAAACACCAAAAAAACCAGACTCTAATGTTTCAAAGTTGTGTTCTGGCTTGCCAGAGTTTAATGTTGTTGAGAAGGTGAATTTTAAATATAATAATCAAAGTCCATGAAATAATAGGAGTGGGTTTATCCAAGGAGAGATGTGGAGTCAGTTAAACATCACAAGTATGCTTGGTGGCACAGAATCCTGGGATTTAAGAAGTCCTCCACACACTGGCTGAACACAAAGGAAGGCAGCTCTAGGGAGAAGGAGCTGGTAGTCATGGTGAACAAGAAGCTGTCCATGAGCCAGCAGTGCCCTGGTGGCCAAGAAGGCCAATGAGATCCTGGGCTGCATTGGGAAAAGCATTGCCAGCAGGTCAAGGGAGGTGATCCTGCCCCTCTACTCAGCCCTGGTGAGGCCACATCTTGAGTGCGGTGTCCATCTCTGGGCTTCTCAGGACAAGAGAGACCTGGAGCTCCAGGAGCAAGTCCAGTGGGGGGCAACAAAGATGACCAAGAGACTGGAGCATCTCTCTTATGAGGACAGGCTGAGGGAGCTGAGCCTGTTCAGCTTCAAGAAGAGGTGACTGAGAGGGGACCTCATCAGTGTCTATCAGTATTTGAAGGGAGAGTACCAAGAGGATGGACCCAGGCTCTTCTCAGAGGTGCTAAGCAAGAGAACAAGAGGTGACAAGCAGAAACTGATGCACAGCAAGTTCCACCTGAACATGAGGAAGAACTTTACTGTAAACTGGCAATATATGTTATTTAGTTCAGCTCCAAAACCAGCTATTTTACCAAAGGCAGCAGCTTTTGCATTTTGCAGCAGAAATCAGATGCTAACAAAGCATAATTTAGTGGAAAAGGCTGATTTTTTTTTAGATATTGTATACATTCAAAACTTTATATTATCTTGAAATCTAATAGTGCTCTTTAAAGTATCTCTTTTTTTCCTCAGAAAGACTCAAAAGGAGGAAACTACAAGCAAAAGAACAATCCATTATTATTCATGATCTGGTATACCTATCATCAGCAGTGCACTTAACAGGCCAGCATCCATGCTGCAGTCTAAGTTAATCTCTCACTTTTCTGATTGAGAGCTCTTTTTCTCAAACAAAGGAAAAAACATTAAAGTAAAATATGCCCAAAGGTCCTTTTATTGCATACAAAAATTAACCAGGACCCTTTTCCCACACATGGGAATACATATGCTGTTAAATTTAAGACAATGAAAATGACTGCTTGTGTACTGACAGGGAAGTGGCACCTGTATTTTGGGGATAATGTCTTTCTCATCATTAGACTAAAGCTTTATCAGCCATGAAATTTTCCAATTTTTCTTTTTTTGGCACAATATGCATCATAGTTTTTACATGCTTTATATTTTGGTCTCCAGACACATTCTTTCCTGGGAAATTTTCTGCAGCCAAAGAGAATTTGTCACAATCTGGTAAATTTACAGAGCAAACCTCTTATATGCACAATTTTTTTATGAACTACACCATTCACTGATATCCACAGGGAAGGCAGAAATGCCAAAGAAACAGAATCTTCTCCGTACACCATGCCCTGCCTGCACTGAAAATTAAACATTACATAAAGCACACATAAAGTTAGGCAGTAAAGTTAGGCAATTAGCAGACCTTTGCACTCAGCAGCTTCATCCTGTATTATCCTCCACACCACAACTTGAATCAATAGCATTACTAACTTTACTCTGTGTGCCCATATTACACACATTTGAGCCCCAATTCACTAGAAGTTGCCAAACTTCTGACTAATAAAAGTTGCAGGTTGCCAAACCAGCCCACCAGTCTCCTCTGAACAGGCAACAGGCCTTTGACCCCTGTGCAAGCAGGAGCTGGAGCTTTTGTTGGGGACAAGTACTGATGCTGAAGGAACAGGGTTGAACAGCAGACAGAGTATGACTTAGCCCACGATATTATTACTGCACCAAACCCTCATTTTGTCTTTTATGCTCCACTCCTCTACTCTTACTGCAGATATCTATGGATTAAAGCTGGAGAGTACAGGGATGCTGGAACACTCAAACATTAGCATTCACAAAGAGATGTATGATACACAATAGACTGAAACTGAATGAGAAAAAAAACAGTAAGGACAAATACCCTTATTCAAGTTATGACATTTTGGTCCATCAGGGGCTTAAGTGATAGTTTTTGCTTAGTGCATTAAGAAGTACTCTTCACACCTCACCCTAGGTCACAGGATGTCCCCTTTCCAACTCATACCTTGGGATCAGCAGATTTCTTCCAAATAGTCCTTGTGAAAAAATAGCTGTCAAAAAAAGCACTGTGTAATGGATGGTCCAAAAGCAGCACAAGCTGTTGGATGTTATGTAGCTCACTGCCACTGGGAACATTTTGGGGACAGTTTTCCATACCTCCTAGCATTCAGAATCAACAAACAAGGGTGGGGTAGAGATGAGCAGTGTTCAGCTCAGGCTACATCCACATTTGTTCAGCCTCCCTGCAGCATGGCAATTCAGGCAGGCACACAAGCTGGAGGATTTTTTTGCTGTCTTCTGGATCTACAAATACCTTTCTCATACAAAAATAAAAGAAGATTTCAGGTTCCCTTTTAATTGTGTGATTCTTCAGGTTTACATTCTATTTTCTCCAGTTTTCCTCTTTGGCTATGACTAAGAGCCAGTCACTCTTCATAAAATTAGCAAGTTACAAGTTCTTTCCTACTTACATATTTTTGAAGTAAAAGATTTGAGAAAACAGTCGAGCATTATTAAATTCTTGCTTTAAAAAACCCGCATTGATTATTTGTTTTATTGCCAGCACAATTTTATAAAAAACTTCCCTTTCATTGATGGGAAAAACGATATTTTTGTCCTGATATTTCATGCATACACTATTAGATTTGGCTATGGATTTATTGATTTCATTGATCCATCATATTCAGGTCTTTTCTATTTTTACACCTCTTGATTCAAAACAGATTCACAAGTTTTGAACAAAAATTCTGGTGAAAATACAACTTTATCAGCACAGAGCAATCAACAGACCAGCAGAAAAAGCCCTTGGGTTTCACCTGGAAAACCTGGCTTCAAGTAAGGCTCTGCAGAAGTCAGACAAGAAACCTGAATTTTATGCAAGTGTCCAAAGCCCCATCTCCAATGAATGAGCAGGTTTCTCCCTCTCTCCTGAAAATGCTTGACCCCAGACAATTCTGAAATGCAGAAAAAACTAGATATGCCTTAAGCATTTATTATTTCCTTGTAAAAGCAACACATGAAACCTCCAGAACAGTGAAACATCAGAAACTTTCCAGTTTCTGATTAGATATGTTGAAGTTAATAGATCAACTAATATCTTCCTCAAAACACTATGAAATTCATTAGTGAAGTTTCCATTCTTTCTGGTTTGTTCCCAGAAATAAAGATAGAATTAATAACTACAATGATGATGGAGAATAGAAAACCTAAATGCAATATTACCAAACACATAAATAATACATTTATATTATATTATTATATTATCACATAATAAAGTGACAATTTTGCATTAACCTTTACATTTTGGAGTATAGAAATCATTGTGAAAATCTACGTTATACTGCTGTGGTCTCAGAACTCAAAGCATTCCATAAAATTGTGCTGGAGGTCTTAGCATTGCAAAATACGTAAAGTATGAAAATAAAAATAAAATTATAAAAAGCTACATTTTCTCAACCATTCAAATTAAGTTTCAGCCTGATACATGAAAAAAAAGAGTGGAAAGAAGAAAAATATTTTTCAAACCTTTCAGTGAGTCAAAATAGGTGTGACTGAATTAATTAAATATATTTTAATGACTATAATCTATGTAACAATATACTTCATCATCATCAGTCTCTGGGATGATACCCGTTGTTTCCTACTGATGACATGAATTCACCGATTTATTAAAATTAAAGTACTGCTTTCTTAAAAATCAGCTTTTGAATGTGGGCCAAACCCAGGACATGGCTTAAAAAGAAGCATAGCATAGTTTGGAAGACAAACTCGCCTTAAAGTGAAAATATCTCTCCAGCCTATCTGTGTTAATTAAGTGCCGGTGGTCACCAGACAGCATAACTTTCCCTTAGACAGAGAAGTCCAAGATTTAGAGCAGCAGTGAGCCTGAGTGTAGTAACCTGAGCTTCTTACTGACTTTACAAGCTGTAGAGAAAGCCAGGCATCGTGCTCGGAGCCACCCCTTGCCTGAGGGGTGGGAGCCGGGCCCTGTCCTGTCCCTGCTCCCCTCACGGGCGCACCTGCCGGCTGCGCTGGCCAGGCCCAGCTGACGGGCCTGCTGCCCGCAGGGTAGCCGGGATCAGGGGAATTAGTTCTGCTTGCCTTGGGAGGCCAGCCCAGCCGCCACGGTTTCTATTCAAACTCCCCTCCACCACTCAAGCTCAACTGGAACCATTTAGTACCCACATTGTTCTGTGGTTTTTATTTGTTTCCTTCCACTCGAGCACATGTTAGAAAAGGCGACCCCCCAGCAGTCTTTTTTTTTTCCCCCTTTTCACATGACTAAGCGATTATCTTCTTCCTAATCAAAGAGACAGATGAAAAGAGTTTATTAATAAAAGTCCCCCTTCAGGAAGATTGGAAATGAATGATTAGTAAAATACACCCAATTTTACTTATAGACCCCCCTCATAGACAGGCATCTGTGAAGGGTAAGGATGCCAGAATAGTGGTGGGGACTCAGGCATCTGGAAGCTGTTTGCGATATGGATTAGAAGTCAGGCTGCACATAGATACTGCCTCCAGTCACAAAAGCTTGCTCTGTGGAGGGGAGAAAAATATGCTGCTTGTTTACAGGGCTACTTTTTCCCTTTGCTTGTTATCTGTTTTATTTCTTCCCTCACTCCTCTCTCCCCACACCATTCATGTGCAATTATGTCTGCACCGATACGGCAGCTGGTGGGGCCTGTTAACCATACCCACCATACCAGTATCTAGGAAGAGGGGAGAAGGAAACAGGAGCTGGGCAAACAACACAGCATTGTGCTTGGGACTGGGGCATTATCTGCTCCCTGTTGCCAGGGACCACTGATCAAAATGGGTAAAACAACTCCTGCACTGGGGAGAACAGACTGAAGACAGTAGTTTCTTCAGCTTGCAGTGTATACACAGCATATTTAAAACAGTGGTGAATCACAGACACATAATTCCAAGGGGTTTTAATAAAGAAAAAAGCTGAATATTTAAGCAAGTTTAGAAAGAGTGGTGTTTTCCAGACAGAACTAGTTTTACCAACATGAGTCTGAGATAGTTGCACTATTTACAAGCATTAAGCCAAACTATCATAAAAAATTGTATGAAACCTGAGAAAAATTCTAGTTAATAATTCTATCATACTTGTCTTATTAAACAAACATTAAATACACTCAAAGATGCTACTTTTAAATCTTTCTAACAATAGGCTTTTCTGATGCTTTCTACTTGTTGAGTTAAAATTTTAGTCTCAAAATCAAATAAATGAAGAAGCATAAGATAAGGCTGCTGAAATTCTACATGCATACATTAGAACTTATACTAAGAGAGTATCCCACCTGAGTGTGAGGGGGCATGGGATCAGGCTTTTAGGCCTTCTCATCATCCAGTTTTCCTTCACTCAGAAGAAAAAGAATCCCAACCTTAAACTACTTCCAAAAAATGTCAAAGGAAATTTTTAAAAATGAAGTAATTATTTTAAACTCCGTTGCTTTCAAATCCAGATTCCCATGCTGCATTTCAAAGAAGATAAAATTTCTCCCCTCTAACACCTTATTTGGAAGAAATTGCATTCTGAAGCAAAGGCATTTTTTAAACAGAAATAAATGAAGCATTAAGCTACATCTCAAATTCAACTCTTTTTCTGGGAACTTCTCTAAAAAAATGCATTTAAGAGTTGAAGGAAAATACATCTGAGGAAAATAGATTTTTGTGCAAACATATTTCTGAATTTGTCAGCATTTTTGATTATTTGAGAAAGCAGAAAGGCAAATTAATTGGAACACTACTACAAAGTAATTCAAATATCTCCACATAATTAAAATTACAGCAGTATCATGGTAGGTCTATACTATTGCTAATGCAGTAAATAAAGCAGGCTATTGAAGTAAATCCAAAATTATTAGATTTAAACTCATGACAATGGATATTCATTTCAGACCTACTGGATTGTATAAGATATATATTTTAAGCCTCTTAAATGCTTATATATTAGAGGTATAAGGAATCTCTTCTTTTAGAGGAAGGATTGCAGAAAAAAACATACCTTGTAAACAACATCTTAATGCCATTTATGTGTGTCATTTTACAGAAAAAAAATATTAAAAATGATAGGCATTTATTCCCACAAAGCAAAATAATGAACAAGACCGGTGTTGTGCAGGTTTGCTTAGAATGGGTTTAAGATGATCCCATGACATACAAGTAGAGGAGATTTCACTGGCCACTCCCCATTAGTGCCAGCAATGTTTTAAACACCCCACTATCACACATTCCATATCTGTTAATATTCAGAGAACTCTTTATATAGCATTAGTAGGCTTGTTTATATCAAATTTCCATGACAGTAACAATCTACCTATGCAGGTCTTCTTGAAACAGAAAATCATAACACTTTTAAAACATGTTTAAAACCGAATATTTTTCTATCTACATAAATCATCTACAATAGAGTCAATACACGATGCTGCCTCTTTCCAGATACAGACATAATGTATATGTTTCTTAAAGTACCTACTTGTGGGAAATATGTGGCCCTAAGTGCTAGGGCTTTTCCACAAACGACTCCACGTTCATAGGATTTTTTCAGAAGGCTTATTTATTATCAAGATATTATCAAGAACAGAGAGCAAATCTTTTCTCTCTCCAGCCTGTTAGCTGGAGGTCGTCTCTCTCCCTAACTGTGTCTCTGTCTCTCCAGCACAGTCTCACAAAATGTGAACACAGACAAAGACAAAGCTATTTCATTGGTCAAGGGAAACACCTTATCAAAACATCATTCATTATTTACATTCTTTGTCAAAGATTTCTCCTGGGAACCTACAGAAGTTCCATTTAGAAATGGAGTTGAATATTACAATTCGAGACAAATTAAAAGAAGAATTGCTTTCTCCAGCTTTTTGCTGTGATCTCTCTATGACCCAGTAAGGAGTCAGCATCACAGCTACTCTCCTCCTTTCTCTTCTTGCAAGTGATGTAAAGTTAAATCCCTCCTTTAACTGGAAAAAAGTTGTAGTGCCCAACTAGAGCCACACTTACAAGTCGCTACCTCAACAGGAAACTTCATAGTTTATGGAAAAACGAAAACATTATCTCAGTAGGTCATCACTGGTCTTGTTCCTGTGAGAAAGTCCTAGGGGAAGGGAGAATAGCCTGGGGTTTGCAGTGGTGCTTTTTGGTGGTGTTAACATTAAAATATGTTTCTATTTCAGATACAGCATGGGTCAAATAATGACAGGTTTGCAAAACAGAAGATATCTAACAATATTCATAATTGTTCAGGATCTCTAAAAATCTCACCTTCCTTATGATCTGTCTGCATTCAATGCCTACACCAAGGGAATTTCCATTTATAAAAGAGCAATTTACCACTAAGATACCAGGCCTTGTTTTACTGAAGAAGAATTGTATCTACACAATTAAAAATGCAATGCTTGAAACTATCGAAGAAAACATTTACTTTCACATAAAAACTATGTTTAGGTTTTGTCTTTGTGGGCTTTTTACAGATAACATAGAAATTTTATAAGATGAGAATTTTTAATGGAACAGCCAATTTACAGTTCTTGTGTTTGTTAAGCCATATTGCCTTACCTTTCCAGAACTGTACCGATAAAATAATTTTTAGAAGTTATTTATATTAGCTGAAAATATTTATTATTCTTTGGAGCCATCTAGCTAAGGCATTTACAGAAAATGGAATATATTACCCTGATTTTATTCTTTCTTTCAATAGAAGTTCTAAATTCAGTATGTATCATGACTTGATGTGGAAAAAAATATTTTTTGCACATTTTCTGTTCTCTTTAATTCTTTGTTGCCTGGTTTAGACACACTACATAAATTTGGACAAATGCAGCTGCACGCACATGTTTAGAGATTCAAACATAAATGCATGATTGCCATATAACCATATGCAATACATTCATATATTTTTGACATGCTCCCAAGCAGTTGATTTTGTGTATTTATGGAGGAGATGGAGTATTTGTTTGCATTTTCCTTTCCATTAAACAAAGTCTCTATGATTTTGTCAAACTGCATGTTAAAGGATAATATGTAAATACGACTTAAAATTGTGCATGCAGATGGCCATATGCAATTATGGCCTTCTAGTAAAAAACATGGAATTAATGTGCCTCATTAAATACATACATTTTATAGCAAAAAAATTCATGAAACATGTACGGCCCCTACTTCTTTAGTTATTACCATACTATCATTCATAATTCCACAAAACTGAAAAAATGGTTTTGCTTTCCTTGTTAGATAGAAATGTTTTACGTCTGATTACATTTTTTAATCAGTCTCAAGCAAAACCACATGGACTGGATGTGAGTGGTTGTAAGTACAGCTGAAACAGCTGAACAGGTGATGATACAGCCTGCTCTCCCATACAGAAAGATATTTAACTAAACAAATCTGACCTCAATGATTACCAAGACTTCAAGAAAGAAAAGAGAGAAAGAGAGTGAAAGAGAGCAAGAGTGAAGCAGAAGAAAGAGATGAAAGAAAGAGAGAGAGAGACAGTCAATCCAAGAGTGAAAGTTTATGAAATTAAGTTTAACATCCAGACACATTGAGGTGTTTATATATATGCCTCTAAGTGTGTGATGCATGTACATCTCTACCTGCATCTATGTATGAAATGTACAAAGTTTATTTTTTCTCTCTTGACACAGTTTTGTCTGGAGCCTTGCAGCTTCTGTTCAAAGGGAATATAAGTGAAGATCTTTAAAGAGGTACATATTTCACTCCTGTGTGATTGGTCTGCAACCTCCATGCTGATCCTCCCTTGTAAAAACAATTCCCTCATGATGATTTCTTTGTCCTCTTCCATGTGTGGATATATCTGACTCTTCCAAAGGCAAAGAGGAGCAGCACAGGTATATCCTGTGATAAGGACCTTTTGACTGGGAGTTGATCAGCATAACATCTTTTTCAGCTGTGAAAGCCAAAGAACAATTGGCCTTATTTCTCTTGAAATATCTAAATAAAATGAAATCCGGACTACTTCCTTATTGTGCTTATATTGAGATTTAAAAAATAAAAAGAAAATTCATGCTATTTCCTTAAAAACTCTTATTTAAAAAATTATTATTGTCACTATGCAACCTAACACTTCTCTGCTTTCAAGTATGGTGATTAACAAGAGAAACCCATAGGACATTGTCCTCTCGTCCTCCCATGGTCATGAGCACAAAATTCCTTTTGCATTTTACCTGTTTATGTTGCCTTCATATTAGCCAGCATACCCTGGGTGCTTTGCCATTTTAAGTGAAACTAAAGCAATAAAGTCTCCTTTTTGGTACTTGTCCCTCTATATCCCCACACAATGTTATTTATACAAAACTCTTTAATTATCTAGAAAAACATTAATCCTTCAAGTGGGAAAAAATAAATTAAGATATTTCGCTAGGGGAAGAACTGATTATTCTTCACTCCTTCAGTAGTTCAAGCCATATGACTATTATGGTGTCTGTGTTCTGATATCTGTATTTGTCTACACATATAATTTTAACACTTTTTAAGTGTAACTTTAACTCTGCATTTCTTGGATAGACTGTATAACCATTTCATAATCTCTAGCATTTTTCCTACATTATTATATATATTCTTATATCTAATTTTAAGACAAAAATCAGGAAGCAATAATGTGGTTAATTTGTCTATTATATTTCTCCTAGTCAAAAACTGCCAGATGAAAAGTCCTGTGAAAAGAGTCAAGAAAAAGTAGATTATGGGGCTAAAACAAATGCTTAACTCACTTCTGCTTAATCCAGTGGGTATCTTTTCACCCTCTTCAATGTGAATGCCTAATAGGAATCTCTCTTTTCTGGTGAAGAAACAAAGCCATGTAATGATAACATTTATTAATTTTCATCCAACATCCAGAGTTTGTTACCTGCTTTTCTGCCATCTGAGAAAATATATTCTTTTAAAATTAAAACACAGCAGGATGTTTGAAGTGTTTAACCACTTCTCAAATGCAAGAGGAACAAAGACCAAATCTAAATCATTTCCTATCACTCAAATGCCCCACTGCAGAAGTGAAATTTTTATTCCGTCAATTTAAATAAATAAATAAATAAATAAATGCTTATAATTCGCAAAGAAAGATAATTGATAAATGAAGTGTCGCCGATTAGTAGTGGTGCTGGCAGGGTCACATTCCCTTATCCCACCCAGACGCCTTGCAGTCATGCGCAGGGAGCCACAGAGGGAGAGGATCCACGGCAGCAGCTCACGCCCTCCTCCCGTGCCCTGAGTCCAGGCACCCCTTTCTCCGACCCCTGTGGCAGCCCCACTCCCATCCCTGTGCGCAGGGTGCAGGGGCTGGCTGCTGTGACGGCGCGGTGTCGCTTGGGCTGGGTGACAGCCCTTCTCCACAGACATCGCTGTCAGAGAATCACAGACTTCCACATGTACAGGCGAAATTAACTTCTGTTAGTCTGACATTTTCCGCAATCAATACTCACAGGGTCCTTGTCTCTGGGATCAAAATTCATAAATCAAAAGCAGAAAGCATGAAATAAGGTATTTGATAAATCCATTAACTGAAGTGGAAGTGTACTTCTGTCACACTGTTTAAAGACTACAGTAGTGCTGGCTAAAGGGGGAGAAATCTAACACACACATTAAGTGAAGTGCTGGCTTGTGTTTGAATATATGGCTCAATCTCACTTGCTGAAGGACTTTATGCCTGGGCAGCAGACAAGTTGGTTTCCCTGGACTCCACGCTGCACACACTGCTTTCAGAAAGCAGAAAACCACCAACTAACCATTTTCTGATGGACAATCCTCTCCTCCCACACCAGAACAATCCAAGTTAAAGACAAATCTGCATTGCAAAATGTAACACCACTTCAAACCACTTTTAATTCACTAAACCTGCATGAACTTAATGTGAGGGTCATTGTTTTTAAGGGTTACGAGGAAGTCCAATATACCGATAAGGAACAAGAAAACTTTTGTTGCATATTTCAGTCCAAACATCCAAGTGACTCCTAAAACCCCAAAGACTACCTGTTTGGCATCCGGGAATTTTTTTTAACAGAGGGCCAAATCCACACCTGGTGTCATCTGATGTGGGTCTCTTCAAGTGACAATAGTTCTCCAGAAGCTAATAACACATCCCATGGTTTGCCTGCTCTTAAAATTTACTATAGAAAGATATACCTGTATTTTTCAGCTATGATTCATGATACAGAATTAGTGGTGAGGTTTACATTTGAACACAAATAGCATTATTTTAACAGAGTTACTTTTTAAGGAATATCATAACTGTGTTTGCTGTGATTGAAAACTGCAATGTCTGCTTGATACGCAAACTGCCTAATGGCCAAACCTTGTATCTATAATGCAGTATAAAAGGTAGCAGTAGAAAAATTATTTTCATTGGATGATTTCTTTATAACACTTCAAATACCATGACAATACACTTTCCTACCTTCATACTGTAAAATGAAGACAAAACAGCTGCTTTTCTGCATGAAAAATATTCTTCAAGAAGAATTGCTTCTAAGTATAACTGCATGTTATCAACAAAACTATTTTACAATTTCTGAAATCAGTAGAACAATATTTTCAGCACATCTCATTCTATATTTGGTCACTACCTATCAATGAATAATTTGATTTTGCTTTTCTCTAATTGCAAGCCATCCAATAATTAGAGCCAGTTTTTTTCTATACAGATCTTTTGTCTTCTAAGTCTGTCAATAGTTGTGATTTTTTAAGAGTCTGAATCTACTCTAATAGACCTATGAGAATGACTTTTTTTGCTGTTATATACATTCAATAAGGTTTATCCCTTATCACTTAAAGGATTCTATTACTTTCTTTTCTGCTCCGAATAATACATCTCCCCTTGAGAAAACTCATGTTAATAGAATAGAAGTCTGCATTTACTTTTAGATAATAAAATTATTGGGCATGTCTGGCTTACCTGACTATTTATAGTTATAGCATCACCCTTATCATAGAACCACTCTAAAACTAAAATGTTCTCAGTATATTGGCCCCTGATATTTATTACTCTACAAAACATATACATGTGGGTTTTTTCATCATTCAGGGAGTCTTAGCTGAAAATCTTTTGGGAGAAAAGTTTTTTTGGGTTTTGTTTACAATCAACACTTAACCTTATTTCTCAATTTTTAATTTTTTTCTCATGAACCCTGGGAATTCTGACTCTGTGACTTCCCATGGTGGCAGCTGAGAAGCCACAGCAGCTAGTCATCTGTTGTGGCTTCCCAAGCAATAAGATCCCCACTCCTTCACACAGTCAATCTGATTCTCGGTCTGCCTGGCTGACAGGTGACTGGCAGGGTGAACGTCCTGGGAAGTTAAAGAGGCAGAGTCTACCCACTGATGGAAAACCAGCTAGCCAAATGCCATTTTTATCTTCCCCAAAACTGTCCTGTCAGAAATATGTGCCTTTTTTTTTTTTTTTTCTGGCATGAAGGAAAATTGTTCTCCATTCAGTTCTTTTCGGGGGTTGTTACCAAAGAAGGAACCCACTACTACTGAGAGAGCTTTCACTCACTTAAACACAAAATTCAGTAAGTTCACTTACAGCAGAATACCAAGGAGGTTACCTTGCTTAGGACAGCCAGTATAAATGGTAATTTATGATGTTTTCAGATCTCAATCCAGGACCATTAATTGATCCACACCTCTCCAGAAGGGCAAGTACCTAGTTAAAAATAGGGTAGAAAGGAGAAATCATTTATGTCTCATTCTTTATCTGTTCTCCCTGCTGCAAAGTTGACTTCTCAATTTCCCAGTCAAACCAATCTGAGAAAAATTCCTTCCCTTTTTCTTATCTACCCCATTGTCATACTAGACATTTAAGTCTAGGGAACATGATGCTTCAGTGCATAGTTGATTCTCACAATATCTGCAGAGATATCTATATGTCTGCAGAGCCCCTTGGGAGAGTGTATGAAAAAATACACTCAGAAGCAATCATACTACCTAGGAAGCAGCTAAAAAGTGCATACGTTTCAACACTTTTCAAGATATATGTAAAGGTACAGCGTGGTTTTAATTTTTAACAGAACTGCATCTTTCCAGTGTTTTTTTAGTCCTCTGTAAAGCAGGGTGCTCTGTAACTTTTTAGACCATTTCCTATAGAAAAGGAGATGTGACTTCTGTTGATGCTATGCAGTACAACATGATAACATTATTAAGAATGGCATAGTAAACCCAGAAATCTTCCAATAGAAACTTGCACTGGCCAGCAGCATTGTGACCTAAAGAAGCATAATCTGTTTTGGAATTTAAAAACATGATCAGGCAAAATATTTGTAAGTGCATCTCATAAACTGAATTAATATTTTTTAATATGCTTTTGATGCATAATGAAGAATTTTAGCTGTTGTACAAATAGACAACAAGAAGTCAGATACTTAGAAGTCTTTTGAGACTTATTCAATAAAACAATGAATTCCTACAACACGAAATATTACCTCAAAGATCTTGCACCACTGAAACATGACAAATGAAAAAGTTAAGCTTCTCAGTGTAATGTCCCAGGAAAAGGATCTTTTTCATTTCATTCAAAAAATAACTAAAATATCATAACAAGTGAAATGGGAAATTTTTTTTTTCTTTACAGAAACCAAATAAAATTACACCCATAAACCTAGTAGCAAGCTGTCATTACCAATAGCTTCGGGTTTTTCTGTTCTTTTTGAGAAAAATATTCTGCTACCTCTTTGATTCTAGTAATGGATACTACTTCCTTCTAGTAAACTTTTTTTACTCTTCAAAAGGGAAATCCTTTTTTTATTTAAGGGGATGTGTTGATTGTAAATATGAAACAGAACCTTATATACAATCATGGAATAGTTTGGGTTGGAAGGGACTTTTATAGGTCTCTTAGACCAACTCTCTTACAGTGAGCAGGGACATCTTCAAGGATACAGTTTATGTACTAAATCCTTTTAAATTATAAAAATTGTATATTATTAAATACTTTTCACAAGTGCTAAACACATGCTTCCTGCTATAGTCTACCCCATAGTCCCAATCCCATATATTTAACAGCAACAATCATTAATATCTAAACATTTTCTGCTTTGCTTGTGTTTTCTTATATGGGTTTCTCTATTACATTGAAAATAAAAGACAAGATAGATGCTTGCAGATTATGTGAACGCTGAGACCTTTTTAAAAATTAGGAGGGAAAGATAAAGAGAAGAGCTTTACTGCAAACACAAGTGCAGAAGAGCTCCAGTAGTCAGAGCATTTGCCACTGAAGAGCAGCAAGAAGATTAATAAGGTAATGAGAAGATTCATGATGAAAGCATAAACCTCCATGTAATGCAGAGGGAGTTTCTCCTTGGTTCTGGAAGCTCAGAGATGAGACCATATTCTTCCTCTCTGTTCTAGACCCCTTTAGTTTAAATTCCTAGAAAAGACAAAGGTGTAGGATTTTTATTTGGGATTTTTTATGTATCTGCTGCTAGAAAGCAAGTTCATCTGGTATTCACCCATATTTCTGAAAATCCTCCCATTTTCCTTTTCTGTTTCTCCAAACATACTTTTCCAAGCAGCTTTACGCCCCATAGAAGAGAGGATCCATGTTTCTCTTATAGGCCCCATCATGTTCCCTGAGCTTTTCCTTGAATAGTCTCATCTTGATTACTATGCTCCCAGACAGAGTAGATGAAGAGAAGCAATATATATGAAAATAATTACCCCCTCTGAAAAGTGTTATAGTTAACCACTCTTACCTGTGCCTTACAACTTTTCTAAAATTTAAATGTAATATGCTGGTTCTCACTTGGCAAGAAATATGAGAAGTTATGAAAACAGCCTTTCTTTTATATTTCACTAGACATAGCTGTTCTAAAAGCACAGGAACAGGTCAATCTTTTCTTTGCTATACTTTTGCTTCCTGCCATGAAACAAAGGAATAATGGTGGAGCATTATTTCAGCATCTACAGTATCCCCTAATATCTTGGAGTGACTTTATGGTATATCCCATATCGTCTGCCCTATACCCAGAAAATGAATCTTATTCCTTTCTGGGCCTTTTAAGTGAGCCATAGAGGGGAGACAAGATAAAAAATACCAACCAGCCAGAGGAACTTTTTCAAAGCAGTTCTGTGCTTCAAGGTCACTGCTCCTCTCTGTTGTTTTGCTGCTGTGGGGAGTGATAGCTACTGCTGCAGAGAGGGGAAGATGCACCTTCCTTGCTTTCCAGCCAGCTCTCGGCTCTGTTTTCTTCAAAAGAAGAGAGATGGAATTTTCCTGGGACTTTGGTTTCTTCTTCTTCTCTTCTGGACTTGTTCAGAACACCAGAACATCCAAACCTCACTGGGAGGTGTTCCACCAGCCTGCAGGGGGGTCCCCATGCAGACCCAGCTCCGGGGAGGAGAGAGACCACACCCAGAAGGACTCAAAATTCTTCCAGGTTTCTCTCGACAGTGAGAGGTTTTATTATTTAGCAATATTATTCTTTCTTTGTGTGTTTTTTAAATAAATAGGATTTTTTTCCTCTTCATTTTCCTCCGAGGAAATATTTCTCTTCCTGAACCTGGTGGGTGAGGGGTAACTACAACCTGCTTTCTATCAGAGGATATTCTCCTCTGAATTTGTCTCAAACAGGGACACCTAGCCAAAGCACAGTAGTTACATCAATTCTGAAATAGAAATATACTAGTCATTTAGGGCAATACTACTTTGTTTTCTTGTAAGTCGTACACCATTATGACTTTTGAATAGCCTAGGATTCCACAAAGCATGCTAATTTAATATGTTAAAGCTATGACAGTCACCTAAATGTCCATGGTATAGTAAAAAGACAGCTGCTTTTTTTTTTTTTTCTTTTCTTTTCTTTACTAGGAATAGTTTTTGAGAAGCAAGGATGAAGAAAATACTTACCTTACTGTTTTTACAGCCAAGACGAAGCTGCAAAGCTGCAACAGATCTTTCTCTGGAAAAGAGATCTATGCCTTTGGAGGCAGGAGAATGCCAGGGAAACTTTTGGAGTTGTACTTTCCGTTCTGTCCCAGCACACAGGTCCGTTACCAGTTTGCAAATGCTTACAAGACACGCCAGAAGCTGTGCTGTTTAATTGCCTTTTTTTGCACTTACACAGTTCACAGTTCAAGCAGCGACGAGAAACCATAAATTTGGCATAAATCCTAGTGTACATGAAGGTAACGTGCTAGTGCTTCTTGCATCTTCCTCCTATCCCTAAATGAGTAGTTGGCAAGTCTGATAGCTGACTATTAAGAGAAGATTATAACAATAAGGTATTTTAAGCCAGCAACAACAAAGCAGATGGGAGTCCACAACCTCAATGTAGCAGCTGCAAGCACCAGAACTCATTACCTGCTCCAGCCTCAGGCTCAAGCAGAAAGAAGGGAGGTTGGTAAAGTGTGAGAGCTATTTGCAAACATTTTAAATTATTGTGGTTCCAGTCCTGAATTTGAATGGAAAGCTGTGAGAGAGCCATGTGAGAGGTTTAACAAGCTGAGTATGACAAGGAGAAGAGGAGCCAGTCTTTATTTGCTAAACTGGTATTAAACATGAATTGGCAATACCAGCCAGAGGCTTAGTCCCTCTCATTGAAACTTTCTAGCCATTTACTAACTACCTCAAGGAGCCCTGCCTTTTGCTAGTTGAAACATTTACATTGCCACACATCAAACCAGATTTAGGTGGAAGTGAACATGATCTCAAAAAAAAAAAAAAAAGGAAAAAAAAAGAGCAGGTTTTAACGTTTTTCAGTTTCTTAACTCAGTTTCCTAAACTGACCAAAATTTTACTCACAAAAAAAGCAACTGTGGGAAGCAGCCCAATGCAGAAACAAGTGTTGGGTGCAAAGAGAGGAGTAAACCCTCCTGTTGGCAGAGCTTCTGCCTTTGCCAGCTAAAAGTCACCAAAAAACTTGTTTGTGCTTAAAAAATCATAATTAGAGGCTAGTCCTGCTCTTGACACTAATCCTGAAGCTTTCTTCATAGCCACAGGTTGCTCTGCAATTGCTACGGAATCTTTGCTTCCAAGGGTGCTGCTTTCTCTCACCTGGAGACATGCAGTCTCCATGAGGCAGACTCAAAATACAAAATCGAGCCAGATCAAGTGCGTCTAATCCTTACAAGGCCTCACTGCATGCTAACTAAAGTTAAGATTTCGGAAATAAATGGGAATAAAACTGCAAGAGAATCATTTAATTCACTTATTGATGGCTACAAGGTAAAGTGCACTTTTCTCACCATGCTTATCTTGATAACTATATGCTGACTTAATTATTCTTCCTTTAGCTAGTCTAATGTTTTAAAGGCTTTTTCCAATTTGCGATTGTATATTTATTTCAGCTGATACCCTGTGAACCACCTGAGCGCATTTAAATGCCATCCACCACATAACAAACACTGACTTCCTGCTAGGAGATGAGGGAGCTGCAGCATTTACACTGTGTTATTGTACCACAGTGGCAGGCTGCCAATATGTTCATTCACATTTGTAAATTCTGTCTCTTCTGTAAAAGAATAACAATCATATGTTATTAGAACTCAATACTTTGGTAAAATCTCAAATGTTTATCCAAGACAGTTGTATCATCTTCCTAGAAATTCTGTGATGGAACATTCCCCTGTTACACAAACAGTGACAAAATAGGCACAAAATAAATACCTGATTATACATTTAATTACAATGGGGTTTTTTCTAGGTCAGAGAAATAATTTACTGGTTTTAAAAAAAAAAAAAAAAGGAAATTTTTTTTACCTAAATGCTGTGTGGTTATTATTGGATTTTTTTATATGTTTGGAGGACTATTCTAGTTTAGTCATATCTTTTTCACAGAAATAGAGAAGAAGTTCATCAAAATAGCAAATCCTCTTTTGAGCCAAGACCTATGTAGATTCTTTTAATAAAGTGACAACTTTCAGTTTCTATGTAGACCTGCAACGATGCAATTGCCTAGAAAGGCTGCTATTGTTACAGCTACTGTGTAGATAATGAATGAGTGCGACACAAGATACTAGTGAAGTGGAAAACAAGGGATTGTTGGCACAGTCCCCGTGTTCTCTTTACAGGACAATTAGAGACACTTGGCGTTGTCAAAACACCTTTCAAGATTTAGTCACAAGTTGGAGGCAATCTATCTGTGATTGCTATTGGCAAAAGGTGAACTTGATTTTCTAAAAGTGTGCAAGTGTTTTAGCATAATTAGTTTGAAATAAGAAATGTTATCTGTATTTATTAAAATTTCATGACAAATAGAGATAACAAATTAAATGCAAATAAGTTTTCTATCTGTGTCATTTCAAAGTTTCCCTTTTCTATACAGTGGAATTTAGACAGATTCTGCATATAATGGACTGCTTGTAGTGAAAAATAAAAGAGACTACATGCTTGGGCAGTGCTCCCTGGCTCTTGCTTCACCATATCTCAGCATATGGTGTGGATGCCAACTCATTATCTATCACTTGCATCTCTCTTTTAAACAAGCTGAGGTGAAATATAGCAAGCAGTGTGCATACAGTTCTGAAGCACAAATTGTTTGCACAATTATCTCTTGTTGTTATGCACACAATTTTATTAATTTTTAATTGTTTTATACCTCCTCTAAGCAAGCCTAGAAAACCCCATCCCTTATTCAAACTCTTGCTTTTTTTCTCTACTGTAAGGTCTGTGCCTTTAACACATGCCACTTTTATTATAAACCTAATCCTAAGGCTAAGAATAATTTGTTTTTCTAAAAGACAGCTTTAATTATCAGTCAGGAGCTATCTAAGCATCCAAGAACCATGCTGCATTTCTTAGTCTTCAGACTAAGAGTGGCTGCAAGAGTACTTTAAATCAGGACCTTCAGTTGGCAGCGGCTGCGGATCATCTCGGTGGCAACTGGCAGGGACCTTGTTTAAGGCTGACTCTTTGAAGCACAGTGTGTGCACTGCCACTGCACCCATTTGCTTTCTGCAGGGTAAGCTTGCCACCATATGGAAACCACATGGATTACTTAGTGGAGGTCAGGCTAACGCTGATAGCGTAACTAGATTTTCTGTCTCAATTGTAAGAGGTTTGATGGAAACAAAAATACACAGTACAACTGCAGGGAGGAAATGTGGCTCTTTGTGAACCCTCTTTTGTACTTTAATGCCAGTCTGAGCCATCTATTCAAGGCTGAGTCCTGAATGGATATTAGCTAAGCATTTTTATGTTAAGGACAATCAACTCTGATTAGTGGTTTTAGGAAGTACAAATGTTGAAAACATCAAATGTGGATACAAATTTGGTGTTTGACTTTCCATTTTCTTCCCTACTTGCACTAAAAGGACAGATCTGACTTCAAATCTAGTGATATTGCTTAAACAGCTCCATTTTATATAAAGCACCAACACCTGCTTTACAGAGGGGTAATCTAGTTCTAACTTTCTCTAGAGTGCTCAATATTTTCCACACAAACAATTAAAAAAGTTATTTTGCACTTGGAATCCGAATATATTACTTGTAAGGGCATGACACAAGAATTACAATCACAATTAATGGCATGTCAATACTTTTTAAAGAAAAATATTGATGTCCAATGGGTAATCAAGCACTTACTAGATACTATGATCATCTTTCAATGAATGCCATCCATCTAAACTGGGCACTCAAATTACACCAAAGTTTTGGAGATTAAAGTATGAGAAAAAATTTGGAGTAGAACTGAACTAGAACATACAGAATAGGCAAATTACTACATCCTGCAGATAACACCTTTAGGGTGTAGTCCCATGGTTGATGAAAATGGCAAAAATCTTACTGAGTTTTCAAATGAGTTGGAATGAGATGACAAGTGTCCTACTCCTTTTTTCATCCTCATAGTTTTCCCAAGGAAAAAAAAATTCAACTCACTAGTCTATTTTCCTCATTATATATCAACATGCAAAATATAGCCGTGTTTCCACATACAGGGTAAACATGTATTCATCTTCAGCATTCTCCAGTATGATTTCAAAGGTGTTTTTGCTGTGATATGTTCCTATGACATAAAGAATATAAATNATAAAAAGACAGTAAGGAATAAAAACCAAAAGAAACAAGTGATACACAATACATCTGCTCACCACCCGCTGACTGATATCCAACCCAGCCCCCAGCAGTGATCAGCCCCTCCCAGCCAGCTCCCCCCAGTTTATGTGCTGGGCATGATGTTCTGTGGTCTTGAATATCCCTTTGGCCAGTTTGGGTGAGCTGTCCTGGCCATGCCCCCTCCCAGGTCCTTGTGCAGCTCCTCACTGGCAGAGCACAGGAACCTNTCCTTATTATATATCAACATGCAAAATATAGCCGTGTTTCCACATACAGGGTAAACATGTATTCATCTTCAGCATTCTCAAGTATGATTTCAAAGGTGTTTTTGCTGTGATATGTTCATATGACATAAAGAATATAAATAATAAAGAATAGCACTTGATTAGATTAATCAAAATTTACCGCTTTGATTTGCAACCAGAAGTGACCATCCTCTAAAAATGCCAGAGATAACCCTCAGCCACGAAGTACCATGCAGCTGCTTGCTCACATGCTCCCCTCTGGTGGGATGGCTGGGAGAATCAGAAAAAAGGTAGAAACCAGGCTGAGATAAGAACACTTACTAATATAATAATAATAATAATNTTCCCAAACCTGCAAGTGATTTATGTGATTTATGTAAAGCTTTCAAGTCAGTGGCATAAAACTGTTCCTCTCAAAAAGCAACAGATACTATCAGTAGGTCGTGCCAAGAGTCAGGCAATTCATAGGAGAAGTTCTTCCATGTGTCTGCTACAGAGGGTGGAAAGTACCAGGTATCCCCATACTCGTAGGCTGCTCTGTGTGTGTCATGACACACAGGACAAGGCTTCACACATTCAAGGATTCATTCAAAGAACATCATACAGGATTCCTGAAGTTCACAGTTTGTAAATTTTAATTTTTTTCTATTAATTCATGCACAGATATGTTTCAGTGCATGAGGACTATTGGACTGCCATGTAATTTTCTAAGTGAGGGAATACTATGATTATCAAATTGAAGAAGAAAATAGGAGCTAGTGAAAGGTATGATTATAACACAGTCATGTTAAACTCTTGGTGACAGGCATTTTTATCTTTAAAAATAATGAAGATGGTGATAAGACTTCTGAAAAGTTTACCATTTCCATGTTTTATTTAGAATGAAACCTTGAATATAAATTATTTAATTATAAATTGTTTTTTTCTAAAAGCACCAGACAACTATCATGTGTTTTTCAGTTACATTTTTAAAACCAATTCTCATCTTGGTCTAAAGACATTTAATGCAAAAATATTTGAAAATATCTTTCAAGCACAGAAAGAAGGAAAACATCCTGACAATTTGTAAAATTCTTTTTTACCCCTCTCATTACTGAAAAAAAAACCCCAAACTAAACCCTTTATTCCTTCCCTGAAAGATTTTTCATTAAAAAAGATTTTTGCCCGGAAGGGACAAGTAATGTTTCTCAATTTTAATATGTTAATTAATTGCCAAATTATAATTTCTATGGAATTGAATTTGAATTCCATATTAATATTTAATGAATTAACTAAGACCAATTTAATTGTAATGAACACCAACACATTTAATGATGATTGGTTGCTTATTTTTAAAAAATGCATCACAAATATTCTAATTTTCTAAGGATTGCTGTTGACAATTTCATTTTGTTTCATTTGTGTATCAGCTGAAAAAGCACCTTGAGGGATATTTTTCATCTCATGTCATTGACTGTGGCTGCTCTTTGGAGAGGCTGAAAAATATTGACTGTGTTCTTAAGCATTGTATAATTTTGAACTTCAGCTTAGTTTTAAAACTTGTCTAACTTCACCAAAATTAGTGATACTTTCCTAGATTTGAATATCCATGGAAGAAACAAAACCTTTCCAGTGGAAAAGATATTAACTAGAACTTTGCCTTTTCTGGGGGAGAGAAGTAGAGGAAAGGACAAAGCTAGGCTAACAAAACCAAATAGTAATGCTAGGAAATAATTTCAGAAATTAAGATCCTGTAGGGTCTCAATGCTGAGAGGGGATCTGTAACACTTCTGCATGCAACTTGCCTTCTTTATACATTTTACCACTATGTTTTTACCCCCAGCTTTCAGTTGAATCTCCAGAACTGACCATCACTACAGGCCTTTTCTCATTATGTCACCACTCCTCAGAGCAGTACTAGATAATTCAATGTTCTAAATGCAGTGAAAAGGAAAGGAACAAAACTAAACCAAATTAAACAGATCACACCCACAAGCTAAGTGAGTTGGGATAAAAGATCACTCTTCTAGCAAAAGCAGCAAGGTGTAGGGACAAAACCTTGCTAGGAATCACCCAATGCTACTGAATCTGTGTGCTTATAATCTCACTGACTGGAGGGCTTAGTCTTTTTTACAGGGGAATGCAGGATCTCTTTTCAGTCCCAAAAAACTCAGCTTGAAAGTGGCTCTGGATGCTCACATGCCATCTGTCCCATTCCACCATAAAAAGGAGGAGCCAGGAAGGATTCCTTTGACAGATCTTCTGATGAGAAATTAAGCACAAAACACAGCAATATTATATCTGAAAAACTGTTTATTGACATAAAAAAATTAAAAATAAATAAATAAATAAAAACAAAAACCAAAAAAACCCACAAAGACTAAGACAAAAAAAACAAACAAAAAAACCCCAACTAACCCTAAGTATTCTTATTAAAATGAAGCATGGTGGGGGGGACAGGAATAAGGAGCAGAGAGAGAGAGAAGAGAGTGAGGGTGAAAGCAACAGAAGACAAGGGGCAGTGTTACCACAGAACCCCAGCTATTTGTGAGGATTGGTTTGGCAATGGAGCTGGCATGTAGTGAACTGCGATGTGTTTGTGAAGCCTCCGGGGCAGGCTGGGTGTGATCTTCAAGTGGCAGCAGCGTGCACAGGGTGGGCACAGTAACAGGGACAGCTCTGGTGTCAGCTGTGGGCTGCTGGCAGGCTGGGTGTCATCCTTGGGCAGCAGCAGCAGCGTGCACACCATGGCTGGCTGCTGGCAGGCTGGGCACCATCCCTGGGCAGCAGCAGCAGTGTGCACACCATGGCTGGCTGCTGGCAGGCTGGG
>VZTN01034769.1:70417-95417 GCA_013400515.1 Erpornis zantholeuca
AGGACAAGGGCAGGTGTAGGCAGGAAGGCAGGACCACAAAGGCAGGAGCAGAAGGGGCCAAGCTGAATCTCCAAGCAGCCCAAAGCAAAGAAGAAAGAAAAGCTGCTGGCGTAGTGGCATAGTGCCCCCAAACTCCTGCCCCAACTCGGTTTCCTGGGCTCGCTTTTGGCAGGCATTTTTCATGNTTCAGCAGCATGCACATGGTGGCTGGCAATCTTCACAGTGGCTGGCGATCTTCACAGTGGCAAGCCAGGCACAGGGATGGTGAAGCAGGACAAGGGCAGGTGTAGGCAGGAAGGCAGGACCACAAAGGCAGGAGCAGAAGGGGCCAAGCTGAATCTCCAAGCAGCCCAAAGCAAAGAAGAAAGAAAAGCTGCTGGCGTAGTGGCATAGTGCCCCCAAACTCCTGCCCCAACTCGGTTTCCTGGGCTCGCTTTTGGCAGGCATTTTTCATGGGCATTCGGGTACCCACCCTCGTTATCAGCAAGTGTGTGTGCATGCGTGTGTGTGTGTGTGTGTGTGTGTGTGTGTGTGTGAGTGGGGGCAGGGAGCTGCCACAGTCCAATCATGGAAGTCCTCTCTGTCCTGACCGGCTGTGAAGTCTCTCTGGGGACAGGGCAACACAGTTTTTATAGGAATTTTCTTTATCTCATTTGTGAAACATGTTGAGGCATACATATATTGGTCCCTCTCACCATCATTACCATACTGCTGGTAATGTCTTTGGTGGCTGCTTGGATTTGCCTATGGTTGTTGATTCATCCCACTGAAGGCTTCAAAAGAAAATAAATCTGCATCTTTCTTGGGTTCATAATCTCAATCTTTTCTCCAAAAAGTGAGAACCAAAAAGTTTCCTTGGAGAGGCATACTCTAGAAGGACTATTCAACTACTCTTCCACAGGCAAGATTTCCTTCCAAAAACACACTAAAAATGTTCTACTTTCTTGGCCTAATCTTTACTTCTCAAAACTTCTCTGAGGAAAAAAAATGTTATGAATCATCACTTATTGATTGCCTTAAGTGCACTTCTTAGAGTGTGATAGCATAGTGTGATCATATCTGCTCACAAAAAGTAGTGTAAGCAGATGCCTACCTCAAAACCTATCTTTATTATTTATGCAATTAAGTGTGTGGCTGCATAAAGCTCAGTGCATATGAGCAGTAATATTACACCATCCTGACGTGGGTTTCACTGCTGTATAAATGAAGCCCATATTAAATTTACAAAGGTTACAAAACCATTAGCACTGATGGCTTTTAAGGAGTAAACGTTCACCATGACTCACACTTTGTTCATTTGTGCCATTTGGAAATTAAGTATTCTTAATTGCTGTAATGCACCGCAAGTTCCAACGCTTCTCAGCGACTGTGGCACGTAATTCACCTGTAATTTGAGTAAAGTATTCTAATTGATTAATTGAGTTTTCTTGTAAGATTGTGCAGGAGTTTTAGATGCAAGAAGGTTATCCTTGTTCTATGTAACATAAAAATGCTTGAACCTGCAATATAAAGTAATGTTATAGGTGCTGAGTGAAAGTACACAGCAATACAGTCTAAATGAGATGACCATTTTTGCTGGCAACAAGTGTGTTGTACTTTACATCAAACATGCACTATGGGAGGTGAGAAGAGATAAAAGCTTTTTTTTAAATGCCATTTAACATTTGCTGCCAACCTTGTGCCTTGTGTTGCCTGTCATTTATACGATCAATTTTTGTTTTGTTTTTGTTTTACTTGGTGTAATGCTTCTCACTGCATAAAAACAGGAAGAAAATCCTGACATAAACAAACAAAAAAAATGTTATGGAGCTTCATGAGTGTTAGGTAGACTTCAAAAATAGGGGGAAAAAGGGTAAGAAAGGACCTTTCCAACCTAAGCCATTCTATGTTTCTATGAAAGAAAGGAAGGGAGAAAATAAAAGAGCCAAAAAAAAAGAAAACAAACTCCTCAACAAACTACAGTTTATTTTTTTCATTAAAAATGTACTCCTTAACAATCAAGTTAGCAAATTAAAATACTAGCAAATCCATGATCTCACCAGTTGATTGAACCCAGACCAGATACGGGATCACCCCTCAAGTTCTCTTACTGTTACAGGGTGCTACTTAAGCAGATTCTACTCCATGCTTTAGTAGATAAGAGCTAAAACACACACATTGACTCTAGAAATTATTTCATACATCAAAATAAATCAATCTGAATATCAAGTGATTTTTATGAGATTTTTCTTAGTAGATTTTGCCCTTCTTTCTATAAAATGGTTGAATTGCTATTGAATTTTGAGGTAAAAGGAGGTTTAATATTTCCAGAGTGTCACAGGCCATTAAAAACTTTACATTAGATAAATAACAAAAGTTCATGTAAAATATAAAGCTTTGACCAAAGCTTTCAAAGCCATGGCAATCAATAAAATAACTACATGTTTTGTCTGTGTTTTAGCTGAAATGTGATTTTGACTGTAAATAAAAATTTGCTTTGACAGCATTTGTTGCCTTTCCTCACATTTAAGAAAATGGTCTGCAGCTTCCCCTGGGTTGTTGCACAAATCCAATCTATCTTAAGCAAATTTCAGAGATCTAGAAGGATTTCAGGGAACATCCTTTCTCCTCCATTTACCTTCCCATTCATTGCTTTCCTTTCCTAAGCCTTTGATTCCCGCAGAACCATGCTGAAAACACTTGCTTAAAAGGAAAATAATCCCTCTTTTAGTGTAGGGATGTTGATTTGTTGCTGTCCCACATCTTTTGAGGGCACTAAGTTTGCAGAGGACTAGGTTCAATATTTATTTACACATTCTGCTGAACTGCACTCCAGTTACTCACAGAGTAGAAGAAGGGCAAGCCTTTTCCCTTTTCCATCTCCTCACAAGTCTGGGTCTCTCAGAAGTGTCTCACTGCCCTCCCTTCACTGTTTCAGCCAGGGTGGTGGTTGAGACACCTGCGAAGGTCTCCCTACTCACTCGTTTTGTATGAACAACTGTGCTTTAAAGCTACTTAAAGCAGCATTATGAAATGACGGGACTGTCTGCCAAGACCAACATTTGCCTGGTGAGGTGTTTATCTGACTCTTCACTACATATTTTTAAAACCCTGATGGTTTAAAGGAGTTCTTTTGGTTTGTTTTTTTTTTTTTTTTTTTTTGTGAAGCACACAGAACACATTTCTCTGCCTCATGACAGAGTTTGATCAAGTTTATTCCAGAATTCCAGGTTGGGCTTCTGCTGTATGAGCCTGGAAAAGCCCCAGTTTGAGCTAAGTGGTCATTCGAATTACAGGTGTGCAGCTGATGCTTTCTTTGTTGCAAATGTTTAATTCTTTCCTCTTCCACTTCCTTTCCCTGCCTCCCTTTTGTTGCTTGTTTTTTTTGTATCATTTCTGAAAAAAATACATGCTTCCCTTTCTTCGCATGGAGTTTATTCCTAACAACGCCTGCCTCTCTGTCACACCAGCTCACAATTTGTATCACCCAATACACTAAGGGCCACAATTCATTTCAGTCATGGTTCAAAGCTATCCTGAAATAATCAGAAAGTGACACTGTGAAATTACTGTAAAAAATTGTGTGGCGGTGTCATGACATTTTATAATTGAGACCTCTAGTACTCATAGCTCTATCAAAGCCCATAAGGAGGAGGGGAAAAAATTGTGTTTTGACAGACATAGCAGCTTGAGATGTGCAAGCAAGATTGTATAAAGTCAGCCATGTAGAAAGTTATCGGATGTTCCAGTTTGTGCCCCCATGAAATTGGCACAAATCATCTGGATTTGACTTCAGGAAGGTGGTTAGGAGTAACATGAGAGAGTAAACGAGAAGGTAATGGCCACTCAATGACTTAACCTGTGTCACAGGGCAACTAATGTGTCAGCAAAGAATCAAATAAAGATGAATGAGCTTATCAGAGGACCATGCACTGCCTCATTGCGTCCAATTTAATTAAACAAAGAAACTGTTCATATAGAAAGATTAATAGAGCAACCATATACAGTAACTGCTATAAAAATATATCAGAGAAACACAGAAAGTTACAGGCATCTGCTATGCAATATTTTCTCTCATAATATTGATGAAAATCATCAGGTGACCAGAATCACTTGACCAGCTGTACATGTCTTGTTGGTAAAGGTCTGAGCTTATGGGTAATTCACAACAGCTGAAGATGCTGCTTGTATGAACCAGCTAAATGGTGATAAATGGAAATTTTCCAATTCAATCTACTCTAGAGCTTTTTCTGAGTGTGTGAAACAGATCCTTGGGGAAGGACTCATGCATGTCTCCCAAGGAAATGTTGCTATATGAAGTCACTTCCCTTGCATCAGAATACTTCTCTGGATAAGAAAAATATTTGGCTTTGGTCACAGGGTAAGTGCATTTAATTACCAAGGAAAAAAATCTAATATCAAGAGAACTTGGAACAACCAGCCTAGCAAATAATTTACTGGTAAGAAAAGTGAAGAATTGGAGGTTAAAAAGAACGAGATGCAGAATAAATCAAGTTTATTTAGAAAAACATAAAGGTAGTAGTGTTACACTTTCGGGTTGTAAATACCATTTCATGGTTAGCTACTTTCAGTTTGACAGCATCAATTTTGTAGTCTGAACCACAATATGTCTCTGCAAGGCAGCACAGTACAGAACCACTCTCAGCCTTTGTTTGAATATCACAAGGTCTAGAGCAGCAGAGTATCTTCTATTTGAGAAGTAGAACAGCAGAGGTGTTACTCGACAGAGTTGTGCCATGTTAGGAGAGGAAATATGGGTATTAGTGTCTGTACAGTGTCAAAATTTCTCCATTGCAATGTGAAATGACAGGAAGGAAAGTCCTTTCTTTGAGGTATTCAGGGGTCTCTACCTATTAAATGGGCTGGACTACTGTCTTAGAATTCTTTATTCTTGGGAGGAATTACTGATTTTAAGACAGAAGTTTGGACCCTCAAAACCAAAAGAGCCAAGTAAAATGAAATGTTCAGGCAATTTTACCTGTGGTTCAAATTCCAACCTTTTTTTTTTAATCCTACCACTACATCTACCAGCCCATGCAAGAGCTGCAGTTTTTTACTGCTCTAAATAATAATAGCTGCAGCAGCAGATTGTATGTCTTTTTTTACTTAGCACAGAATGGGAGCTTTCAAGAGACAGTAATGTTTCATGAGTTTTTACCATCCTTTCTCCATCCTTTTCTTTGGACTGCGGCAATAGAAACACCATATGTGTAAACACAGCATTCCCAACAGCCTCTGAAATTTCATGTATTTTTCTTCTCCTCGTTGTAGGCATGCCTGGCTGTCTTGAGCAAAAGTATGCATTTACTACGGAAAATATCACAAAATACACTGAAAAGTTCCATATCAACTGCAAACCAGAAGAACCTAATGGAAGAGGAATAAAAGTTCAATAAGTTCAGTTCTAGTGAATGAAAACTTACATTGTAATGCTGCAAAGAATTCAAAGTAATGTACTTCATTTTCAGGTGGAAACTCTTACATTGAAAGTTTTGGATTGTAAGGATTGCCTCAGCATCACCTTTATCCTCCTTCTACTCTGCAAAGTGCAACAAGTACATCAACACCTCTTCCAAAAAGAGAACTTTTAGCTATTCTCTTCCATCCAGAAGACTGGCATGGAGAGGTGGGCAGGGAAGGGTAGAACCCAGAGGTGTTTAGAAACTACAGGCCAGCCTGGCAGGTCAAACAGGCAGGGGAGGAAATGGGCTGTGGGTATGTACCAGTTTTTCCTGTCTTCTGCTCATCCAGACAGAATGGCTTTGCAAGTCTCCAGGCAGAGACACTGGGAGTGCATCTTTTAGGAAATAAGACAGCCTCCACCTCGCCTTCCGTGGGAAGCAAGGTAGGAAATGTCTTCAGAGAATTTGCCTTTTAAATTGTACCTAAGGCTTCTTCTACACATCCAGAAGAAGACATTGCTTCTCTCCTCTCTCTTTGGCTCTTCTGATGCTTTCATTTAAGAGTCACCTCCTATGTCATCTTTAATGGTACATCAGCATGTGCATGAATAAATTGAGTTCAGACAAATAGGAATATTCTTAGCTGGGATTGTTCCCTCAAGAAATATGTTTAAGCCAGATTTTTGGCTGTCTGCAATTTACCCTACAGTTTGAATGGCACGATGCCCACTTGCAGGCTGGTCAGAGCTTAGGGCATAATTGTCAACCAACAGTGGATTAGATGTGCAGTTTCACTACAGTGGAAATTATATTTCCCCTGATGTGGAAATCCTTTCTTTTTGCATCATTGAACAGTGAAACCACCAGTTTCTTTCAGAGTGACAGAGGTGAATCATATTCTAATGTAAACTACAAACCAAATCAAAACAAACAAAAAAATGAAAATAGAGGGAAAAAAATCATGAAGAAATTACAACTTGATGAAAATACTGGCTGTTTAATGAGAAATCCCTGAGCACCTATGAAATTGTTGGCAATTTATATAAGAGGAAGAGTCTAAAAGACTTTAGTCACTAGCGAGGTGTGAAAAAGAAATGGGGGAATGAGGAGCAGTTATATACAACTCTCATGCTTATTGCTGAGGTGGGATTTTAAGAAAATGAGCATATGATGTATTTTACGAGATTTTCTTTACTCCTATCAAACACACCAATTATGTGACAGTAAGATTAAAAGAAAATAAAACTTTCTTCTCAGCTGCTGCCTGTTCAGGATATGAAACAAAACCAGCACAATGGTTCCTTGGGCTGCTGTGGACAGAAATAGGGAGATTTGGTCCTATTGTACCAGTATAGACAGCAAACTTGCAGGATTTCCATTAAGAGATGGTAGTTAGGACAGTGTTGTCTGAGAGAATCTGCTTCCCATCTGAATTCATGTGTTATTGCTCCTCCAGTGAATGCTCCATTTAGACATTAGTGCTTTGTCAGTCCAAGACACCTTCTGTAAATAGGTGCAGCAGGATTATTAATTTCATTTTGCAGGGTGAGCCATGTGCACTTAATGATGGCACCTTTGTTTTCCATATTGCTGGAGTTGCCCCAGCATGGACTGTATAAGGATGAAAACAGGCCATTCCTCTTTCCCTGATGACTGAGACACAGTGTGAACTGTCCACCTCACCACATGCAACACCAGGAATTCCAGGCCACAGTGGTGGTTTTCTTTGTTTTTGATGGGCCTGATCAAGAACTTGCTCCTGAATAAAAGTGTATTTATTCTGAAATTAACTAACACATGCTAGTAGCAGGATTCAGCTACTTCTCCTCCCTCTCTCCTCTCAAAAATTGGAGGGCTAGTTCCTAAAAGGATGAAATAAAGTAAGTCTTCTGGGACACGGTAAACAGGAGAGCCTTCTCATTTCCTTTCATTGGATGCATAGTGGGAACATTAACCCAGGATGTGGAAAGTTGTGTTCATTTCCTGTTAAGGGGACTTCCTCCCAGGACAATAATGTGATGGAGATATGATGAGTAATGTGAGAAAAGGCACTATCATTCTCCCTGTGGTAGCTACTCTGTGTTGCATATATTTAATCAGGGTCTGGAGCAAAAATCTTCACATTGTTTTTCCAAAGGATGTCCTCATTCTGTTGCCCCATGAATTTCTGAGACATCTATTGTGAATCAAAAAGCGGGCAAGAGTTTATTTTTCCCACTCTCCAAAAGAGTGTCCTAAACTCTAAGCAAATGATCATTTGCAGGTAAGTGTCTTTAACACAGCTGGCATGTTGCTCCCCTTCATAAACCATCCTTCCTTCTGTGCTCCACCAGCAATGTGTGTGTGACATCCCTGGCTGAGAGTGACTGCATCAGACCAAGTAGATGATTTTCCCAGGAAAGACTCAGTCTTTTCTAGCAGAACCATTCCAACTGGTATGAACTACTGCAAGGAAATTTAACTCTTTAGCATATGGGCTCCTCCCTGCTGTAAGGGAGGAGTTTAAGAAGAGGGAGAAGTGTTACAATATGGACAGTTACCTTAATAAGTGGGCAAATGAATTAAAGAAGGAAATGTGGACAAGCCTTGTGTCAGTGTGGTGAAGCCAGAAATCCCTCTTCTTTGAAAAGCCATTTCCAGCAGTAGCAGATGTGAATTTGACTCAAATTGAGAAGTGGTTTTGCTATGGTAAATGCACTTTCTACATAGAGAAATAATTTTTTTAAAATATGTTTTTGCAATGGGCTAACCATAATCCATCCTTAATTAAATGTAGATCTCATATCTATATCTATATATCTATATATCATCTGTATATCTATATATCTCTGAATTGATCTTTAATATCTTCTCACATTCCCATCGGGTGACTGAAGGATTCCTTTCAAGATGGGGATCTAAAGGAAACAACTGTTTGACAGCATGCTCCTAGCAATACTTTCCAAATTGGAAACAGTGGGGTGCTGTGCCCGAATGATCATTCCTGCTGAAGGCAGGATTTACGAGATTAGGCGCAGTGCCCTGCTAATATGGCAATGTCGTTTTCAAAGTCTGCACTAAGACTTACTGTACTACATGTCCCCTCCAGTATGGCAAGTGCCGAGCCAACAGTGGTATCTCTGAGATCCCTGCACAAGGTTCATTCCACCCAGTACATACAGCCAGATTTCCATTTTCCTTACATTGGGTTTAGATTGTCTAAAATGCCTCCCTTCCTTAATTTGTATGTCTTATTAATCCCAGCAAAATTAAAGGAAACCCCTTAAGAGGATAAACTTATTTTTGGATGTGGGCTAGTAGTCAATGGAGTAACATAATCATTATTTTCTGTCTGCAATGAAAGTATATACATTTCAATGGTTACAATTTATATTCTGTTCCAAAATATATGTAAAACAATTTCCAGTGCCAGAATTTAAATTAACACATGCTTTATACACAGTGGAGGAAACATCCCTTCTCCATGTGTTGAAATTAAATGTGATTTTGTATAGACAAAATATATATGCTTGCAAACATCCCCTAAAATATCATTACACTGTGGAAGGATTAAAAACATTGAATCATGTGGTAACCTTTCTGTAGAACAGAGAATTTAACCCTCAAGTCAAATTTACTGTTGAGAGTTCACTGTCTCTTAATTTAGTGCACTTCTTACTATCAAGCATAAAGCAGAATTACATTTTTGCCTTTTATTATCACCAAATTAATTATGTTAGAGGCACTGTTTGGGTAAAAGTAGCATATTCTGAATCGTGTTGGGTCTATTTTGAGTCTCTGCTGGCTAGCGCATCACATTATATATCAACCTATATAACATTTAGCATACTTGGATTCTAAAATATGGCAGTGGTTTGCCTACAACAAAGCTGTAGCTGAGGAAGACATCCTATTGAACAGATGAAAGTAGCAGCAAAATATGATATATTTGCATACTATATTCCTACTCATACATTAATGTTAAATAACTCTATGCTTTTGTGGAACTCACATCATGAAGTCAGCTTTCAGATAAAATGAGAAATAGGTCCCTTTCAAAGGCATCAGTTAACCTTTTCCCTTTGTTCTCTTTTTAATTTCTGAATGGTTATCTAGCATACATATAAACAGGAACAGCAATAAACTCAAATTTAAAAAATTACACAATGGAAGGAAGGAGCAAGGAAAAAAAGCGAAAGGAAAAAGCAAACTTAATGCCTCTTACTGTTGACAGCAACTCTCTCTTAACAGCCTCAAGTGTTTAACATATTGAAACAGTTCATCTTCCTTCAATGAACTTTAATAACTCTGCCAGGTAAGAAGCTATGCTCCATACTTCTTCATGTTGTCTTTTCCCTTCAACATATCTATACTGATCTCCTCATCTGGTCAACTTTACAGCTCCGGTGTTTGGAGACCAGTGAGCACAGTTATTACCATCATCAATAACCTGTCCCACTTTCTCCTCTTCATTTCTCAGCCCTTCTCTTTCCCCTTCAAAATCTAATAATAGCTCCTTGCCATGATAGCTGATCAATACAAGAGGCACCTGTTCACTTTACTCAACACACCATGCTAAAGTAACATGACAAAGGAACAAATATGATTCTGACTGAATTGTGTCAAGTAACAAGAAAACTATCCAGGAAGTTTCCCTTCGGGGCAAATTTCATGAAACACTACAGATAACCAATTTTTAGATATAGAACTAATCTCTTTCATCTCACTCTCTCTTTTGCTTCAGGTATGATAGTTGGAAACATTAATACAGACAAACTTCAGGCAGCAGTTGCAGCACCAGAGCCGCAGCAGCAGCAGCCTGCGAGCCAGCCTTCCATGCCAGAGCCGAAATCACCCTAATGAACGAAACAAGGAAGCTGTAGCACTCACCCCCACCCAGAGTGCAGCCATTAATATGCACACAATCATCTTTAGAGGGTTTATAAAACCACAAAGAGCAAAACATTTGCATGTTCTCTTTGACCAGGGATTTTTTCTAAAGAAATGTCAATTGGTGTTTTAAAGAACTAATCCATACTTAGCAATATTAATCTTTATTTTTCCATGAATGTGAATGAATGTATTGTTATCAGCTGTTCATTGTCACTTGTGGGCAAATTTTTTGTTGCATGTAACTCATATTGAATGCATATTGGAAGTCCATGCTCGTATGCACACACACTTACTAAAAAATGCAGTGTCATAGGTAAAGGTCTCTAATAACTCAGTAAAAATATTTGTTAATTAAATGTTGATAGTCAGGTAGAACAGAACTGCTGAATCACTGTCCAGACATAATGACAGAGTCCTAAACGAAGAAATAGGTACTGAGAGAAAGAACTCATTTTAGTTATCTGATTATGGTCAATGATTTGCCTGATTAAACTCTTATTACACAGGACTAGGAAGTTGATCTAAAATTTTCATATTAGAGAGCATTAAATACTAACCTAACTACTTCATTTCCAGTGCCTGAAATAAATCATTCTAATTAATTAAGGTTCTGCAGCCTTCTCTGTGCAGAGGATCTGTGCTTCTGTCAAACAATCCAGGCTCTTTCAACATACCTGCATAAGCACATCTCAAAACAACATTAAGAAGCACTACAAATAAATGCCATATTAAGTTATGAGATTTAACTTAATCCTTCCTTTCCCATCCCAATTTCATGGGTTAGATATGAAAAAGTGGGAATATTTCTTTTTGTGTGTTGACTGAACAAGCAATTCTAGATCTCATTTTTTTTTCTGTGCAAAGCCAAACCAATGTAAGCATTTAAATATAACAGTGCACTTTATAAAATGCTAGCACTTGGCTAAGAATGGACTGATGTTTTAAATGCACAGACTGAACAACTGAACAAAAGCTAGTTTTACATTACTTCTGAAATGAAACTTCAGGACACCTAAATTTCATTTACTATTTTTAATTCTGATTAGTGTTTTCCTGTTCTATTTACCATATTGGAATGATAATAAAAAGATATCTTAAGAGGCTGGTTCGTGTTTGAGGAAATCATGTGGTTTTAGAGAAATGTTTTATCTTTTTGATACTAATGCTAAGAATTTTCAATAATTAAAAAAATAGACCCTGCAAAAATATTTGTTACTAGCAAACGTGTTAGGTGATTTCCCCTATGATAGCTTTCTTGTGTGTGGAGTCAGTTAAAATGAATTTATTTTACTTTACCATTTATTTAATTTACATCACTGTTTATTTAATGGTGATGCATCACTTTCTTCTTGGATTACTATAACATTTTCAGGCTTAGGTACATTCTAAGCCAGCTCTTATACTGTGAAGGGTTAAAGATTATGTTGCTGTTCTGTGACTAAATATATTAATGCCTAATATTCTCCTTCAAATCCCTAATATTTTCTCTTATTTTATGACTACACACTCAAATTGCAGCTTTAGTTAGTTAAGAGATAAGAGTGATTTTCTCTTGTGAGGGCACTGTCATTTTACTTTGAAATAACACACAGACACCTCTTTGCACGGCACACAGATAGTTTTATTACTTTTTAAATAACTGTTTTGCATTTAGCTAAGGTAAATATTATACTACTATATCTACAGATCCAAGTACAAGCATTTTTGGAGGTAATGAGGAAAAAAGTGTTTTTTCACTAAGCGGCAACCTTTTAAGTAGAGTTGCATTGAGTTATTTTCTACGCTTAAGCCTCCAGATTATTACATAAATTTTGCCATGTGCTGGAGAAGCTGCATGGTTTTGTTGTGTTGGCTTGGTCTTCTGTGGTGAGGTGAATGTGTGCCTTCCTGTGCATGCTGGTGTTTCTGTCTGGCTGCAGTGACACCTACTGATGGCAGAACCCTTGAACTGGAGTTGAGTATGGCTAGCCCAATTCATGGATTTTCACAATGCTTCAGAGAGAGAGAATTATGTGCAAGGAATACACTGGCAACAGTCATTGTAATCTTTCCTAATGCTTTCTTTTCCATAGCTTATTGAGAATTAACATTCTCACTGCACATCAATGGCAAAGCAAGAAACAGATCTGATGGTCAGATCTGAGGAGGACATGGACAATTCCCTCCTTATTTAATGCTCATCTCTCTGTCCATCTGTTTCCAATGGGGTTTTTCTGTAATAGCTCCTCTCTGCCACCCTGGGTTCACTGTATATATTTCAAAATGCAGACAGCTATCTGCTGTCCCACCTCTCCCACACTTAAGTCCAAATAATACTATCATTAGAAAAGAGTACATCTCTGGCTAAACCACAAAACAATTAACAAAATAATTGCTCCAAGAGACACTGCATTCTGTTAATAGTTAAGTGGTTTTTAAAAAATAACGTTAATTTCCACTCTTGGAACATCTGTGACCCATTCACAGGGCTGATAAGTAAAAGCAACATTATTGCAGTAGAACCAAGACACCCTCCCACTCTCCTCCACAGACCCACACAAGTATTTCCTCCCATCCTGGAACATGCATATGAACAACACATACATCTTTTTCTTTTTATCAGTGTGATTTTAGAAAAATCACAGAAAAGTATCTTATTTAAAGACAGTGATTGCCAACGTGCTCTGCTGTGGCATGAGATGCCTGCAGTTAGTGCTTTTCTTTTCCAGTGCATCATGTGGTAGCTCTGAGACTAGTTCTGAATTTATCATATTATTTAAGTGGCAATTTTTCTCTATTTAATTTTCATTCCCTTTGCTCTTAGAGTGCAAAGGAGAGCTGTTCATGCCTTTCTCTACACAGCAGGAGTTTTTTCACTTGCTGTTGGCTCTGGGTCAAATATTCATGTGTTATTAGTGCAAAATCTTTGCAAAGCAAAAAGCCACTCTGCTGGGAAACCAACTCACTGAAGAGAATGTTCCTTTTGGTAGTAATTAACTGTAATACTGTGGAGGAGTTCAAACAAAGGTGTAAACAAAACAAGAAAATTTACAGCACCATCTTTTTTTTCACCTGAAATATGAGAACTGTCTGCATGTATATCTTCACTTATATAGGATACACTGCAGTTATAAAGCTTGCAAGAAAAGGAGGAGCACTAAACATAATTTAAACAAGTAATAAGAACTTAATTTGCCCAAACTGTCAAAAGTACTGCCGACATTGCTTCACATGACAAAGCTCATCACTTCATCACAATTGCCTCAGAACAATATGACTTAGCTTTGAATAGCTGTCCTTAAAATCTGGCAATAGAAAACAAGCGTAAGGCACCCATTAACACAATCTCAAAAAGTTAAAAGGAAAAGGAGTTGTGCTCCAGGAACCAATTACGATGTTTGCTACTCGCTAGTGCCACCACATGGAGCGATATTTGAATATAAACCAACCATTACAGAACCAGGAAATTGTCTGTAAATAATACATAGTATACCATACTTCAGAAAGGGAGCAGAGAAAGATATATAATCTCCTCTCTACTGTGCAAAGCTCAGACTGTGCCCTTGTGAAAGTGGAGATGTCCCATTTCTAAGAGCATGAATGCACTGTAGTAAAAACAGAACAGTCAAACTGCTTTATTCTCCAATAAAAGAAAGAACCATTTGGTAAAAGGATGCATTACACATTTTCTATTTAAATCAGTTTATAAGAAACAGATGTTAAGTTTCCTTTGGTAAGAAAAAGGAAGGGTTATAAATGAATTAAAGTGACTTCTCCGTGGATCTTCTACACTTCTTTGTTCCTTTAAAATGTTGTGTCAAAAGTAAAGCAAACTGAAATATTAGGTGCTATAATAAGCTGGCATAAGAAGGTAAAGTTATATTTAACTGCTAGTGCCATAAAACATGCCAAAACATCTTATGCTACAGCACAAGAATCAAACATGTGCAATGCAAATACTTATTAAAACAAAGTGACTGTCAAACACAAAATACCTATGACATTCCCTATGTTGGCAAATGCAGAAGAATGACAGAAAAAATGATTGAGTAACAAACCTGCTGTGGTTAATTTCAGTTGCCTACTCAGCTGAAGACACATTACAAGCTGGCTGCAGCACTTGTACAAAACAGGTTTACAGGAAATATTCTGGGGGCAGTGCTGGTCTAGACTACGGAGAAACTTAACCACATTTAAGACAACCAGCCAGTTCTAGGCTTTCTTTGTATTTCTTCTTAGCATTTGCTCTATATAAGGTTTGTTGGCTTCCTCCTCCCACCCCCTCCCCTAGGTCACTAATGTCTTTTAAAAAGCTTTAATTAAATATCAACCTCCATGGTCTCTGGACAGTGTTTCACACATGGCCATCTCAGTGCAGGAGGGCTCAGGCTCCATGTGGGAATGCTGTCTCCCACATGGCTCCACTGAACTCATCCTTAACGATCTATCCCCGCTTACCTAACTTCAACACTATTTTTTCTGAGACTGCATTAATGAATCCAATAAATAAAGCATTGTATCACCCATGCAGTATAGACATTAATTTTAGAACAAAACATTAATCAATTTAAATTTATGTACTAATGCAGACACAATCAATTTGAACTTCTTATGACAATTAACAAAGCTTTTGCTACATCCCTAAAACACACTGACCCATCAATTATGGTTTGCATCAAACTAATGCTAATGGTACTTCCTTCTTCCTTAGGCTGTCAGCAGCCTACCTGATTGGTCAGCTTCAATGCAGCAAATCAATTAATATAAATTATACATGCATGGAAAGATGGGTTAATATCATAAGTTCATTTAATTAATTGTGTTTGATTAAATGAGGTACTTTCATTAGCCCTCTTAGCCATGAACCATATATACATCATAATCCTTTTACAAGCTCAGCCGTCCAGACACAGACCTGACATTGGGAGCATATTCAAATTACCAGCCGCAGCCATGCAAACCTCNNNNTGCAACGCTCCCTGCATAATTAACAACTAAACGAGCTGCAGTCACTTAAGCTGAAAAGAAAACTGTTCACATCAACCTCTCTGATACTGTTTAAATTGAAGATGTCATGGGTAAAACAAAGGTGAACAGGCAATGGTAATTAAAAATTAAAAAGGACAAGGGGGATTTGCTACTAATGGAAGCAAAGTGAAAAGAGGGCTAAGGGTCTGGTTGTTAAAAAAAACAAAAAAAAGAAAAGAAAAAAAGAAAAAGGATGTTAGTGTTAGGTGATTCTGCTCTTGTTCTCATAAGAGTGTGCCAGGGTGAGCAGTGTATGTCAAGCTTCAGAAGGAAAATGATAGCACAGAAACCATCCTATAGGGTGAGCTTATATGAAACACTGCATTAACAACTGAACTCCTAACACGGGCATAGCCAAGCAATTTGGTTTTATCTCATGTGAGAAATATAGTATTTCTCTTGGAAACACTGCAGTTTCCTCAACTTAAAGAGAAATCTGAAAAGCAGTCTAAGACAGGCCTCCTTGGTTCACCTACCTCCTTTGAAAGGAATTCCTTAAAATGGACTTTCCAAGAAGGAACTTATCTGAGTCCTAATATGAAAAAATACATAAATCTGAAAGCAGTTTTCCTCTCTTCTGTGGTTCAATGCCTGCCCTTCCAGGCACAGTTGCAATTCACAGCTGTGCTCAAGATACAGCAAATGCTGCAGCTCAACAGCAGTGAAAACAGAAGTCTGAGTATGAAACCTCAGGAGAACTTGTTGACTACATCACTGTAATAAAAACATTGGTGTGCTATCCTGATCGCATTCTACGCGTTAAATACAAAAGAAAATTATGACAAAGGACAGAGCTTCCAGCTGTTGATTCATTTTCTCTGCTAAAAATATATATTCCTTACAATTATATCAGAGGCAGGAAAACACAAATATGATTTTTCAAGATAGTATAAATATATGGAAGATTTTTTTTAATAATTTCAATAGAAACAGTCACTGGAACTCATACTGCCAATGCAATTCAAAGAAGGCATTAAAGATATCCTGACATATAATAACAAAGTCATATGCAAACTCCTTTCAAAGTTAATTTCAGCATCTACCATTTGGTACAAACCTCATCACAGTGGAATTCCTTTGAATTAATGAAAAGCGTTAGCAGACTCTCTGCCCACAGATGGGCAAGACGGGGCAAGAGTACTCTGTGTTGGGGGAGGGAGGTGATAGAAACACAAAAGAGAGTCCAGAGTAATGCTGACCAGCCAAAACACAGGAGTGAAATGTGTAATCTGTCCTGGAAACTCACAGGAGCTTACAGCTTAATGTAAAAGTCATGCAAGTTGTCCCATTCCTCAGCACAATGATGCTGCCTATAGGGATGCTCCACTATCAGATTTCTGCTCTGTATGGACCTGCTACAGAATGTCATTTAAACACATATTTTTACCAAAAGCTGTTGAACAAAAAAAACCCAAACTTGCTCTGGTCAAGGTAAAAAAAGCCCTATTACCTTAAAATAATTAAAAAGAAGCAGTTTCTTTGAGAGTCCAGCATTTTGGTATCTATTGCAACACAAGACCGTGACTTGCTCTTGTGACATACATCGACTACTTGTACTATTCTCTCCTTAGACCATGTGGCTGGATTGCAGTATTAATGAAAATTATTGCAGCTTTTTGACAAAACTGAGGAGAAGGGCAACTCTCATGTTACTACATACACTGAACCATATATGAAACATATTCTTCAGCATTATTATCTATGTTATACTGGTGAGACAAAAAGGACTCAAGAAAGAGGGACTGCATGGAAACTCACAGCTGACATGTACAAATACTCATTGGTAGAGCTATGATGAGTTAATATTCCCAGATCCAAAGGTGCTTTACTGCATACATCTGTCTTTAAGCCTGTATATACTTCCAATAAATATTAATAAATTTATTTTATTTAACATTTAAAATAAATTTATTGACTTAAGTAGAGAAAGCAACAGTACAGTTTATCCAGAGAATTGTAACCCACAATTCCTCACACTTGCAAAAGCAAGCATAATTAGAACTTGATCTCTTACTAGCGTATTCATTGAAGCATGTTTCTGTTTGAATACATCTGCAGAGAAGCAGTTGTTAACCTAAACTTTCCTAATTTTTGTGTCAGTGATGTTGCCTTTCTGGGACACAGGCATGGAACCAAGGAACAAACTGCAAATGGTTTCAGAATGAGAAGGAAGAAATGCTCTCTGATCAGAATGACTATCAAACAGTATAGAAAATATCCCAGCAATCACAGCCTACTGTCAATAATTTCAATAGTAATACAAGCAGATGCTTAATTCATGTAATGACAACCTATGTCTTGTTATAGTTTGCCTTCCCTTTCATACATATTTGTTTTCAAAGCGTAACCTTTAAGAATTCAATTCCTGGAGTTTAACTAATCTGCTTTCTCTACTAAAGCATGAATAATATGCCTAAGTATTGCTAATTCAGCATTGAAAAATAAATTACACTTTAAGCCAAACAATTAACCCACAACTTCAAAATGCTTCTATGTTCCATTGAATGTTGCAAGGAGAAATAATGAGGCTGCCCCTTCTGCTGCCCTCATCTTAAAATCTATGAAAATTTCACAGGATCTAGTAATATTAAATCAAGTTGCTGCTGACTCAAAGCTCCATCCAATAACTCATCATAAAAGCAGCCTTACTTCAAGGTTTAAAATTATTCCATTGTGGCTCTTCCTAGGGGTATTCCCACAGAAGATGTAACACACGTGCCTGTTGTCACAACCCGTGCCAAGAGCCATACGTTACCTCCTTAGGGAAATAAACATGACGTGTTCAGAATTTGATGCTAATCTTACCTCTTTATTCCACTGAAAAATTCTAAGTTTTCATTGGTAAAAAGAACTCCAGCATGGTTCAAACCTCCCTTCCGTAAAGCTATGGAGAAAAAAAAAATGCATCAAGTGCTTCATACCTAATTCCACCTGTGATACAGAGTATCAAAAGTCTGTCCAAATTTTCTGGAGAATATCAGAAAAGTGTAGAAAACAGAACTAAATTTCTAAGGTAAAGATGCAGAAAATCAAAACAATGATAATAACCAAATTGCATTTTTAGTCTTTTTCATGACCTGAATAAGACAGTGCCTATTTTCTTTTTCCATTGCAACTGAAATACAATATTTGTGCTCTGTGCTTTCTCTGTTACACATGAAGGTATTGTTGACATTTAAGCAGAGCAGAAAATTCAGAAACACCTTCTGGTTTAGGTGCTAATAAGGTCATCAACAATTATGGAAGAGATATTCAGTCCAGAAGCTGACTTTTAACTGGAGAGAAAGTTTTTTGCTATTTTTTTTTCAGACACCAGATCATCATTACTTTAAGCTTCTGAGAGTGCTTTACAGACTTCATTTAAAGCACAGTACATTTCCTCCATTTTGCTTATACTCTTTTTCCTTAGATTAGATTTTCTCCATCTCAAAATTATTTTAATAATTTTTCATATGTACACATGCATTTACAATTAAAATTATGAAGAAAATATCAGCTAAGCCAAAAACAAAATTAGAATAAGGCCCTGTAGGAGCATATCTAATATAATTTATAAGCCAAGTGATATCATCCACCCCAATGTGCAGTTCATGTTTTGTCTACTTGTTTCTTAAATTTATGAACAATTATGGTGTCTTATCAGAGAATATTAAATAACATTCTAATGTATAGCAAACATTAAAATCTTATAATTCATAAAAAATCAAAACCAAACCAAAACAAAAAAAAAACCCCTGTTATAAACAACCATTTTCTTATTATTTTGTCTTCCAAATTATATTTGCTGTATCCTTCAACAAATTAACATGTAACACCTTTTCTTCATGTTGAAAGACCTTTTAACATTATCATTGGCATTGATATGTCCAAAGCACTGTACCTCGCATTTGTACAAACCGTTCATACTTAGTTAAGTTTTTCCCCCAAAACAGATCTTCCTAAAAAATTTCTTTTATATATCTGTATTTGTTTTATGAGCAGCATCTTCAACTAAGAAGAATTTCATGTCATTCTACTTTTAATTCTTGACAGCTATCCTACAGACATCATTAAAAAGGAAAAAGTAATTATTTTAAATAACCTTCATATATGCACTCTGATAGATTCCCTAGTGAAGGCAGATAAAACTTTATTGATATTTAAACTAAAGGAGATCCTGAGTCCATGTGATAGATATTTAGAGTCAAATGAACTCAGGCAGCACAACAGAAATCACAGGCAGCACATCCGTTCTCAGCAACTCAAAATTCAGACCTCACAAACAATGCACATGAAGTCATTTGGGTTGGAAAAGACCTTTAAGATCACCGAGACCAACCTTAACCTAATGTTATGCTCATTAAGGCTCAAAATGCCTATTTAGAAACCAGTCAAGTATTGAGATTCTTCTTTCTTTGAATCAGAGGCTTTTTATATATTTAAACCACAATCAGACTTTTGCCGTTGCTTGCAGAGCTGGAAGAACAGGTATATTATATAGGATTCATTGGAGCATACCTTTCTTTTAAGCTTAGTAAGTAATAGCAGAACTCCAATTTTTGTAATAAATACCTAGAAAAAGTCTTGATTTTTAAACCATAAAGAGAACTGAAAGCTCTTTATAGTGAGGATCAGTTTCCTTCAATTGATTGTAAAAGGCCATTTTTGGTCTCAGGTTTGGCAGTGGGGGAGGAAAAGACAAAGGGAAAAGGAGAACAATTGTCTATCTTTTAAAAATCATTAAATTCACTACAATAAATAAATCTGATGGGAAGCAGAAAATCCCAAATTTTGCATTATTCTGGTTTTTGACAAGTGAAACTTTCTCTATTTTTTAAAGTTAGGTTTATATGAGTCATGTCAAGAATCACGGTTAACACTGACAGCTTTATTATTTCGAAATTTCTTTTGCTGTTACTGGAAACACTCTTTGGACCACATAGGCTAACACAATTATAACACAACGATAGGGGTGAAGAGAGCAATATTTATGTTGCTGTATGTTAAGAATGAATCTTGGCACTGCAAGCACTGCACTTTTCAAGGGTATGTATGCATGTGCTGGAAGAGGACCACATTTTCCTCTTAGAGTCAAGTTTATAAAACATTGCATTCACAGCCAAAAAAGTTTTTGGCCATAATTGAAAGAGGCATAAAAACATATTGGCTCTTTCAGTAAAACCCATCTTATAACTAGGTTCTTTTAAAACTGTTTAACATCAAACTTGTTCTCTGCTCACAGAAAATGCTTATTGGATTACAGAAACTAAACTTCTTATAAATGAAAGCCTTTCCTCCAGCATACAAACACATACACATGTGTGCTTTGCATTCTTAAATATGTATTTTGTTAACATTGCTCAATGAGAACACCCATTATAAGATTCACCAAGGAAAACCACTCCTGAAATCATAACTGCCCTTCTACAGGGATTGAAATGCTAATTTTATGAATGTTAAAGCCCAACTACACCAGCAATACTAATTTTTTTTCTTTTTGTTTTAAATTTAGCAGTATTCCGATATTCTGTATATCATTTAATTTCAGGTAAACAATCCGAAACCAACCTGTACCCTCATCTGACTCCTCCAGTCATTCCTAGGTTTCTTTTTGCTTTTTTCTTTTCTCCTTTTACTCTCGCACGTTAGGAAGTTTTGTGGAGATGGAAGCAAGATTTACCCACCCACAGCAGGAAGTTCACCTCCAAGTTAAAGAGATCCTTGTTCGTGAGAATTTTCATATTTCGAAGAGGGAATTGAAGTGTTTCACTAACTGGATATTTACCTATTCTGTAATGGCAAAAGGGGATTTATGTACTTTGATTGTGAAAGCTTTTAAGGGTATTGGAGAAGGTTTGGGTGTTGTTAAGCCCCAGCTGAAAACCCCTTCTCCATGTTCCTCCCCTCGTGGTCCTGGATCCCCTTCCCTGTTGCGGGAGAAGCTGGGCAACGGACACTACCTGAAGGCACAGGGCTGCTACCGTCTCCCTGACATCCCCCAATATTTTCTGTCCCCTTCCCGGGACAGCACTCGTCACACTGTCCCGGACTCTTCCCCAGCCCTGTGGTTCAGTCATCCCCAGTTACTCATCAAAATGCCACCAGCCACATGTGTGGCCCTGCCATCTTGTCTCATTATTCTCCAGGTTCTCCTATCCTTAGCCCTGTGGCACAAGATGGCGCCTACCACATGGTAGTGACCACGTGGCCTCCTTCTTGTGCTCAAGATGGCGGCAAATGCGTGGATGGGGCCACGGAGGTCTCCCTTTCCACCCCTTCCCATGCAGGGCATCGCGCCCACCCCCTCCCCTGGCTCGCCCCCCATGCTGGCGGGGGTGCCTGTGTTGGGTCCTCCCCATTCCTGCGGAGCCCCTGTCCTGTCCCAGACTCAGCCTCTCTCTCTTCCAGTTCCCATGCTACGGAGACCCAAGATGACGGCCTTGGAAACTGAAAAGATGTCATCTTGGAGTCCCCTGCTGCATGACTGCTGGTGGTCCTGCCATGCCGCTGGCCCTGCCGGTCTCATGCTGCAGCCAGGCACCCCCCATCCTCCTCCTCCTCGGAGAGCAATGACTTCTCAGACTCCAGTCCGGGACCCATGAGTCGCTGGGCTGCAGTGAAACATCAAGCAGCCAGAAATGGGAACTGGGGCCTTGCTGCTGCCCTGGCTGTTTGCAGAGGGTGGGGGCAGGGCCATATGGGATACAGCTCAGAGCACGTGGCTTGGAGATCTTTCCAGAGCCAGAGAGGACTCTGAACATGGGAGCAGACATGTTCCCTTTGGTTGCCATGGCACTGCGAGGGGCGAAGCGGGTGGCGGGTGCCACCGCCAGCTGTGCCGACCAGCTGCAGCTGTGAGCGCTGGGGCAGGGAGCCAGCCACGGCCGCAGCCCTCCCACAGCCGCTGCCATCAGAGACAGAGGCACCACCGCGGCCACCCCGCCAGCTCCAAGTGCGGAGCCGGGGGTGGCAGCCAGACCTCAGCCGCACTGCGTGGTGCACAGCAGCACCGTCAGCACACCGCCCTGCCCCTCGCCAGCCGCACATCGCCTGCACACCGGCCCTGCCCCCAGCACCAGCGCTGCTGGCACTCGTGCCCCGGCACACCCACACAGCAGCACTGTGACCAGCAGCAGCCAAGCCAGCAATGCATCCAGCAGCTGCAGCACCAACACAGACCTGCTGGTAGGGATAGGAAAGTCATTGCCACAAAAGTTTTAGGAAATGTAGCCTAATGCCAGCAACCATCCAACCTCCATGACAGCCTGGAGGCAGAGACAGTGCAGACTTATACCAACCAGTTGTCCTGCAGCCAGAAACCCCTCCCTGTGATTGTGGGACCTCTCAGATGGATAAGTCTCCCCCCTTCAGGTGCCTTTCCCCAATCCCCATTACCTCCCTGCTTCCTTTCTGCTTTCCCCTTCTGCCCCCCACTAAATAAGTCAAACTCCTTTTGGGGTTTTCCCAGATCCTATTATCCCCTTTTTGTGTTTCCCCAAGTTCCTAACCCCTTTCCCCCTCCATGGTCTCCCTCCTGTAGCCATGCTTCTCCATACCCTTGCTACACAGCTACCAATCCCTTTTCCCAAAGTTCTTCTTTAATACAGAAGGAGGGGGGATAAAAAGAGGGAGGAAAGGAAAGGCCCCTAAAGTAACAACCTTTTTCTTTTAAGAATTAACAATCTCTGTTTGGAGTCCCAACAGGCACAGCACCCCCACACTACCTCTCACAGACTCGATCACAGTCGACCACACAGCTAACAGACTGCAGAGAACCAATCCCTGCCGAAGAGACCCTCTTCTGACTCAGTTTCCTGATGAGCTGTGCCAAGAAAGCCCTGTCTCCCTCATGCCAGCTCTGGGATGCTCCAGAAAATCTGTTCGGACACTGGGGACTCAGGGGATGGTTTGCATCCTTTTGAAAATTGTCTTATGGGTGCTTTGGATTGTTTTTGTCATTTTGTCTTTATTCAGTTGCCTTAAACATTTAATTTTGGAATCCTCGAGAGAAGCCTTCCTAACAAATACAGAAAGAGAGAGTTGTGGAGGCCGGTGAGCCTGCCACACAAGGGTCTCCGAGAACCCCCTGGGAGGGAAGGACCCTGAGAGAGACACAAGAGGCTCCCTGGGTTAGAGAGACACAAGAGGCTTCTCTCAAGGACACCCTGTTCTGTTATGCTGTGTACCCCTGTCCTGCTCCCTCAGTCAGCCCTGTTGGACCCCCCCACAGACCTCTGTTCTTCAGCCACCCCCCTCTATTTCCCCACTGGTTCCCATACCCTAACCCCACCTGTGAACTGCCCCATGCCCCCTGATGGTTCCCCTGATGCTCTCCCCCCGCTACCACACCACACTTAAACCTGGACCCTTCCCATAAGCCTTTGTCTTTGTCACTGAACCCTCCATGAGTGTGGCTGGAACAAACATCTCTGTGGACTCAACAAAGAACCTTCCTGCCTCTTTGCCATTGACTTAGCAGCTTTCTGGCTTGCTAGATTAATGTTTTTGTAAGTGGAGTCCCAGTAGCATGAAAGATGTAGGCAAAGGATTATAGTGCTTAATGTCTACGAGCACACTAGTCTTCAGAAGCCCTAAACTCAAACGAATGCTGTATATCCAAAGTTGCAATTCTAAAATTTTCAGTCCTAAATTCCATATTGCATCAGAAGACTTCCCATGACTTAATGTAATCTCTGAAATCTCGACTCTAAGCAATAACCTGTGAACATTGACTTGGCTGAAAGAAGAAATTTGGTGATTAGAAAAACATATTGGGCATCCCCCAGACAAGGGCTAGCTCCAATTTGCAACCATGAAAACCTCCCAGACTTCAGGCTCTCACCAGCACAAGAAATGGCAAATTAAATTCACTAGAAGCAAAAGCAATTCAGTGGTTGGGTGAGAATAAAGAAGATCCCATGTTTTGGCCTCTGTATTAAACTACTCTGGTCTGGAACTTTTCCGACTGAAGTTGGCTTCCCTTTTTTTTCTGACTTTTCTTTTGCTTCTGGGAAAATCACTGACGGTCCCACCTTCCTAATTTTGAAACTGGGACGACTTCAAATCTGTGCTGTCAAAAGCACACATTAATATCTAGGAAGGACTTACAACTAGGAAGAACACACATTAATATCTAGGAAGAACACCACCAAAGAAATTTCAGTGTAGTACTTGGACAAAAATTCAACTGTAGTAATGGTAGTTGAGCTCCATCAGATTTTGAAGGATTGGAAGGAAATTTGCTGGTTCTTGCTAAAGAAGACAACTGAATCTAAAAAAGAATTTCTTTTTTTCTGTGTGTACTACAGAGAAGCATATTCTTTACAGGCGGTAAAATACACAAAATGAGGTATGAAAAGAAATCCCTGATTCAGAGACCTTGCTAGATAAGCAGAGAGGCATTAGTGCAATGTAGTATTCTTCCTTTGCCTTCTGAAAAGAGGGTATCCCCTCTCCCAAAACAGCTGCTTTACTTCCATTATCATACCCAATGTTAGCATTTAGCTACTGCTAAAACTTTTGGTAGAAGACTTCTATGAAAAAAGTTCTCTGTAATTAGTTCCAGGTGCTGGCAACAGAAATGGGGAAGTCCACCCATAATTACCTTTCCTTTATTGGAATGATTTTAGTCATGTACACGTGAGAAATTTTTGGAAATCATCCTGCGATATTTGCACCTCCAACAACCGTCATCGATAGCACAGGATATCTCAAGTATGTAATCCTAAAACATGTTTAAA
>VZTN01034772.1:2177-180863 GCA_013400515.1 Erpornis zantholeuca
TCTCAGTTCCCAAATTCTTTCCTTTGCTTACAATTGTTTTGTCCCAATTGTAATTAAAGACAGGGCCAGGTTTTCTTCTGGAGCTGAGCCTCTTTGCACTGCAAATTATGTTCTTAGCTGGATGTTGAATTATGTAGAACCATGTTCTTTATGCTGGATGGGGTTGGAGCGGAGGGCAGTGCTGTTCCATCATGTTTTCCTGAGTGAGGATGGGTCAATAAAGCAGCCACAGACCTGGATCGGTGCTGGCATTGCTGTGTTAATAAATGCTGTGCTACAATGGGAATCAGCTAAAGCGGGGGGAACATCAGTTTTATTCCTGCACTGTGTGCAAATCCGGAGGTGTTCTCCAAGCCTCTGGATAGACACAGCCACTTGGCCAGCTCTTGAAAGTGTTCAGATTTAAGAGGCCACCCTGGTCTGGCTCCTGGCCATGTCCTTTTCTCAACGTGGGACTGCTTGGATACCGTTGCTACTGCGGTGATTTTGGGCTGCCCAGTGTGGAAAGAGCCAGCTAATTTCTGTCTGTTAATGCTCAACCTCTGACTTAACCTCTTTCCCTTCGGAGCTTTCATTGGAGCACTTTTTCCTCCAGCCCTTTGTAGTAATCCAGATGCTCGTGTTCTTTTCCTCCTACACAGCAGATGGAGATGGCATAAGCCTTTTGATGACTGTTTCCTTCTTTTTACATAAGTTTTATGAGCTGACGAGTTCGTTAGTTGGATGTGGTAGAGCTCACAAGCCCTGTCCAGCAGGTGGTGCATTGTCACCTTGCCAATAATTATATATTTTAGGGATTTTTAGGTTTTTTTTTTTAGTTTAATCTGGGATGTGAGCTTTACTGCACGGTTATAGAAGAGAAAGCAGATGTGTCACGTAACTGTCATGATGAATCTGTTTAATTTTAGCCAAAAAAATAACTATTTTGAATTTGTTAAATACCTAAGTATTGTACTATTTCAAACTGAAGAAAGCAACTCAATTTTACTGGTTGAAGAGTTGAACTTCTGCTTTCTTGTGTGTTGTTCTGAGCTTGGAGCTCATGAAAAATACTTGTTAAAATTTGGCATGACTCAGATGGTCATCTTTCCATGCTCCAGGGAAGTTTAAGTAGGTTAGCAGCCCTCTCTCTCCATTCCAGTATTGCCTATCTACTAAAGGAGAGTTTTTGGCTTACTAACCCTCCTACTGCTCATCATTTCAACCTTACTGAAAAGTTCTTACCCCACTGAGGTGAATAAGCCCATTTTTTCCACTTCATTACAGACTTATGTAAATTCATCTGTTTTACATTTATTTCACAATTTGGATTTTATTTTTTTTAATTTCGCAACTTGGAGCTCTGTTTCACAACCTCAAACCTCAAAGGCATATTTTGATGGGTCCTGTAAGATAGCGATGTAGAAAATCTTTAGTAAAGAAAGGGGAGAACCTGAGTCTGTACCTAATGATTTTGGTAGTTGCGTGAGAATGTTACTGATCTGAATGTACAACACATTTATTGGAGATGTAAAATATGCAGCTGTTATTTAAATTACTTTTGGCTTCTCATTTTTTAGGAATATCTTGGTGGATAGGCCAAATGATCAATCCTCAAGATGGTCTTCAGAAAGCAATTATCCTCCCCAGGTAAGCTCCTGAATCTCTGCTGCTCTATAGCTGTGTTGTACAATTTAATGTGTACTGGGGGTTTTATTTTAAATGTGGGCTGCTGCTATTGACATCGACATATTTATAAGCTTTCTTCTCTGAGAAAAATGCAGGTTGTTGGTACATGAGGTATTTACATTTCTAGCAATTTGTGATGCTTCTAGAAGTGCTTCATTGCGGGGGAAGTTTCAGGTTTCCTCCTTGGCAGTCGTGGTTGTGCTGGAAATAATCAAACCTTATGGAGAGATTAAGCTGCTAATGAGGCGTGCAGGTCCCCCTTTGTCAGCACTACTGGAGGCTGTTGTAGGTTCTTGGCCTTGAATCCCAGATCTAAGGAGCTGCTGTTTGTTTCTCCTAACAGCTCGTTTAGAAATGTGGCCTCTGGTTAGAGACATGAATGTCACCTCTTCTACTGGTTAAGCACCTTGTTAAAATAAGATTTGTATTGATTTTAGCATTTAATTTGCTTTCTCACTATTAATAAGGCTCTTAGATTATCCAGAAAATGGGTTTTTTTTCTCTCCAGTGAATGTTATCCTTCTCTCTGTATTAGGTATTTTACTAGTCTGATATGGTTTGATCAGCTTCTCTGTCTCTTATGTTGCTTGTTTTAAATTCTTTGTTTAAAGCACTGATACACAGCAGAGTGACTTGCACAGTGTCTCTCATGCAAAGTTCTCCTTATCTACGTATTTAATCCAAGTATTTCTCATGAGTGAAATCTCACAGGATTTTTCTCCATGTGAATCTTGCTGCTTTGCCTTGCTTTATTTGTGTTAAATATCCAGAGTCTGCACTGGTGGCTCCCTAGAGCAGCAGGTCATCTGCTCCAGCTTTAGAGCTTTTACCTGGATTTTCTGATCAATCCTTCTATGTCATTGTGTCTGTAAAATTAGGGTTTTGGGATTTTTAGAGGAGAAGGAAAGCTATCCTTTTTATTCCATCAATCTGTTCCTTAAAGCTGATTGTGAAGACTGATATTGATCCTCTTGATGCCTCTGTGCATCTACTGCTCTTTTAATTTGATCATTTTACATATTTATATTTTGATAAACAACATCAGATTTTAATCCATAGCCTGAAGCAGTTTTAGTCTGTCTAGGAACTATGGATTGCTGAGTAATGGGTATTGAGCATGGATTGGATCCCAGCCTGTGCCATCCTTTACTTTCTTTCATGCAGGAAGCACATGTTTTTCTTGGGATGCTTTTGTTCCCAAGGCAGGGTTGGCTCATGGTGTGTCTCTGGACTGGGTTTTTCATATGAGATGTGCTCTTAGTTGTTGCTCAAATCTTCTCTTTAATTTTCTGAGCCATCCTGAACATTTAGTACTGTTAAAAATCTGATTCTGGGATGGGAGCACACCTCCAGTAAGTAGATGCTTTAGAATATTCCCAACTTACACTTAAGGCTGACAAGCAGTGATGCAGGTTATACTCACATGTGTAGATTAAGCAGGGACTAGAGTGACAGACTTCTGTACAAACCACATGAGCTTTGTCTTCCAAAATTTTGTGTGTATGAGTCGTGACCTGAATGGAGGTGTTGGTGCAGAATGACTCCAACCCTGGAGAGCTGAGCACTGCTCTGCATGCTAAGCAAGGCATTTAAACCAAACTTTTTGGTAGGAGAGAGATGAATTAACACTAGCATTATCTCCCTGTGTATCACATATTGACACATGTATTAGGTATCCAGAATTAAGGCTCAACTTGCAAAAAATTAGTCTTCAAAGTGGTAACTGAGATTGGAAAGACAGTATTTGAGTTTTAGTCTATTACTTAAAGACAAAACTAACAGAAAACCTGGCTGCCTAACTGCAAAGACAATGCTGCTGGATCCTCTTGATTGAATCTCTGTATCTAATAATGAGAATATAAAATGCTGTGTAGTTGCTCATGTTCAACAAGCCCAGTCCTGAGCACTGAGTAAGAGAGACGATGTATTTGCAGTGCCTTTATACTATATAAAGTACTATATACCTCAGCTAATTCTCATGTTTCTAATCTATGTTCAATTATTCACGCAAAGCATTTTTTATGATTTAATTTCTTTGTTGAAAAATTAACTGGGAAGAGGAAATGGGGAAATAAAATCTGCAGAAGAGTCCTGTGTGCAAAGAGTGCAGTTTTTGTTATTTCTGTGTATATAGAAGCAGTTCCCATTTGTGTTGTCTCATACTTGACAAAAGAACTCCAGATTTGGTTGCATTTTGGTCAAAGTAGTTCTCGTACGTTGTCCATTGAAAGACTGCCATGTTTAAATGCAGGAAGAACATTGATATAGGTATTCTACTTCCTTGTTTTTTTCCCAGTGGCGGAAATTCTTACAGCAGAATCTTAGCTTGGAAAACTTCAGTTGAAATAGTGGATGACTGAGTTATAAGTGTGGTGAGGAGAGAATAAAAAAAAATGGGAAAAATCAAGTTGAGTAGTTCATATACCAAAAGAGGTTGATGTATCCACATGACTTTTAATCCGTGGAATAAACATCATGGATCCTATAGAAAATGAAGCTGCAAAGGATTTTATGGGTGTTGTGTTGGCAGCTCTTCAGTTAAAAACTGGTCACTTGTGCGGTGACGCACTTGCTCAAGTGTGTGGGTGGCCATAATGATCCGGACAGGAAGCGAACTAAAACTCAGGGAAATAAAGCTCTCCTTGTTCCCAACTTTATTAGCTGAACCCAGGGCTAAGGCACAACACAAGGACTGATGTCCAGTGTGCTCAATGTGAGATATTTTAATAAGCTCTTCAGCCCTGATTGCTTGTGTTTGTCTCCTCAGTGCCTCACCTTAATGCCAGGGTTTAGCAATTCCCTGCTGAGGTGATGATGCTGTGCTGGCTTAGAGGTAAAAGTATGAGTGAGTGCCTAAATATTGGTTTATTCCCTTCCTTCATTGAGTGAAACAAAACCTTTCCAGGCACCTTTTCTTTCAGAGCACGAATCAGAAGAATGTAGATAAAAACATCAAAATGTATTCATTAGTGCAGTGAAAATTCAGTAAATGTGCTGAAGTCCATACCAGACCTTTTTGAAACGGGAAAGAAAATGAAAGTGGAAGTGTAAACACTTGAAATGTTGCCACGTGACTATATTTAGTAAAGGGTTTTCCTGGCTTCATGGGTATGGTAGAGTTAAATAATTCTCGTGGTCAAGGGAGCCATCAGTTGGTTATGAATGAGTGCCAGTGAAAGGAAATACATCTGACAGCTGTTTTTCTGTTTATTAAACTAGATATCTTTCTTGAGTCTTGAAATAGATGACCCAGAAATTATATATTTAATAACAAACCTGTTATGTAGTAACCTATTCAGGCAGGAGAGGGCTGATGGTTCTATTTTTAATGTTGTTCTCGGCTTACATAGGAAGTGTGAAGCAATGAGGCTGGTGATGCTGAAGACCACGGCCCTGTCAGAAAGGCTCATCCTGATGATTCCAGTGATGGTCTGATGTGGAAGACTGTGCAGAGCAGCATTTGATTCCCCTGAGTGGCTTGGTTATTAATGTGTAGAACAAAAGCATAGGTTTTTATTTAGCCACCAAATTAATTGCAAGAGCAATCGAAATGTTTGTGTCATGGACAAGGGCAGCCCTTGTTATTTTGTGGGTTTTATTTTTACACGCAGTACAAGCTTCAGTGTTCCCTAATTAAAAAAAATGCTTGAGCAGAACCAGTTAAAGAGGAAGAAATTGATAAAAGTCAGTGTGACTCTTAATTGTACGGGCAGCTTGTGTCATGCAGTTTGGAATCTGGTTCAGCATATTTGATCATAGAATCAATTAGGTTGGAATAGACCTCTGAGATCATAGAGTCCAGCCTTTGACAGATCACCACCTTCTTAATGCCAGGGTCCAGTTAAATGCCACATCCAGTTGTTTCTTGGACACCTCCAGGGATAGTGACTCTGCCACCTGCTCCCTGGGCAACCCATTCCAGTGTTGTGGAGGTGTGAATTTTGAACAGTTGAGGAACATATGTATAAAGTTAGTGGCATTGTCCAAACAATTGGTTTCAGTTTTGCATTTGAAGACCAGTTTTCCTCTGATTTCCATCCTGCTGTGTAGATTGTATCAGGAATTAATTTAAAGTACATTAATAAAAATTGTACTCTGTTGTGGGATGCAGCAGCCTGCATATGGTTGTCATCAAATGGTAGCACAGACCAGAGCTTCAAAAAAGTTTGGAATTTGCTGCAGCTCCCAGTGTGACAAGACTGGACTTGATTTTTTTTTGGGGGGGGGGTGCACTGTAAGGAGCTGTTGGGGTCCTGAAGTGCCATATGTGACTTACTCTATTCTTTGTGCATATTTACTTACAAATGTATTGTATCGGAAACCAGAAATTTTGCTCTTCTAATGTTTTGTAGCATCTTTTTTGTTAATGTTGTGATCTGAGCCTAACTACTGGGCTGAGATTTTTGCTCAGTCATGCCAATTAGTATCTGTGTGCCAATGGACAAACACTTGAGTTATAATTTGGATTTTTGGAATACTGCGTGAATACGTGGACATTAAATATACTGATGCTGCTCACAGCAATAAAACAGAAAAGTGTCAAATATCTTGGTGTGCATATTTGCCTGAAATCTCACAGACTTGTTCTCTCCAGGTTGAATAAATCACTTGATCTTACAGACACTTCTGTCACATCTTTCAGAGCTACAGAGAAGAGTCTGTCACAGCTAAAATCCTGGTAGCAGTCCAAAAATATCCATGCAGCCAGCTGCTAGCAGCTCTTGAGGCAGTGTGTTTTTTCAATATCAGTGGGATTCATAGCTGGTACCCACACAGTGGCAGTGGTATGTGTTTGTATACAATCCAAAAAGTACATCTCTGTATTTTTATATATATATATACACACCATAGAATTATAGAGTGGTTTGAGTTGGAAGGGATCTTAAAGATATCTCATTCCAACCCCCTGCCATGAGCAGGGACGCCTTCCACTATCCCAGGTTGCTCCAAGGCCCGCAGCCTGGCCTTGGAGAAGGGATGGGGAATCCACAACCTCTCTGGGCAGCCTGTGCTATGGCCTCACCATCCTCACAGGGAAGAATTTATTCCTAATAGCTGATCTAAATTTATCTTTTAGTTGGAAAGTCTTTCAGTTTGATGTGTGCGTGTATGCATTAAAAACCAGAAAAATATGTACCTAGGCACAGCGTTTTAAAACAAATCTGTCCTTTGTTTCCATATCAGTTAGCAGACAATTCACAAAAAAAGGGTGATTTTAGCTTTTGTGTTTCCATTTTCTGTAAGGTCTGCATGACTCAGCAGGTGGTGGGATGTGTGGAAGAGGGAAGGAGGGTGGCAGAGTTCCCTCTTTATCTGTAGGGTTAAGAAATCACTGCTGGCCATGTGGAGTAATTGGTGTGCCTTGCTCCCTTCCAGGCATAAAGGATTTAACTGCAGTCCTGGTTTTCTCTCCTTTAATTTAGGAAGAATTGAATAATGCAGGATGACGTTTGTGCCAAGTTTTTGCAAATCTTGTGTGGTACTTGAGAAAGTATGTGTTCATGGCCCAGGCATTAGGTTTGGGATTCCAGCAGGATTAAGAATCGCAATTGCTGGTAGTGCTGGCTTCACTTTTCCAGCTTTGGGAGAAATCTGCAGGGAAGATATGATGGTGTAGGAGGAGTTCTTAGACGCTGTGTACTGTCTGTTCTGTATGGGAATTTTGGCAGCGGGCTGTGCCATGTATCAAGTGCTGCCTTGCTCATTAAAGGACCATCCTTTTGCTCATCCCTTTCTTTCTCCTGCTTTAGAAAATCAGTTTTCCCTATAGAATTTTAGTGGGGCTTTTTTCCTGAAGTTTGGGAGGTACTTTGAGACAACAGCATGGCTTGCTGCTGCATAAACAGTGGGTTCTGACATTTAGGTGAATGGTGTTCTTCACAAAACTAGAAATTTTTCATTAAAGATATTTGCAAAAGCACCAAAACATTCTTCTGTTATACTCTCACAGTGCTGATCCTGGTTTATTTTCTTCATTTCAAAAAAAATTAGGATGCTGGAAACATCTTTGGCAGTAAATCTGCTATTAGTACCTATCCAATCTACATCTTCATCTGTAACTGCTCTATATATAAGTATTTCTCTTAAGCTAAGCTTTCCGTAAATGTAGTGTGAACCAGCCACTGAGGTCAAGACTTAATTCATCATACCTTTCCTCTGGTGCTCTCCAAAACAGTGTAAGTATTGCTCCTAGACTGAGAATTAGTTGCTTTATAGGGCTGAGACAAAAAAAAACAAACCAAAACTCAGAACTAAATGGATGAGTAAGTTTATTCTGCTGCTCTCCCAAAAGTTACCTTTCTAGGGTAGGATTGTCCTACTGATGGAGGTGTTTAGCATAGGAGATACTACTCAGTCTCTACTCAGGATCCACAGAAAGCATCTGCACACACACAAATAACTCTGCCTGATGTTGATGAAAGACCAAAACTCAGGCGTCATGTCTGGCTTGACAGTGCTGCTGCTTGGAGGACAGGGCCACCAGCAGAGCCTGCGGTGGGAGGTGTCCTACAACGTGGTGATCTGCTTGTGCTGGAGTCCTGATGACAGGGTTTTGTAACAAAATCCAGCACCATGAGTAATTGTCATTCTGTGCTTTGCCTCTGTGGTGCACTGCTTATTTCTGAGAAAGCAGGGAAGAGAATGAAACACATTGTTTTCAGATATAAAACTCAATGTGTTCTGCAAAACGAGGTGTCTCCAGACTTCCCCCAAGACCTGTTCAGTAGGGGAAGGTGCTCGGTGGACCCTGGTGAATGGTGCGAGTGCTTCCCTGCACCTGCTTTTCCATGGGGACAGGCCTCTTCCTCCAGCAGTGCTGGTGAAGCTGGTAGCTGTGGCCTTTGTATAGATAATCTGACTACTCATACACAGATTGTGTCCACCCAGTGTGAGAGGGGAGCAAATGTTCACAAGGGAGAACATTTTCATCATTTTCCATGTAAAGCTCCTTTTCTGTCAATAAGTGGCTCAGTGTTATTAGGGATGGTTAATAAGCAGTTGGTTCCTGTGTTTGCCACACAGCAAACTTTGTGTTCAGTGGTTAAACAGCATCACCCCAGAGAGGAAAAGTAATTTGATGTTCTCTTAGCATGTGGAACATACTGTATTTATCTAATTGTGTATTCAGTTTAGGTTTCATTTCAGGCTGTAGTGGGCGTTTGAATCTTCACTCTCTTTAGTTTGATCCTATTTGCCAGATTTCAGGAAGTCTTGAGTCCAACTTAAAGGAATGTATGTAAGCCCTGAATAGAATTGCTAGGTATAAGTAGTTCAACCAAATCTTTTTCCTAGATAAACTGATTTTAAAGTAATATTCTTAAAAAACCTTTCCTTCATTCCAGGAACAAATGAGAAAATACCATAGTGGGGAGGTTTCATCTTCACTTTCATTCTCCGGCTTTGTAAATTGAATATTTGGAGGCTGTAATGCTTCTCCCTTAGTGCATTTTTCAGCCTTGACTTTAATATTAAGACTCACTGTTTTCTCTTCTGCAGTATTTGATTCTGAAGCTTGAAAGGCCTGCCATAGTCCAGAGCATCACATTTGGCAAATATGAGAAAACGCATGTCTGCAATTTAAAGAAGTTTAAAGTCTTTGGTGGGATGAATGAGGAGAATATGACAGATCTCTTATCCAGGTAAGATGTGATTCCCTCAGCTCTGGGAACTGTAAAGGCTGGACCAAAATGCTCTTCCCCCTTGGCTCCCCAGCAGACACATGGCCAGCAGTGGGGCAGAGCTGTGGTTGTGACCCTGCCATTGGCTGCCCTCGTGTTTGTGGTCAGGTCAGAGAGCAGCAATCCCAATGCTCGCTCCAGGAAGCCTTCCTTATCCTGCTCTAACCACAGACGGTTTGTGGAGAGCAAGCTCTTGGGGATTTGGAAGAGCTGAGCACAGGGTGCAGTGTTGCTGGATTGCAATTCCTTCCTTCCATGTGCTTGAGGCACAGGAAAAATGATCCCCCAGGTGTAGGAGACTTTGAAGTAACTTTTAAAAGCCCTAGTAACCTCCCCATGTCAAAAACCTCATTGCAGCTGTAAAGATCTGAACTAGTCAGCTGCTCTGCCTTTTTCAGATGGGTAAATAAATCAAACAGGCAAATGGAAACTTGAATTTTCCTTTGTTTAGTTGGATTTGATAGAGTTGTACTGATAGAGACTAAAGAAAGAGCCTTTTGGCTGTTCAGGTTATCCAGAATTTCTAATTCTGTAGTTGCTAATAGAAATTTGCAAGGGCCTTTTAAGGAGTCTGCTGTTTCAAAAAGGGAAATGAGAGTCAAATATCCAGGAGTACAAGAGAAAAGATTGGCAAGAACCTGTATGTTTTGGGAGGCCTATAGAAGAGAAGTCCATCTCCAGGGAACGTGTGGGGTGCATCATCTATAGTTGAGCAGAGTAGCCATTGAGAAACATGGGAAATTCTACCTTGCAGATACCATTCAAGACCATATAGAATCTAGCCAACAACCCTTCCCACACTTTTGCCCTCTTTAGACAGATCAGTCTTGAAATCTGCCTTTATTGCTGTTACAATTGTGGGGGAAGAGGTCTTTTAGTATCACAGTAATTATTGGCATTTAATATAATTTCACTTGTCTGAAGTTTAATAAAAATCCTCATTTTGTGACCTGTACTTGTATTTCCAGTAAAAATGGACTTGAGCTTTTTGAAAAATTATACTAAATATTTGATATTTTTATCAAGTAATGCCCATAAATGAATCACAAAGCACTTTGTCAGGGTGATAATTTTGAGGTCTGATCCACCTCCCTCTTGAGAATGGAAGAGTGCAGTTCAGCGTATCAGGGGCTGAAGTCTCAGGGTTCCAGGTGCAGAGGAGCAGCATTGATCCAAAGCCAATTCCCTCTCAAAATCCCAGTGCTGCCTCCCAGAGAGGCACAGGTAGGTGGAGAGCAGCCCAGGCCTTGGTCCAGCACGTGTACTGATGATTCAGAGTGGTATGAAACAAGCTTCGCGTTTCAGGCATGACCTAGATTGCATTTATTAGCTAGTCCTAAAATACAAGGTAAGATTTAGTAACCTTATTTATTTTTTCCCACAGTGGCTTAAAGAATGATTATAACAAAGAAACATTCACCTTGAAGCATAAAATTGATGAACAGATGTTCCCCTGTCGATTCATTAAGATAGGTAAATGCATTTTTTCAGCATTCTGAGTAGAAAATAATCTCTTCTGATACATGTGCCAGTCTTGGCACTTGTGACTTCATTGTACTCAGGCAAACTATCCACAATAGCTGTTCCATTTCATCATCTTTTAGTCTGGTTAGATTGGAACACAGTGAAGTCCTGTTAATAAGAAATAGTAGCTTCATAATTTAAATCCTGGGGAGTGAAAGCAAAAGAGAGCAATTTTCAGAAATACAGCTGTTGAGTCAACTAATTGCGGGAGAAGCTGCTTACTGTCCTCCTATGAATTGCTATATAGAGCTTTAAATAAATTACTGAGCTAAATACCAGTAAAAGTTTCAGCATTGACAGCCCTGGAGTCTGAAAAAGCTTGAAAAGTTTTGTTCTCGAACACGCTCACAACACATAAAGCAACAGCAGAAGCCTCCCTTGTTCTCTCCCTGCTGCTCTAATCATGATGTCTCGCTCACCCCTGGCTGAGGATGACACCCAGGGGCAGGGAAGGGTTGTACCCCCTGATGTCTGGTTTGGCTGGGGCAGGGGCTGAGGGGGTGCTCCCAAAGGCTGGGTACTGGGAGGTGTGGTGGGAGCAGGTGAGGATATCTCTTCCTTGCTTTCGCAGGCCAGAGAGAACAAGAGTCTTACAGTTGTTGGATTTAATCCAAGGATTTGGAGCCTTTCAGCTTACTCAGTAAATTTATCTTTCCCTTCCTACCTACTGAGATAGTACAAGAATGACTGGGTTTAAACTAGCTGTTTAAGGTTAAAAATAGAGCAAGGAGGTAGTTGCTGAAAAATGAGATAAGATCCTGTTGGCTAATTTAGATGAATTTAGGAGTGTTTTGATGTGTTGGGTAATTCCTTTGCCAAGACTGTGATGATAGTGGCTGTGTAGGGGCTCCCCTCAGAGCCCTTTGCTCTAATGTGTTCTTTCTGAATCTCCTCATGTTTGTCAGGAGCTGAAAGCTTCAGGCTGGGATTCCAGTAATCGTTTGTGGGGTTTCCTGTTCTTAGAGAAGCAGAGGATTTGGTTGTTCACTGGGCTGGTTTCTGGCTGTTACTTTTGGAAGCAACTGTAGTGCTTGGCTTAAGGAAACCTCAAGAGTAGCAGAGGAATCAAGTTAAAGGTTGACTACATCAGGGAAGTTAAATGATTTTTTTAAAACTTTATTTTTTTATTTTTTTATTCTAAAGCTTCCAGCATTAGGTTTTTGGAAAATGTTATTCTTCAGTGGCTAAAAACCAGCAAATAGTTCCTGGAGGACTAAAGGGGCCAATGGAAGATTTCTATGGATGTGTAAATTGTATTCCAGAAAAGTGTGTTCTGATGAAATGAAGTGTAGATGTGAGTTGAAACTTGTTATGAAAGTGAAACGCTAATTAATTTCTACTACCAGTATTTCCTCTAAAATTATATGAGTACCTTGTTTTCTTGGGATGGGATCTTCATGTAGCACTTTCCACAAGGGCATGTAGGGGATAGGACAAGAGGAAATGGCCTTATTTGAGGGAGGGTAGATTTAGATTAGATATTAGGAGGAAATTCTTGATTGTGAGGGTGGAGAGGTTGCCCAGAGAAGTTGTGGCTGCCCCAACCATGCAAGTGTCCAAGGCCAGTTTGGATGGGGCTTGGAGCAGCCTGGGCTAGTGGAAGGTGTCCCTGCCCACTGCAGGGGGATGAAGTTGGATGCTCTTTAAGGTCCCTTCTAACCCAAAACCATTCCATGAAAAATTCCATTCTCTATTATATACATTAATATTAGGTTTGCATTGAGCTGTCAGTTCCTCACTAGTGATGGTTTTCTTTTAACTCTATCTGTAGATTTCTTTAATTTCTTGAAGCTGTCTTCCATGAAGGAATTCCTTTGCTAGGACAGAACTGGAAATGATCTTTTCACCCAAACCTCTGAAAACCTCTGGTTGATGGCTGGTGTCATTTTGCTTATGAAGTTGTGAGAGCGTTTTTTGCTGTGAAACAACTGCAAAACACTGTTACGAAATTCTGTTATTTTTCAGATTCACAGCTTGAAAATGTTTTGAGTTTGTTAAAATTTCCAAGCTGCTAGCCAAAGTAACTCAAAATTTCAAGCACCGTGCTGTGTTCCTTGTAATGGTGCCAGGAAATGAGGCCAAAATCTGCCCTTTTGGACTCTCGGGAACTGACACGGAGAAATTCCGCTATCAGTGAGGTTTGGGTTTGGGGCTTCGCAGCACTTGCATCAAGAATTGGCTTTATGATTCCAAAGATCAGCACAGGGACCTACAACAGTGCTGTCAGTAACACTACAGGGGGGTTTATATGGGGGCACAGGGCAGGAGTAACCATGGAGGATATGGGAGAGGGGACAATTCCTGCTCCAGCTTCCATTGCTCACGTATCACAGGAATTTTCAGGCTCATAAAATGGAGAAAGGTTATTCTTTCTCCTTCTGTCAAGAAGAGCCTTGCACTTCTGTTAGCTTAATTACTTCAACTTCAGTTCCTGAGCACTGAAATGCCCAGTTGTGCAGGCTTTTGACCTACTTGACAGGTAATTTTTACATTTCATGTAGCACCTCATTAAAGAACTGGAGAGAGGGAAGAAATTTATCTGGACAAAATATCGAAGAATAATCTTTTTCATGTCTGCAAGCTTTGTTTCTGGCTCTGTTCTCATGATTCCTCCAAGCAGAGATTTTTCTGTGCTGTGTTCTTGAAAGCAGAAGGTGTAAGGACTTGATTGCCATGAAAGAGCTTGAAAAATACCAGGTATAATTCACATTGTAGTTTGTTACTAGCATGGGCTTTGGTAACTAGGCTTCCAGATTTTTAGGCTTTGATGGAACAAAAATGAGAAATACTTTTTTAATGGACATTTTCTTCGTTTTTGCAAATGCACTTGTTTGTATGTCTGCCTGTAGATGAGGGACACAAAAATTAGCTTGAGAGAGGTATTTAAAATTACTGTGTTTGATGCCTTTGCTATTATCTTCTCTACTATAGAGTTGTAATCCTTGTCTAGGCATAGCTATTGTTGAGAAGTATCCCCTAAAATCATCCTTGTATGGATTAAGAAGTGTTGAAATGGTTCAAATACTTTCAGCTTCTCAGAAGAATATTGATTTTTTAAAAAAAATATTTTTCCTCTGCTGAGCTCTTCTCACTATAGAGTGACAATTCAACTCTTCTGAACAGTTACACATTTTAGGATGGGTTACTCTGGTGCCTGCAGGAAAAAAACATGGTGATGTGGCTTTATGATAAAAACTGGAGGAATTATGTAGCTTTAGGCTTTCAACACCTTTGATTGTAGTGTATTTCCATCTCAAAGGTGTGCAGAAAAAAGTGCTTCCATGCTGCACTTAGTGCCTCCTCTTTCCAGGTAGAAGTCAGATCGTGGGTGCTCTAAAAGGAGATTTTTCTGAAGATCTGAGCACACCTATGGAGGCCTCAAAAAAGAGAGGGCAGAAGAAAGGGTGAGAGGTGTCTCCTGGGAGCCAGGAAAGAAGTTCAGAAATGGGGAGATGATCCGGCAGAACACTTCAACTTGCCTAACTGGAATAGAAATCACATTCCAGTCTCAACCTTCAGCTTTGTTTCTTTTCTTGCTCTTATGGAGTCGTTTACAAAGATCAGGTTCGGTTTTCTCTGCCAGTGCAGTGCTGGGGAAGCATTTGCCTTCCCTTTCCCATAGAGCTCATTGTGCTTTCCTTAGAAAAGATGGTTGCACCATGAAAATCTTGCTGCTAAAATCACCATTTCCGGTGTTTTGTTTATTCTTTTTGGTAAAAAAGACTGTTAGAAACTCTGAGTTAACTGTGGGGAGGAGAAATATCAGTGAGTTGATGGCTTTGCTTTTACTTGTGGTGAGAGCTGCCCCGGATTCTTTTGCACATCCTAATAACTTAGGTGTTTCAGTTGGCTTCAAAGATAAGGGGATGAATTGTTAACTATTTTCTGAGAGAAGCTCATATAAATTCTGAGGAGTATTTCTGAGAGGTAGATAGAGAAGGTGGTAATTACTTGGATTTTGAATGTGGCCTCAGGTTCACCATCAGGAAATGTATGGTCTTGGCCCATTTGAGGTGGTCTGTGGTTTAGTTGAGTGTTTCAGTTCAGTGAGCTGATGGATAGACTTTGATCTTTATATACCAAATTTATTTGATCAAATACCAAATGGAACTTCAGTTTGGTCTGGTCTGTGTGTTCAGGGCTGAGGACAGACCAAAGGTGTTACCCTTAGATGTGGTATTTTGTCAGACTGCTGCAGTAATGTGTAGAATATCCAGGACCAAACTTGGGTTTAGAAGCAGTCATGTTTTATGGTGTTCAGCTACCACATTACCAGCACTCAGCTTGTGCAGGGGATGGGAGTGTGGAATGTGGGTGGGAGACAGGTGACTCTTGGTTTTTCTGACCACTTCATTTCTCTCTTGTCTCTGCAAACATGCACCTACAGGGAACTGTTCTGAAAGCATCACAGTGTGTGCTGAATAATAAAGTTCAAAAAAACTGCTTGAAAATATTATTTGAGAGCTGTAACATAGAAAGTACCTACTTAGGGGTATTAAAATCAGTTGAGAGTTGCATGTACAAAGTCTCTTTGGATCTTGACTGTTCCCAGAAGTTATCATGAGTCTTTAGCAACAGGTTTGTAAGTACACTCTCTAAAACTTAGAAAATCATGTGTTTGAACATGTGCCTTGTGCCCAAACACATTGCAGACAGTCAGAGATGTAGTTTGTTTGAAGTATAAATACTTGAGAACCTGTAAGAGCTCAGGAACAATGTTATGATGAGTTTGGGGTTTTTATTTCCTCAAGGAGTAGGTCAGAAAAACATGAGTTCAACAGGTTAATCTCAGTGGTATTTCATGGTTGTCTGAAAGACAACAAGCAATTTCTCTGTGGCAAAAACAGTGGAAGGGAGGAGGTAGTGGACTCCTTGCTGTTGCTGGTAACTGCTCATTCAACTTTAATGCTGTCTTTTCCTGTTTATCAGTTACAGTCAAATAAAAAGGAAACAAAAGTATTTGAAATGACACCACTTGATTTCCCTGCAGTTTTAAGGAGTCAGAGTTCACACACAAGTTTTCTGGGAGTTGGAGTTGCTTCAAAAAGCAGAACCAAGTCTTAACCTGCAGATAAATCACAAAATCGGTGCAAGGCCACAGCTGTTAACCCAGAGTGGTAGAGAAGCCGTAGGTGAGAGGCTGTAGTGTGTTTCATGGTTCTTCTAGTATTTCAAGTCCATTTGTTCCAATACTCAGATAAAATAGTATCAGCAAAAAAACTGTACCGATTAAAGCTTTAAAAAAATTGAGTTTTTAAATTAGAAACTGACAGTTATCCCTCCCTCCCTCCTCCACAACTTGCAGATGTTACTAATTTTGTAAAATTTAAAATACCCAAGCTTCTTGTCTTCACCATTAGGGGAAATAATTGTTGCTGACAAATGGGGAAATAAATGTACTATGAGGAGCAAATACTGTCGCTAGTATGCTCGTGATTCCCATCCTTGTCAAATCTTGTTGCTTCTTGGAGCTGTTTTTAATGATAGTGTTTTTGCTCTTTTGCTTAAAGCAAGCTTCTGCTTTGTAATGATCTGCTGTGTTAATGTTGCTTAGCACAGGTTGCTTTAAATGACAACTTGAACATGATGTGTTTGGTAATTTTCCTAAGCTAAGTTAAATGAGCTAGAACTTAAGTCAGAAATACTGAATTTTGTGTAAACTTTAAAAGCATTCTGTTGCAATAGTACTCTGTAATGCAGTGGTCGTCTGATGTTTATACATCCTTTTTCTCCTTTTCCTTTCTTCTCCAGTTCCACTCTTATCCTGGGGACCTAGCTTCAATTTTAGTATCTGGTATGTTGAACTAAATGGCATTGATGATCCAGATGTGGTCCAGCCGTGCCTCAACTGGTACAGCAAGGTAGGCCTGCATTTTAGATGCCTGTTTGTTTGAAGATTCCCGGTTTCAGAATCTTGTGAAACTTCTCTTACTGGAGTGATGTGACCTTTTCATTCCTTGAATATCAGCTATTAAAACAGCAAACACGCATAGTTGAAACCACGTAGCTGACTTCTACTCTAAGGGAGACTTTTTGAATTTTATCTGTTTGTTCTCTTTGAAAAACCAACCAAACAGCCCCAAGAAACCTCAAATCCACCAGCATCACCAAAAAAGCTGCCAGGTAGACATCACAAGAAGAACATAAAAGAAAAGAACACTGAGTCAAAGGGGACAATATTAGTGAAGTAGTATTTATATTGGCAGGGAAATGAATCTCAACAAAACCAGATTCCGTTTCTCCCTCTTCTTGCCTTCAGATTAGTCAGTCTTGTAACATGCCTGGAGTCCAGAGCTTTTTGGGTTACAGATGCAGCTTTTGTATAAAAATGACCTTTTAAAAAAGAGAATCCATGTCTTTCCTGTTGCAGTTCCTTGAACTTTTGCTGTTTCGCTCTTACTGTCTTTTTTGCTGAATACCCTGGAACAGAGTGCGGCTGATGCCACAGGGCTGTGAAATGGGCTGATTTATGCCATTTGTCATTCAATAGACAGAAAGTTCAAAGGGTTCCAAACTTTATTTTTACAGCCTGTATTTAATTGAGTATAAGAGATGCCTCTCCTGTGGGAGGGAAGTGCCCACTGACAACCATTTTGTTGCTGCATTTCGTGCATTGAATCGTCTGGAACAATTAATGGAGCTCATGCTGCAGAGAAGACATCCTTCCAGGCTGAGTAGGACTGAGTAGTGGAGCAGTGTATTTCTGATTCCAGAAGGAAGAACTTAAAAGGGGGTAGAGATTGTGTGTGATCAGTATACTGAGACTCCCACACCAGATCATGGTGCTGCCAGAATGGTGAAGAAACCTTGTGACTGTGGTGTCTGGCTCGTGCCCATTTACACCAACATCATGAGCTGCTTTGTAGAGGATTTAAATAATGAGCACATTGGAAGTTGGCTGGAGGTGCTTTATGATCCAAGTGGTGTTGTGGTCATGAGTCAGCTGATGATGGATGTCCAGTTCTGAAAAGTCCAGTTGACACAAGCTGCTGATGGTTTTCCTTTTGCTGGCTCTGCATGTGTGTCTGGCAGTTTGGAGCAGTTGCTGCAAGCAGGAAGCTCTGAATTTTTTTTTTNTGCAGTGATGATGTCTGCATCTGTTTTGTTCCATCTTATCCCATGGAATCGGCACTTTGCCTGGTCAGCATTGTGTGTAGGGACAGCTTCTTCAAGGGGTGCCAGCATTGTTCTCCTAAAGCTTGGAGCCCCAAAGCAGCAGTGCAGAGACTGAGTCACAATGGTTTGGGCCCTACTAGGATCTGTTGCCAAGTTTTTGGTGATGAGTGCATGTGTCACTGATGTTCTCCTCTCTCACAGAGGAGAGGCTACTGTTGCTGGATCCATGGAGGAGGATGTGCTCACCCATATTTAGGAAAGGCAGAAAGGTCAACCTGTTTCTTCCTGTTCTTTGAGATGGTGCGAATATTTTCATGTGTGTTTTTGGAAATCTCAGAGGCTTTGAATTGTAATAATTCTTCACTGCCTGCGACATCAGATGAGAGGAAGGTTCTACACCACGCTGTCCTTCCTTTTTGTTGTATGCCAGCAAAACCTCCCTCTCCAGTGGGGACTGGAGTGGGGGATAATGGATAAGGACTGAAACATTCCTCACTGCTTTATCCTTGCTGTCCAGCTCAGCCTATTGCCTTCAAAAAGCTTTACCCCTTTTTCCTGATGAGTGGACATACTTCAACACGCAAGAAGGGGTAGTTTATCATTGTGTGCCACTTCTGATAATGAGCACATCTAAGTATGCGTGTTTGACAGTGTTGATGTCTTAGTCTCATGCTCTTGTTACGTTTTTAGCCATACGAATTATTTACAGCTTCAGATCAAAGCTATTTTTTGTGTTGTCGTCTCTTTAAACCTATATGACAGCATTTAAAAAGGAGCCTTTTATATGCTTTTTATCCTCTTTCTTGCTTAAAGCAAGATTTACGTTTTACTTCTGAAGTACCACTATGGTGTCACTTGAATGTAAACTTTTATATTGCATGAAGTGGCCAAACTCCATCCAAGTCATTCCTGGCTATCTGATTCAAGTCTGTCAGTCATGAGAGGCTCCATGGAGAGGAGGAGGTACCCTCTCTCCCAAGTCTGCATTTTGTCTGATTTCTAAACTGGAGGATCTGAAAATGCAGAAGCTGGTAGTTACTGGTGTGCAGCTCTCCTTTTGCTTGCTGTCCCTTGGAACGAAAAAATCTAATTTGGTTTTGGCCTTGACTTGTGCAAGTGAAGATTTGCTTAAAGAGAGTGTCTTAGGTATGTCTTGGAAAGAAAAAAAAGGAGTTGTTTTTTGCCAGTTGTGCTGTAAAACTGTTTTAGCTTTAATATTCCTTTGCTGCAGCCTTGCATTCTTATCGGTACATGTCCTTGGCCTTTATGTGGGCTGGGAACTGGTTTTCTAAAAATGCATAGTTCTGGCTATTTGCAGCTGTGAAATACTGATGGATTAAGAACTAAAAATACAGCACAGGGCCGTGTTTCTTTTTAGTCACTTCAGTTTATGAGATTCTTGCTATCGAGCCATTATTTTGAGAGCACTAATTTTTTTGAATGTCAGTGTTAGTTCCAGGTTTTCAGAAAGATTCTAATAATTTAAATACTATAAAGTTCACTTTTAGCAGTAGTGTCCATTTAGGAGTAAAATCTTTTGTCTGTAATTTGATCAGTCTTAAAGACGCTTAAAGTTACATTTGCTTTTTACCGGAGTAGTTGTGTATTAAAGATGGAAATTGAGATTTTTTTTTCTTTAATGCCTTAGAATTTAGGCTTGAAAAGTCTATTTAAAATAAGCAATTCTGCTACTTATCAACTTAAAAATCTGTGTTTCTTATGCATCTTGTTAGCAGCTTTGAAAATTGTAGCTCTTACTCAGAATTTACTACTCCCTCATGTGTCTGTGCCAGGATGTTTGACCCCGCGTGGGTTTTCTCTCACCTTCCTCACCCCTTCCCACAGCCGAGTGGGAGATGGGCAGCTGTGGCTCCATCCGTGGTGTGAAAGCAGAGGTTCTGCTTCAAGATGCAGGGGAATATTTAGAAGTTAAAACTTTGGCGTGCACAGAAATCCTTGGTGCTGCTGATCCCATACCCTCACGAACCCACAGGATTTGGGGTCAGCCTTCTGTCTTTCCGTGGCAGGAGTGCTGGTCATTGCAAATATTCCCATTCTCACGGCTTTTTTTTTCCTTCTGCTTCTAGAAAAGCTGTGACCTACTTACTCTTCTAAATTATTTTGTTATGTAAGAGTCATACAATCAAATTATGTAACACTGATAGCAAGGCTTTTTCCTGCTCTGTGCTTCGTGTAGGCCTCGAACAGCAGGGCCAAGAAGATTGGGGGGAAATAATGGTCACCCCAGAGATCTGGGACACTGCAGCACTCTCTTCTTGTATGCTTATTAAATTGGATGATACCAAGTTGTACGATTTCTATACTGTTGGAATGTAAATGCCTGCACAGCTTGTAATGTCTCTCACACAGTGTTCCTTCGTGAGCTCAGGAGCCGTTTGTGTGGTGTGGATAAGAGATCCTGTCTCTGGGCAGGTTCACAGGTAGTTGCCAGCAGTGCTGGTCAAAGGAAAAATCTCCATGTCTCAGAGGTTTTCTTGTGTTCCAGTAGTACCGTGAACAGGAAGCCATTCGCCTTTGCCTAAAGCATTTTCGGCAGCACAACTACACCGAGGCTTTCGAGTCGCTGCAGAAGAAAACCAAGATTGCTCTGGAGCACCCCATGTTGACAGACCTGCACGACAAACTGGTGTTGAAGGGGGACTTCGATGCTTGTGAAGAACTGATAGAAAAAGCTGTGAATGGTAAGAGAATCAGAGGAATCTGATTCATTAATCTTTAAAAAAGCTCATTGAAATATTACCTTCTTTTGAACAGTAATGTGCTTAGTAGTAGAATTGGCAGGTCCATGTGTTGTTTCATTTCTGGTGTGCTGTCAGCTTTTGGACTTGTGAGTGTGTGTATGTGTGTGATGAAGGATAAAAATTTATGAAATCTCTTACCACTGCTACTTTTGGAGTCTCTTTCCCCCAGAGATGACAGCGAGGTGCACTTGAGTGGGTAAAGACAAGTTCTTCATGTAAGTGTTGGCAAGCTGAGGGTGGGCTTAACTGTCAGGAAAGTCACTGGAATGGTGAGCAGGGAAGCAGAAGATTGGAGTTCTCAGTGGTGATGCAGGATCATGGTTTCTGGTTGGAGCTCACCACTGAATTGGTGTTCAGGCAGGAGTTCTCAGCTGTATTTGGATGAGGATGCTCTCTTTGCTTATGGGGAAAATAGTCCTTGGAGAATGGTGTGGAAGTCAGTGACAGGAGGCAGAGCCTGTTTTTCTTGCAGAGTGGGACCTTGGCAGGGCAGACAGTTTCATTGGAACTGCTATTAATTTTTTACTTGGAAGCTTTCTGCTTTAAAACACAGTGTATAAACAGCTCTCAGCTCCTAAAAGGAGGGAGATGTACTCTCTCTTGATTGAATGGGATGCAGAAAGAGTGGAGCTGTTGCACTGAAGTGACTCTCAAGACCTGTGCAGCAGTTTTGGATTGCAGTCTGATAAAAGAGGTGCTCTTGGCTATGGGTGTAGAGCTTTTTGACTCTGTGCAGTCACTCGTTATGGGAAACTTGTACTGGTGTAAGAGGAAAACTTTGTGTCTGATGCCAGTAGAGTTAGGGACTTAGTGAACCAATTTCATGGATAGCTGGCACCAGAGATGTTGTTCTCTTAATTCTGGGCTAATCAGTTATTTTGTAATACCTTTGGATGAATGCCGGTGTACCTGCTTGACTCCCATCAGTGTGGTTTGTACCACTGAAGCTGGAAGTGGTTCTCAGAATGTGATAAAAATCAGCTTGAAAATCAAGGGTTGTCTTCCATGAAAACCCACCATCTTTTTGTGACTAAGCTGTTCAACTGAGCACAGTTTTAAGGAGTTTATTGCAACAGGTCCTCCTGCAGTAAAACTGCAGTAAATAGTTTTCTATGGGTTTGGCTCACGGTTTCTCTTCAGACAGCTGAGACCTGCCCTGTGCTGAGCTCCATGAGCAGCTACAAGAGTTGAGACTGAGAATTGCCATGTTCATCCTCACCCTCCCGAGACAGCAGAGTGTTGGCTGGGGTGGGAGCATGAACAGCTTCCTGCAATGCAGGGGCATTTTGCAGCTGGCAGCTTCCTCCTGAATTGTGAGGGCAAGGGAGGATTGCAGGCTGGAAAAGCAGCAGGGAGCTGGTGCTGTCTGTGTCTCAAAGACACGAGTGCCTGGAGGGAGCTGATGAGCCCACCACGATGCTGCAGCAGCCAGAGGAGTGCTGTGTGCTGATGGTGATGATTTTATCATTGCCTCGCTCTGCTGCCTTGGCCATGGCTTAATCTAAGTGCCTGGAGGCTGCCCTCTTTCCACTTCATTGCAGGCTGGAGTGGAAATGATTTCTTGAATGGAATTTCACTCAAAGTCTTAGAATATTCTGAAAAAGTACTCTCAAAAATGGAATTTTTTCTTAGGTGCTAATGAAGTGAATGTTTGTAGACTCATTTTTTGAGCTTTTACATCTTAATTTCTTTTACTAGTTAATGTATGCTGAGAGTGGGGCTGCTGTTAGCCGTGCTCTGCTTTTCCAGGTGTGGAAGTACTGGCAAAGCACTGGCCTGGTAGAAAACTGTAGGTCTTGTATTGTTCTGTCTGACAGACACTTGTTTCTTGTCAGATTTGATGTGGATATTTCTCCTTCCCTGGTTTTGTGTAATCATGTCCCTTTTTGGAGGTTGAGGAGCTCGGCATCACTTAAGTGAGCTGGAGAAATACACTGTAGCTTGTTTTATCACCCCTTTTTTTGTTCCAGCAAGTATAGGAAGCAAGTTTTGGTAGTAACAGACGGTGGATAATTTAGCAGGAGACTCTCCAAGAGCATCATTAGGTTTTGTCACTGCTTCTGAGGGACAGGAAAATATGCATGGGGATATTTTGCTTCATTTTAATCCGGCACCTGGCTAGCTGAAGTTAAATGTCAGCATGTGCATCTCCCATAGCTCTGTTGGTCATCCTTAATGATTTTGCTTGTCTTGGAATACATTAACTTCCCTTCCCCCATCCTCCTGCCATTCTTTATGCTGTCTTCAGCTTTAAATGTACCCATTTAAGGCTCTGTCACCTCCCAGCACCCTTTGGAGAGAAGTGCTATCTATCCCGAGACATCGAGGCTGCATCCCATACTTGCTTTAAGCTGACACGACTGCGGGTTTTCACTAACTGGGTCAATCCTGCCCTTGCTCAGGACAGTGTGTCCCTGGCACTGGTGCTCATGCTGCCGCATGGCCAACCCACACAGGGAGCTGATCAGGCTGAGGTGGGGGAGAGGACAGGTCAAACCTCTTCTGATAACCACAAAATCCCTCAAAACTGCAGCTGGAATAATTTGTCTGAAGTTGCAGTGGTTAAGGTGCTGAATGTTACTGGTGCTTCACAGCTGGTTTCTTCTTGGCAGGATGGGAATAGAGGTTTTCTGCTTTCAGCATGTTCTCCTGCAGTATTCCTACTACCTGCTCCTTGTGGTCTTCCACAATTACCTGTCCTTACACTGTTCAAACTCCCGAGCATTTTCTAAGCAGCCTGGTCTGGTGAAAGGTGTCCCTGCCCATAGCAGTGGAGCTAGAGCTAGATGATCTTTAAGGTCCCTTCCAACCCAGGCCATTCTGTGACAATTTTTTTTTACGATTTTACTTTCCTAGCAGCTCTGTTGCGAAGTCTCAGTAGCTTGCTGCTTAGTCTCTAAGGTGTGGGTGTACTTAACCACTGAACTCCTGATGTGTTGTTTTTCCAAATAAAAGCAGATTAACTTTAGTCCCGTGTCTGTGTAGTGTAGCTGAAGTGTAGAGTTAATTGAGACATACAGATCCTTAAATTATCCCTGAAATTGTTCAAAGAGCGACTGTTCTGTTGCAGACTGGGCATGAATATGTGAACTCCTGACCGCTTGCTGATCTGGGAGTTCATTGCCTTAAAGGCACAAACAGAAGTGCAGCGAGGTTGACAGAGATACTGCACACTCAGTTCAGCCTAAAATGTCTTCTGGAGAGGCTGATATTTGCAGTGGTTATTGACAAAGTGCAACGCTCTGCATCTCTCACGGGCTATTTCCATAGGCTTAGTCATGTAGAAAAAGAGTAGGTGGTCAAGAATTAGTGCTGGCAGAGCTAACTCTTGTTCTTTTGCATTGCTAATGATGAACGCTGTCTTCCACCTCACATCACCAGATGATTTCTTTTGAGAGCTCAGTGGCAGGCAGCCACACTTTTCCCGCTGATTCTTTTGACTTGTGCGTTACACTTAGAAAATGGGCAAATGGAAACTCTGGCAGCTGCCTGACTTCCTCTCAAAAAGAAAAGGTTCCCTAAATCTCAGCTGGTTCACAGACTTGGTTCAAATGCTTCACATTTGGATCCATTCCTATAGCTTTCGGGCCTATATTATCGAAGGAAAAAATCTGCTTAATATTCCTACAGAGAGTATGTGGAGTGCAAATTGCTTGGTTGAATTGCTCATAGCTCCTGTAGACATGGAAAGCTGCTTGGAATGGGTGGAAGAGCTTCTTGTTTCATATTAGTATTCCAGGGACTGAGGTGTTCCCTCTGGCACTGCTCTTGACAGTGTGTGACATGTGTTTATCTGGTGACGAGTCAGTCCTGTGCGACAAACAAGAAGTCATGATGCGCAGCCTGCAGGCTCCAGTGTCTCCCAGAACTCATGATTCACAGGAACAGGATGCACAGGAACAATTGTATTCCCCTGGAAGCTCTAGACAGACACATATACCTGAATTTTACTATTAATACTGTTTGGATTTGGTTCTGAGAAAGCTGTTCTGTATACTGGGGTATGTGGAAGGGAGAGGCTGGCTAGGGATCCAAAGCCTCTGGGCAGTAAATGGTAGGATTTGTGTAGAAGAGGGATACCTTACATGGATTTGAGAGCAAACCTTGTCTCATTTTTATGAAGAAGAAAGTGCAAGAAAACATTACAGCTCTGAGGCTGGAAAAAAAATTGTGTGTTTCCTTGTTTCTCCCAAGTCTTGAGGAAATTGTCAAGTAATGGCTGGATTTTTACCTGGTAGCACCTTTCTCTCCTTCAGTTTTTCTTTAGTAGGTAGTTTGCGACTCAAAAAACCTCAAACTTTTTAGGTGTTTTGGCTACTTTTCTTTGGTTTGAGAAAAATCTTAAAACCTCAAACCCCAACTCCTAGAAATTATGAGCTAATTGTCGCTCTGAAGGTTTTTGAGCCATTAGCAGTGAAGTGAATAGATTTCAGTAACCCTACCTGGAGATGTGTGTTGTCTAAAAACCCCCTAACTTTATACAGCTTGATCCTGATTGGCTTCTGCAAGTTAAATATTTTTGTCCTCAATGTTTGTCCTAATCCTTTCTGGGTAACCTGCAATTGGCTGGCAAAATAAAGACTTGGGTTATCGAGGAGGCAGAACTTACTGAGCTTTAACCACCATGCACTTGGTGTTGTTACATCCAAAATGCGTCACGACTTGCTGCAAAGGGCTTGAAAATAGTACAAAGTCAGTTTTTTTGGCTGTAATTTTTGTAAACATGGACATTGAAGTGAGAGGTCTCCGGAGCGAAGGAAAACACTTCATTTCAAAACTTCCACTCAACACTTTTTTTTTTTTGACAGGAGTCTTGAAATTTATTTTAAAGTTCTGATTCATTGGGAACAGCTGACAAACTTGAGCAGATCTGATCCTCAGTGCCTCACGGGAGCTTTGGAGACCTTTTGGTCAGCAGTGCTCTCCTGACAAGGAACATAAGGAGTGCGCTGGCGTAGGTCTGGCGTTGGGTACAGAATCCACCTAGAAATCCTCCTTTTTTTTTTCCCTGGTGGTGTCAGACAGGTGGTGATTCAGCTTCCAAAACAAGCTGCTGCTGGTTTGCGATGCAAGTAGATTCAATGTGGAACTGCTTCCAGCAGAAGGAAACATTTCTGGGAAGCAAGCTGGAGTATTTCCAAACCGATGTCCCATGGAAGAGAAGAAGCATTATTAAAAGAGGCTGAAGGCACAGTAGGGGAGAAGTGTCATATCTTGACAAGTGCAGCCTGTGGGTGTAGAGCATGGGAGAGAGGTTAAATCACCCTTTCAGATCCTATGTAGTGTACTTCATCCTTTCAAGCTATTTATGTCCAATTATCTATTGGCTGCCATCGGGATAAATACGGTTTTGGTTTCTGTCTTGCCCACCCAAGGCTGTAATGATAACCAAAAAGCTGTGTTTCTGTCTGGGTTTGTGGCTGAGTCACTGTGCGATTTCTTACAGCACATGCATTTGTTCTATTAAGGCTGGCTTTTCTGAATCAGAATTTATGAGATCTCAAGCTTCAAGCCTCTTGTGTGTTGTCCCAACTTCATAAATGCTGAAGAAGTGGGAGTTAAGAACCCTGCTATTAAACCCAGAATAAACCACTTTCCTTTCTACATACGTTGAGCAAACTTCTGGCTTTCCTCGATTACCTAATGTGGGGAGAGAGCTGCTGGTTTTGGCTCTGAGGTGAAAGTAAAATCTGCCCTGTTTTCAGAGTATTTATTTGGAAAAACTTGCACGGCCGAGTTTATGGAAGTTTTATGATTTCAGACCAAACGCATCACCTTTCAGGAGCTCTTGAGTGCCCTTGTTTTCCTGTTAGATGGTCTCTAAATAGAGCATTCATCTTCTCCCAGGAAATATTTGCTGGCTCGGGTTTTAATTAAAACCTGGATTTCAGTCACGACAAACTACAGGATGCCAGGAAACACTTTAGAATTTTCTCTGAACCTTGTGTCATGCTTAACAAAGATTTTTACCTTTTTCTACGTGAGTTAGGGATGTGTTCAGTAAGGATCATTCTTTTTTTGCCTATATACATACAAAGGGCTTTTGTATAAATAAGTGGAGGCGTTCATCATTTATTAAATTCCTATTGTTTTGTTTCCAGGTAATGCATTAATACGCAGAAGCATTTGTCAGGAAGAGCTTGTGTGTTGAGATGGTGGGTGATGGGTGGGATGGAGCCAGGCAAACAGTGCTCAGGTGGTGTCATAGTTTGTTGTGCTACAAAAGCTGAGGTAGGTGTTTCAGAGGAGACATTTGAAGAACAACAGCACCAAGTTCCCAGTATCTTCAGACACCGGAGAACAGTCCCAGGGAGTAGGGGTGTTATGAGTCTCCTTTACAAAATACTGGTGTTTATGTGATAGACTGCTAACATCTAAACAGGGTTAGGAGCTGGCCTGTGAGTGCTGAAGAGGTGGAAGGCACAAGGGGTGTGTGGGTAAAGTGCTGGAGCTGCTCACAGAATTGCTGCACTTGGCACATCTGGCCTGGGTTCTAACGCCTCTTCTGTTGCTCCTCTTGGTTAACTCTCTGAAGAGAATGTAAACTATTACTTTGTTTTTCATCCAGCAGTTGGTTGTCCCATACCACAGCATTTAAACAATCTGCTCTGCTTCCCTTCCCTTCTCAGATGAAGCTCCAGAGATGCTGTCTGACCTAGTTTTAATTTAACGTGTGATAAAATGGTTGAATTTTATATGCACTGGCAACTTTCCTTTTGCTTAAATAAGGGGGAGGGATTCTATTCTTAATTAAATACACCACACTGGAGATTTATAGACACTTGGCACGACCTGGCAGGCAAACTGGATAATTCCTGATTGATCTAGTAGCAAGTATTCTTTTTATTTTAGTGCGTGCACATTTAGTTCATTAACAAACTAACAAAAGTTTAACAAACTAACAAAAGTTTAACAAACTAACTGACATATAATGGAGAATTCACTGAAAATGAAGGCTTTGGAGTGGCATACTGGATTGAGTTAGGTTGAAGTTACCCACATTAAAAGTGATTATGCTATAATGGAAGGATAAGTGTTTTATCCAGCAAAATTTTTGTTTTGCAGATGGCTTATTCAATCAGTATATCAGTCAGCAAGAGTACAAACCTCGCTGGGGGCAGATTATCCCCAAAAGCACCAAAGGTAAGGACATTTCTTAAGATAGAACTCATGTACTGCCAGTTCTGTCTCGTTCCTTTGAGAATATGGAGCAAGAAAATGTTGCAAGAAAGTCTCCTCTAGGAGAATTCTAGGGAATGGTTTCTTCTCTGAAAAAGTTGCATTTGTCTGCAAATTCAGTGAAATTCAGTCTGGTCTCTGGTTGAGTAAGGAACACTGCAGGAATACAAGCAGTAACTTTAAGGATAGATCATCAGTTTAGTAACAAATTGCAGAATACTGGTTAAACATGAGATAAGTTATCTGTGTTTTTGCACATGGAATTGATGTAGCTTCAACTTAAAGTGAAGAGTTGGCAAATAAATACATTATCTTAACAGTGAGTATTTTATATGAGGTGGATCTTTCAAAGTCTTGATCTGGTACACAGTAAATCCAAACTGTAGAATCTTCTCCATTCCTCTCTGACTTGAGAGGGGACTTGTAGCAGTATCCCTGACTACAGAATACAAAAAAATCACAGTCATGGAGCAAATGTAGGATCCAAGGTGACAATTACTGAATGTGCAGCACTGTCCCCAAGCCCCTTGGGAAGGCTTATCTGTGTCACCTGTCCTGAATGCTTATGATACATAAAGTGGTTGGAGAGCTGCTTTAATTGGACAGTTGGAATTCCCTTACATGTGAGAATAGCTGGTGCAAAGCCAGCTGTGCTCTGTCTCTGCATCACCTGCTGCTCCCATCCCAGGGGTTCGTTTCCCTGTCATTTGAGTATCTGTTCTCACAGCTCAGCCCTCAGGCAGCTCTTAGGTGGGGAGAGATGGAAGGGGAGCCAAAGACTGGCTGTGTCCTCCCTGCTGGAGAGCTGCAAGGACAGCTCAGAGGTCTTTTGTGTGCACCGAGTGCATCAGGAGTGCTGGAGCTCCTTTCCAAGGCAGTATTCACTTCTGCTCCCTGTACTGTCAGTCACCAGATAATTCAATATAAAACTTTGTACAGTTTTATAATGCACAAAAAATATTACCTGGAAAAAGTGATGTGCTAGTGTTTAAAGAAGGGTGAGTTACTCAGTTCCTCTGCTTCCATATTGAGGTTGTATCTTTCTTTGCTTTAAAAATCTTATAATGGAAAACTTGCCCTTCCCTCTTTATCTGCAGGTGATGGGGAAGACAGTCGGCCAGGGATGAGAGGTGGCCATCAGATGGTTATAGATGTGCAGACAGGTGAGTAGTTGTTACATTTCTTAACTAAATTATTTAATCAGTTATTGTCCAGATTAATATGCAAATGTGTTTTTCTTCAGACACTGTTAACTTCAGGTTTTGAGAAAAAAAATTGCATTTTCTAGTAGTTGGGTTAAATGCTCTGCTTCCTCTCTGGATCTGTATTCCAGCTGCCTTTCCGCTTCTTCCCTATTAATTCTGTGTTATGCCTTAGCCATTGTCTTGTCTTAACTAAAAAACCAAGGACAATTGGTTTTAATTTTTTGTTCCTCCTACCATCTTAGAGCAGGAGTTAAAACAAGAGAAGAGAAATTAGAGATAATAATTTCCCTTATCTGCTACAGGCTGTGCTCAAGTGATAGATCTGATGTGTTGAAACATTCCTTGTATTTTGGTTGGAGTGGCTTCTAATTTCCACAGTGTGCAAGAAACTCCTGTTAAATATAATACTTTAGATCCTTTGCAAAAATGTTTCCTGTAGCATTTTAAAGAATGGTTCAGCCTCTGTTTCAGAGAATGTGCAGAGAAAAGAAAGTGGGGTGGTGTATCAGGAACAGTTCCAATGGTTGTTGTTCTGCATAATTTTCTATATTTTTGTCTCTTATTTAATCAGATTTCTGTGGTACGTCAGTCCTTACTAAAATAAGGAAGCGTCTGCCTGAGTCTTTGCTGTGTGAGTGAAAGGATTGTTCTTGGGAAGAGAGAAACAAGACAGGGTGTGGGTATTGGACAGGAATGTAGGGTGGCATTGAAGGAGTTGGCAGAAAAATGCCCATGGCCGTATCTGTTGTGGTCACAGGACGGGGACAGAGCATGTGACAGGATAGGACCTTCCAGAGTAATTTGCTAAGTCATAGTGAACAAGCAAAAATCCAGCAGTAGCTGCAGCCTCTGGCTTTTGCTCAGAGTAGTTACTGCTCTGGAGGAAGCACTCGAGTTACTCTGTGTATGAGAGTAAACTTTTCTCATTTGGTGGGAGAGGTTTGAGATTGATTAGAACAAAACGCTGCTGGAGGATTTGCCGGTGTTTGTCTATGCAGAGGCTGGGAACGCTCCCTAGTGGCCTCGGGAATTAGTAGTGAGTGTCTCACAAGAGCGTGAAAGAAACATGATCCTTGTCAACTTGGAAATGATAGTCCTGCACACCTCCTGAAAATAAAATATCCATGGTAGTGTGAGCTTTCCTTTCCATTCCTCATGGTTAAGTCCCAGTAAAGTTGTTAGCTCTGCCTTTAACTTTCACTCTGCTTTAACAAGGCAGTAAAACTCATCTGTATATTTCTCAATATTTCTTGGTGTATTTTATATGTATTATATATACTTGGGCTATATTTACATGTTTCATATATATTAATATTTATAATATTTCTGGAAATATATATAAGGGATATTGTAAATGTATCAAATATATACTTTTTTTNGGGCAGAACCCACAGAGGTGGAGTCCTGGATCTCCCTCCCTCTCTCACCCTGGTGCTTTCTTGCTGCAGCTCTGTTCAGAGGTGGTGGGATACCTTCCCAAAGTTTCCCTGTGGGATCTTTGGGAAGTTGCTGTTAGTTTTGCTTTCAGGTCCAGTGAGGCTTCTAAGATCTGAAATGTTTTTGAGATGATCACTTTTGCCATTTAATTTGGCTCATGACAGGCCAAGGGAAGTTCTTGGGGCTGTTTGCCGTTGCTGATTGCTGGAGTTTTCCTTTTGAATTTAGGTAGAGTTTAACAAGCTGGTGGGAGTTTAGCCAGCTATGTCAGGATGCATTTTACAGACTGGAGTTGGAAAGCTCCCTGGCTAACCTTGGACAGATCCAGTGTTAATGGAAAAGAGAGCAGTGGTGTACTCTTCCCTTCAAAGGCATCCTCTCTCCTTACTCACACACTTGCTGAGTGGGTTTCTTTCAGAAGACTTCAGCAACTGAAGAAAAATCATCTCACTTTGCACTCCTTGTTAGAGGAGTGAGTGCCCTCTCAAAAATGTGTACTTTCTTCAACTTGAATCTTTTGGAAATGAAGTGAAACACTAAGATCATACTTAAAAGGAGATTCTGAAGTTTCATATCACATAGAGTAAGTGTTGGAAGCAAATTTTCATCTCTAATGGCCAGACCTGCTGTAGCTGTAAGTGAACTATAAATGGTTCAGTGTTTTGATTAACCTCAAGGAAATTTTAACTGGTTTTTACTGACTAGAAAAATAATTTTAATAGTACTGAGCCTGCTGGATACACGTGCTGGTGTTAAGGTAGAGGATATGTGTTGGTGAGTAGTTGAGCTTGATCTTAAGTTGCTGATAGTGCATGGAGTCACTGAGACTTTATCAATTTCAGGTAGAACATGGATTAACTTGGTCTAAATTGACTTTTAGCATGCTTTATCTTTGACTTAGAGTAGGCTGAAAGTAACTGAAAGAGAATTTAGCATCTCTGCTGGCAGCCAGTAACTTGTGCTGGAGCTCATTTCCATCTGATACTCGTCAATACCTGCCACAGCTGACTGAGTAAGTGCAGTGTTCCTGATGCTTTGGAAAATTTATAAAGCTGTTTGAAATGGAACTGTAGGCATTGTGGGATTCAGAACCGAGACTGCAGCCTGATGTCTTCCTATATATATTAAAAAGAAAAAAAAAAGGAACAATTAAAAATGGGAAGACAGTGATTCTCAGAGTGTCCTCCATGCTTTTAATTCCATTAGCACTCAGACTGGAATGACTCTGGATGGCAGAATTAGGAAGTTGGATTTGGTATACAAATGCAGATGCATTAACTAAGAGAAATTCACAGTTATAGCTGAAACCACTGTTAGGTACTTTAAAGCTTTAGGCTGCAAATGAAAACAGAAAGCTTGTGCTATTCCTGCTTTTCCTTGTGAGGTGCATTTCTCATGCAGCTCTCCATGTAGGAGGCTGGAGAGTTCCCTTTGCTTTTTTACAAGGAAGGAGAAATATTTGAGTAGATGCAACCCAGCTACATAGATTAAAACAAAATTATCCCCCAAACAACCCCAAAACTACACAAGAACACAGTGTTGTGTGCTGAATGTCAGACATGAGAAGCTGTTTGTGTTACACCCTGGGGAAATATTGGAGCAGTAACACAAAGGCTCACGTGTATCCCCAGAGAATTGAACCCCCATGCAGTTTTGGATGAGGGTGTCAGCATCTGGCACTGGTTCCCTATCAACAGCTCTTTGAGTCTGCCCTCCCTGGCCTCCTTATGGGTCAGATATGGCACATGTTTCAAAATTCCAGTCCTTATTCTGGAAGAAAGTGGGAATGGGTAAGTGAATTGCCAAAAGCAAAGTTTTAAGGAGTAATGTCGGTACTTAAGTGTGTTGTGTTGTGGAGCTGTGGTTTATAATTCCATAGGCAGGGTGGAATTGATCTCTTCTGCTCTTATAGGGCAGACACAGTGGATGACAGTGCAGCCCATAAAGCCATGTAATTTATTTTGGTAACAATAGAAATATAGACCATGTAGAAATCATTCTTTAAAAAAAATGGATATTTTATGTTATGTCATGCTTTCTTAAGTGTTCATCTTTTAGTTTTTAAAGCTGAAGCCTTCTGAAGTTTTCCAATGAGCCTGTTATAGAAATAACAGCAAAGCAGCCAGGATGGTTTCTTTTCTGTCTCCATTTCTCTTCTCTTTGGCAGGTGAAACAGTTTTTTGAGGGAAAGCATTAGTGAAATGGTCTTTATTGATGTGGTACCTCTGTTCTCTCACTGAAGTGCAACTCCTCTGTAATTTTGGTTGTACATCATTTTGCTTTTCCTTTCGTCAGAAGGAATTCTGTTTGCTTCCTTCCATTAGATAAATGAGGACAAATCTGTGGGTTGGGAACAGAGGGAGATTCAGAGCAGTGGGCCCAGCGTGCCCATCGTATACGTGGGCAGCACAGCTGAAAATGACAAGGCTGGTTCAAAAGCAGCATGGAAAGATGAAAAGATGAAGAGAGAGCAGCAGACATGAAGGATGCTGTTTTGCCTGAGGAAAACACTGCTATCCATAAGATATTTAAAGACAGGACTTGTGTACAGGATGAAGGGATCTCAGAAACAAAACACAGATGGCTTCTAAGCTCTGAAACACAAACAGCTGCTGAATCCTGGAGGTTACTCAACTTCATGGTGCTTTCACATTTGAGACTGTGTGCCTATCCTTTAAAAAAACCTCCTTGTATCCAGCCAACTTGCATCCAGCTGAACTGTGGCTCAGAAACCAAGGGGTGTGATACTGCAAGAATATTTTAGGCTGATTTTATATTTGTGCTCTTAAATGCTCCTCACAAAATGGATAGTACTGCTGGCACATAACTGAAGGTGTGGGTGCTATGTGGGGAAGTGACATCCTTTTGTAGAAGGCTTTTGAGAGATCTTACACCTTGATTTTTTATTTCTGAGAGGAATCCTTCATAGTTCTGGGACACTGATGCTCCAGTACAGCCCCAGCAAGTTTGGGCTGGCAGCTGACTGGGAGGGCAGTGGCTAATGAACTGGAGAACAGGGTGATGCCTTAAGTGGCTACCTAGAAACAGAAACTAGACAGGAATAAGGGAGGTATTTATTTGAAAGGCCTTCAGAGGGACACTCTGGGCTCCAGAGGCTCCTGCCTCAGTGCATCCCAACATGGACAAGGACAGCTCCCGAGTTCTTCCCACTTGGATCTCAGCATCAATTCCCCAAGCAGAAGCCAGGCAAGGATGGAATTTGCCCAAGCTTGCCCCCCTGTCCCCAAGATTGTGGTTTGCAGTTGTTGGGCCTAGGAGGGTCTGGGTGTCCTTGGAGAGCTGGAGAGGCTTTGTTGTGTGTGTGTGAGCATGAGAGAACAGCACTGAACGAGCTCCAGGGAACTGCAGAGTGACACTGGACAGTGCAGGATTGGAAAAATTTAGAAGTTAAAACCTAAGGCATCAAGGGAAGTGAGTCCAGGGGACCCTGAGGGGCTGCAGGAGAGCATTGAGAGGTTCTGATCCTGCCCCTGGGATGTGACAGCTGTGCAGGAGGACAGGCTGTGGACTGGCTGCATGGAAGGATTTGCAAGGTGCTGGAAGCAGAACATGCGTCAGCAACTTGTCCTTGTGGCATTGAAGGCCAGCCTCTCCTGCTGGGCTGTACCAGCACAAGCATGGCCAGCAGGGGAAGGGAGGGTGATGTTCCTCTCTTGGGTACTGGGGGACACATCTCGAGTGCTGTGCCCAGTTTGGGCTCTCTGTGACAATAAGGATTGTGTCAAACTGAACTGACCGAGGTGATCAGGGCTGGAGCACATGATGTGTGAGGAGATGCTCAGGGAGCTGGTTTTGTTCAACTTGTAGAAAAAAGGTTCATGGAAGGATCCTAGAGATGTCTTCAGCTACTGGTGAGAGCATGGACATGGCCAGGCTTGTATTGGGGTGAGCAGAGGGATAGGATAAAGGGCAGGAAGGGAAAATCCTGTTAGATGCTATGGGGAAAAATTGTGATGAAGTTAATCAGTCATTGCAGCAGGGATTCAGTCTGAAATGTCCATCCTTGGAGATACTCAAAGTATAACTGAATAATTCCCTGGGCAACATGATCTCTGCTGAAGTTAGCCCTCTTGTGAGGGGCTTGGGGGAGGACTGATGGACGAGATGACTTGCGGAGGTGCTCTAGATCCATAATTCTTTCATATTCCCTGGAGAACTGTTCTAGCAGAGACATGGAAATACCACTTGACCAAAGAATGTAGTTAAATATGTCACCAGGGTTGGAATGTATTCATTGAGAAAGATCTCCTGTACCACAATCCCACCAAGGTTTTCACCACATGGAGAATCTGGAGTTAACAGGAATTAGAGAACTGTCCTTGAGAATGTGTGTGAACCTGGACTGAACACCCCAGGAGTTTTGATATTTAATGGGTTGGAGAAGGCTGCTTTGCTACTTTTCTGAAAAATAGAAATTAAGGAGAGGTTGACAGGAAATATGTTGATTGTTGGGAATGTACGCTCTCTAATTTGAGGACTTCTCCGGCACCTTTTAATCATCTAGAGAGTAAGGAAAGAAAAGAACTCAGACATTACAGAAAAATTTTTGACTGAGCAAGCAGTTTAGAAATACTCACAGAACATATTTAATTCAAAGTGTTGAATTTGTATTCAGAAATAAATGTAGAGGAAATAAGCTGAGGATGCTGGAGGAGAAATTTGACTTCCTAAACGTAGCTGGTAAAAGCATTGGGTAAATATAATTGCTTTCATGGTTCTTTTTCTTGTTGCCTTGCAGGTAGGTTTGAAAATTCTCCTGCTCTGCCCCTAAAGCTGAATAGAGACTTGCTTTAATAAAGCAGCATCAATTTTGCTGTGTTCCATATTGCTTGGATGCAGAGGGAGGATCCTTTCCTCCTTGAGTTCCCCAGTGCTACCAGAGTTATATTGTTGTGAGACTGCTGGGCTCCCCTTGAGCTGCCCCACTGCTGCTGCCTGGGGTTTGTGGCCCCAGTCCTCTTCTTTGAATATTGTCCTTTGATATCTGTCCTGGTTGGGTTTCTGCATGCAGGGTGAAAAAAAATCCCTCCCATAAAATCTGAATTAACAGGTAGAATACAAACAGTGATACTGGTTGGGAAATAGAGTGAAACTTGACTTTAAAAAAATCCTTAAAAACCCCAAAAAACTCAAACCCAACCAAACAAAAACAGTCAAACTCAAACCCAACGGAACAACCCAATCCCACAAACCACCAAATAACTATTTTTTTTCCTTATACCATGGGAAAACAATTACAAATTTTAGGAGAACTCTAAAAAATTATTTACTTGACATTACCAGCAACAGATGCATTTATGCATTAAGAAATATTCCTTTTAAAACACAGAACCTTCCTCTAAAATATGCATATAGTTCTGTAATAAGGCATGAAACTAAAAAATTATTTTCCTTGGGTGCGGATAGTGATGTGAGCTATAGTTTTACTTCATGATGAAATATGGGTCTGGCACAGAGTTCATGTCCACTTGTGTTCGGGGTGTTGCTCTGGGGATGCTCAGCACCAGCTGGGTGCTCATGTTCCTCTCTCAGTACTCACATTTAATTCTGTCAGCCTGGGTTAGGTAACTTCCAAAATCTGAGTTTTCATTGGAGTCATTCAGGTTTGCTATTAAATTTCATGTGAGCCAACAAAGCCTTTCCAGGCAGGCCTGACATTTTGGCAAGGCCCCAGTAGGATTTTTAGCTGGTGCCAAATCTTTTATTTTTCTCGGCTATCAATGAAGCTGTTGTGGTAATGTGGGTTTTGTGAGCTGTGAGAATTTATGCGCACAAAGGGACCTGCTCTTTGCAGAGAACACTGGGAGCCCTGAGTCCAGGAGGAAGGGTAATTAAAGTTAATGAACCAGGGTAACCTTTCCATGGTGATGACCACTATCCTGATGGTAGGTAAGGGTCAGGGACTAGTCCCATTTCATAATCACGCTCTAACTCTGCTCTTTAATTGGTGTTGGATTAAAAATTGGCCATTACCTCCATAATAAAAGTGGTTTGTGGATTTTAAAGGAGTTTTTCGAAGCTCCGTGAGTCTTGAGGAGCTTGTTCTTCTTGGACTTGGCTTTGTGTTGTGTTTTAATGCAGTCTAAAAATGAAATATTTTTAGCATTTGAGACCAGATAGTGCTGTTTCTATAATGGGAGCAGTTTGGTTATCTCTCCATGGCAGAACAGAAACTCCTTTCTTAAATGCTTCCCCTCTTCAAAGGCTTCATCTGGTTTTATCAGTGACTCTGAGAAGTCTTAGAACTCGCTGTACACAGAGCAGTTGTGGGTTTGAGGTGACAGCCCTGAAACACTGACTTAAATTTGTAACTCACTCACTGGCTTTTGTGGCATCAGGTAAGTTACTTCATGCAAGACAATTCCCTTCAAGAGGATTTTGTAGTTGAAGTAGATTTTTCTGTCTAAGGGATGGACTAAACAGGAAAACTTTGCTGCTTCTATCTCAGAAATCTTGTTCATGTATAAATCCTGCACCAAACAGAGCACAGGCTGCGATGTCATTGATAGACTGCATGCACAGGATCCAAAATGTTAAATATTGTTCATTTGTCTGTCTGGAATTTTAATCAGAAGGCTGTGGGTTTGATTGCCTCTTATGTAAATGTAGAAATAGAAAATGACTCTGAGAATTGGCTGTCTATCAGTCCTAAAATCTTCCATTACTAAACCAAACCACATTTTTGTCTTGATGACTCGTTCCATTCAAAGAGGAGTGGCATTTTAAGTAAAAAAGACTTTAAATTTCTCTTCTGATAGTTTGTCACAGATGTTTTGTAGGTATTAGCCTGTTTAAACACATTCTGTTTTTAAAATAAAAGTAACTTTTTTTTTTTTAATAATAGAAACTGTTTATTTGTTTGGTGGCTGGGATGGAACTCAGGATCTGGCTGACTTCTGGGCATACAGTGTGAAGGAAAACCAGTGGACCTGTATATCCAGGGATACCGAGAAAGAGGTAAGTTCTGTAAACATCCATATTTTTAAAAATACATCAATTCTTGCACACAAAAACTCCCCCTTTAAAGTGCTTGTGTTGAAGTTCAGCATGAGGTGAGAGCCACAGAGTTCAGACCTTCGAGTTCTGAAGACTTTTGAAATGCTTATGTGGGGAAAATGTGAGCTGGAGGTGGCTTTGAAGTGTTAAGATTCCTGGAGGGGAAAGGTTTATTTCTCAAAAGCAGAAATGATCGGCCAAAAATCAGCTCAGCGAGTAGAGCATGACTTAAATAATTTTGTGTGGCTGAACAACCAGAACTTATCACAGAATCACAGAATGTTTTGGGTTGGAAAGGACCTTAAGATCATCCAGTTCCGGCCCTGCTGCCATGGGCAGGGACACCTCCCACTGGAAGGTTCCAGGAACTTTCTAATGAACATTTCAGACCCAATCCTGGTGTTTGAGCTTCAGAAACAAATTGTTTATTTTTTAAGCTTCTGTCAGAAATGAATAGAAATGGACAACTACCAGATGGAAATCTAGAGGACAGGGGTTACTGCCAAAGGCTACACAACCCCCAGAGCTTTCGTGGAATTCATTTCAACCATTTTCCTTGGCCTGTTTTGCTCAGTATTTGACGTATGAAACCTGAAATGAATGTAGCTTGGGTTATAGGATGAGACAAAGTCTGAAACCTTTGGCTTGTGTAATGAATTTCACTGTACACTGAAATCTTCAAGTTCAGTGTGGTTATTGTGTTTTGAGTTCATTACTTGTTTATCAGAGGAGAATTCATGCAACCTCTTCTTGAAGGTATGAAAAGTTTGAGATCCCACCACTTTTTGACAAATTCAGGAATTGATTGTTTGAAAACAGTATAAAAATGTCTTGTTTCTCATTTGTATTTCCCAATTTCTTGTCACGGTTAATTTTGTGAGCTTCCTTACCAGATTAAATAACACTTTAATATTCTCATTTTTTCATGGCAGAGGTTTTTAGAGGTTGTAATCAAGTAGGACAAATAGCCTGAGCTGAAAAAAAGAAAAAAAATATCTCACAGGCATTTCCTGTAACCTTCAAATCTCTGTGTCACATACTTACTGATTGGAACATCCTTTACAAAATGGGCAATAACAAAACTGAACGTGATACTCTGGTTTCTGTCATAACAGAGCTGTGGAGAGGTAAAATTGTTATATTTATGTACTGTTTAGTCAAAAAGGGGCTACTGTGTTTTCTTCCTGCACAAATAGTATGGGTTAGTCTGGTGTTTAAGGGATTCATTTCCTTTCTTGCTGGGGTCATGCCACATCCAGTTGAGTTTTTGTAAAGCTTAGGAAGCCTGGCTTGGGTGTTTTCTCTTCAGGTTCCTCATGCCTGACTCCAGCAGGGTAAAACTGGGATGGGAGGAAGCAGGGATGCACAAAAGGAGGGCTGTGCAGAAGACACAGTAGGAGAGTTGGGAATTGATGTGATTAAATAATTATAAAGGGATTTTGGAGGGAAAAATGTTAACAGAGTGTTATGGAAGTTCAGGAAATTGAGATGGAAGATGGGAAGGGTCTAGGGGAGAGAGGAAGAAATAGGAATTTTTAAAAAGTGAAGACTTGTTGAATGTATGAATGTATGAGGAATTTTGAAGAAGAGATGTACATAACAGAGAATGGTGTGGAGAAACGTGGATGGCTGTGGAAAGGGAATTCTGGAAGGACTCTCTGTGACAAACTTGAGACATGGGGCCCCTGCGAGCCTTGTGGAATTCAACAAGGCCAAATGCAAGGTGCACATGGATTGGGGCAATTTCAGGAACAGACAGAGGCCAGGCAAAGAATGGGTCCAAGAGCAGTCCTGTGGGGTGTTGGTGGATGAGAAGCTTCCAGCTCCTTGATTATGTGGACTCGAGCACTTCTGCTCTGGAGCCAGGCTGGCAGAGCTGGGGATGCTCGTGTGAAGAGAAGAGGAGGCTCTGGGGAGAGCTCAGAGCTCCTTCCAGTGCCTAAAGAGGCTACAGGAGAGCTGGAAGGGTACTTGAGGCAAGGGATGGAGACGCAGGACACAGGCTGTGGCTTCCCACTGCCAGGGAGCAAGGTGAGATTGGATATTAGGAACAAATTCATGACAGTGAGGGTGGGGAGGCCCTGGCACAGGTTGCCCAGAGAAGCTATGGCTACCCCTGGATCCCTGGAAGTGTCCAAGGCCAGGTTGGATAGGGCTTGGAGCAACCTGGGATAGTGGAAGGTGTCCCTGCCCGTGGCAGGGGTTGGAATGTGTTGATCTTTAATGTCACTTCCAACCCAAACCATTCCATGATTCTTTGATACATTCAGCAGTGTTCAAGAGGCCTCCTAAGTGTAGTCTTAAGGGTTTTGGTGACTTTCAGAGGTACAGTGAACTGCCAGCTGCTGTACTTGGAAACCAACAGTGCATTGAGTTTTTTGTATTTTTTTTTCCAAAGAGATCTGGATGAAACCTGATTTAGAAATGAAAAGGTCAATCTCAAATGTTGAGAAGTAAATTTGAAAACAAAGATTCCAGATGTTTCTCTAATAGGGACATCAATGTTCACAAACAATTTGCAAAAAGGAAATGTCTGTTGACATGGAATTTTAAAAAAATATTCAGGGTAGATTCCAGTAGAGCTTAATCTTATTTTTTTGTATTGTGCTAGTTCTGCTTCTGGCTTTTTTATTCTAATTAATCAGTGACAGTGGTTAAATTAGCCACTCAATAATGAAACTTTGACAAGAGCAAAATATGGTGAAAGTTGCATCCTGTCTAGTGTTATTGTAAGGGATAATGCACATTAATGCTTTTGGGATAAAGGCATTGGGACCTTCTGTTGCAGTGCATTAGGAAAAGGTTTGACCTTTTTAGAAAACTTTTTTGCTGCTATTTTTCTAAGTCTTCCAGTGAGGTGTCTCTTTGTCACCTGAAGTTGCATTTGTCTTTTTTAACAATTAGACCATCAAAGCTGATTTTCCATACCTCTTTTTCATAGAATCATTGAACAGATAACTTGGAAAACCCCTCTAAGATCAGCTCCAACTGTTCTCCCAGCACTGCCAAGGCCACCACTAAATCATTTCCCCAAGTATCACATCTACATGGCTTTTAAATCTCTCCAGGGATGGGGACTCCACTGATACCTCAAGTGGCTCCCTAGAAACAGAGACTAGGCAGGAATAAAGGAATAAAGGAGGGATTGATTGGAAAGGCCTTCAGAGGTACACTCTGGCCTCCAGAGGCTCCTGCCTCAGTGCATCCCAACATGGACAAGGACAGCTCCCGAGTTCTTCCCACTTGGATCTCAGCATCAATTCCCCAAGCAGAAGCCAGGCAAGGATGGAATTTGCCCAAGCTTGCCCCCCTGTCCCCAAGATTGTGGTTTGCAGTTGTTGGGCCTAGGAGGGTCTGGGTGTCCTTGGAGAGCTGGAGAGGCTTTGTTGTGTGTGTGTGAGCATGAGAGAACAGCACTGAACGAGCTCCAGGGAACTGCAGAGTGACACTGGGCAGGGCAGGGTTTGAAACATAGAAAAGTTAAAACCTAAGGCATCACCACCACTGCCTTGGCAGCCTCTTCCAGGGATGAACAACCCTTTCAGTGAAGAAAGTTTTCCAAATATCCAAGCTGAACCTCCCCTGCTGTAACTTGAGGCCGTTCCCTCTCCTCCTGTTCCTGTTCTCTGCAAGCAGAGCCCGACCCCCTCTGGCTGCCCCCTCCTCTCAGGGAGTTGTGCAGAGCCACAAGGTCCCCCCTGAGCCTCCTTTTCTCCAGGCTGACCTCCTTTCCCAGCTCCCTCAGCTGCTCCTGGGGCTCCAGACCCTTCCCCAGCTCCTTTCCCTTCCCTGGACACACTCTACCACCTCCATCCATGTCTGTTCTTGTATGTCTGGACAAAATGGTCAAGGTGCTGCTGGAGTAGCTGATCACTCACAGCCTCAGAAACAGGGTCTGGAGATGCTGCTGGTGAACACAGCACCACTGCTGATGGACAAACAGACCCCACCATTCCTTCAGAGTATGGATCCAGCAGAGCTCTTGCCGTCCTTGTCAAATCCTTTTCCTCAAGCCTGAATCCTTCCAGGGATATGTTCCATGGAGCAGCTCAGGATCTCTAGCTTACCCAGAGATTCTGTCTCTGGAGCATGTGACAGCTTTGTGAATTAATTTGCACAAGGGACAGCCAAAATATATTTCATTTAAAAGCCTTTAAAAGTTTCTACCCTTAAAATCAAGGCAGAATGTTCTGACAGATGCTATTGTCTTCAGGGTTTTAGTGGCTGTAGATCAACAGACCTCTTCAGGATTAGGGAATAAATAGTTTTAAAAAAACAAACCTTGTCATTCCTTGGACATTTTTATTCTAGGCCAGTGTCAGTTAATAGAGAAAGTTAATGTGTGTGTTTTGATGTCTATTTCTAGTTTCCAAGCAGCAAGTTTCTCTTTTGAAGGGTGATTTAGTGAAATTCAGCACAGGAGGACAGTTTTAAGTGTAGGAAAGACTTCATTTGGTGTAAATTGATAGTCATGGGGATTTTGAAATAGGATCAAAATGCTGAGGGATGCTGATGCCTCTGGAGATCAGATAAGTGAGACTAAAGTAGTGTGATAGTTGGCATATTTTATGTGTCACTGGTATTACTGTACCTTGTTTTAGCATTTCCTAGAGATGGGGGGATCTCCCTTCAAACAGTGTCACTGCACTGATTGGTACCTTCTGTGCTGCTTTGTGGAAAATGCATTGACTCATCCTCATTCTGGCTTCTTCAGAAAAAAACTCTGCTCACAAATCAGCTCTGTGAAGGATGTGGAAATTGTGTAAATGGGTTAGATTTAGGTGACACTGTTTCTCTCAAAATTTTTTGAAGTGTTTTCTTGCCAAAGGTAGAAGTCAAGGTCTTGTCATGGTTTTACTGCTTGAGAGGATATATCTTTCCTCACAATGAAGGAAAGTATAGGTCAACAAGTGCCTCCTGTTCAGTAGGTTCAGAATCATGAAGAAAATGGTTATATTGTGAGGTGACAGTTTGCTGTGAACACCAAGTGCTTTTCCAGGATGCCTAAAGTAAAAGCTGACAAGTGTAGAAAGATCTCCTAATGGTGAGAGCCAGGGGGAATTTCAGCTGCTATTGTATTTCCAGTTAAATTTTCTCCAGTCTCTGCATGTATTTCTTTACATTTGTTGACATGGATGAATTTATCCAAAGCTTTCAGTGTCATATTACCACAGAAGCATTTTGTTGAGAGTTTGTGACACCTCTGACTGGTTTTTTGGGTGTGATGCAGCAGTGCATGAGCTTATCAATGTAAAGCTTTTACCCTGTGCTGTTTGAAGCATAAGAATTGAACTAGTCTCAAATACTGACTTCTTCCCACAGATGGTGATACAGTTTGGGAGACACTTCAAGTGACTTGAGGGGCTTTTTGTTTCAAATATTGTGATGTTTACGGACTTGAGATCTAATACATTGAATGTGCCATGTCCTACTGCTGAGCAGTTCCAGTGGTACAGATGCTCAGTTGTACGAGATGCCTGGTGCCACAAAAGCACATAGGGAGAAGGCAGCTGTCCCTGAGAGAAACTTGGATACTGCAGACGTACCTCGGAGCCAACTTCCTAAATAGTGCAAATGCCTACAAAAGTAGAGACAAAGACGGCAGATGCTGAAGTGAACCGAATGAAAAGTATCCTAGGCTGATCCTAAATATCACAGGCTAATGGTTTATTTTCCTCTCTATTTAGTAGCATAATGGCTTAAAATGTTCTAAGCCTGTATTCTTTCACCAGAATGTTAGAGAGAGACTTTCACGTATGCCTGACTGACATCCCCAGCGATTTCCACTTAGGCAGCCTAAAGCAAAAAGACACTGTTGAGGGAGTAGCACCTCAGCTTTTTAAAATAATTTATTTTTAAATAAACTTCTTGGAAAAGGTTTTCAGCTTTTAAAGCTAACTTATGTGCTTATGCTACCTTGTGTGCCTCTAGAGTTCTGTCCTCTTAACCCTGATTTATTTGTCTTTTTTTTTTTTTAACTTTGACATTTTTTTAAGGAAAAGATCATCCATATTTGAAAACAGCTCCAGGTCTTAAGTTATTCAGTTCCCTCACTGGGTGCCTGTGTTTCTTGCTTCCAGCATGAAAAAAAGCCCAGAAAACCAGCCAAGCTTCAGTTATTCCTCACACCAGCTGTTTGAATATGTGGAGGTCCCTTTCCTCCCCATGCTCTGTCCAAGTCAGTCTCGTGGAGAAAGGAGCATTAAACAAATGCCTTGTGCCCGGTGTTCTGGAGGCTGCACAACTGGCAGCCCTGGAGCTTGTGCGTGCCAGTCTTCAAGTTATACTGAATTTCCAAGTCATCATAAAGCTTTCAGTTGCAAAGTAAAACTACTTTTAGTCCTTGAAGAAATGCATCAGGCGGAGTTGATTTGTGGCGTTTATGTTCCGATAAAAATCACCACTTCAACTGCAGCTTATGATGAGTTTAATGCTCTGATCTCTGGTCTGGAATGGAACTTTATTTTACTTACATGGCTTTATTAGGACATTATTGCATCATCCTAATGCATTTTGTAATTCCTGGTAAATCGTAGATGAGGCAGTGTAGAGTCATTCTTGGGTGGCTGTGGATGAGGATGTGGATCTCAGGGGAAAATGACATTACAGGATTTTCAGGTAAAGATTTAGCGAAGAGGTTGATATTGGTACAAGGAATTCTGATTTATATCCGTTTGGCTTTTAAAGACACAGAAATAAGCACCTGTGAGATGAGCCATCTGGAATGCCAGGACCCCAGCATTTCACACTGAAGGGGTTAAAAGAAAAGGATTATAAAGAAATAGGAGAATATGTAGAGGTGGAAGGAAAACTTACTCTTTTGCCAGTGAGTGAAAGTAGCTTCACACACCCACACACCAGTCAACTTTGCCTTGGGGGCAGAGTAATGTCTTATTTCAGCTACACTGAGAGACTTTTTACGTTAATGTTACATTAACATTCCTCAATCTGTACAAATACAGAAATCCCTAAAGAAATATTGGTTATCCCAGGGTGGTAACATAGGGGAAGCAGTCTCAAGTAGTATCACAGACAAATCTGTAGCTAAATTGTCTGGATAATTACATGCTTGAAAATGCAGTAGGTTTTTGTGGACCTTGCTATTGAGGTATTTCAGCCATTGGGTTTTGGAGGTAATTAGAAATTGAGCTTTCTGGAGTGTCTCAAGAGAACTTATTGGCAGAATGGGCGGTGCAATGATGTGTCAAATTCAGAGCTACCTGAAAGAGCTTAGTGTGTTTAATAGGACTTAATCCATGAATTTTCCAGGGCATGCATGTGATGGAGTTGTTATTGATACTGGGCTCTAGGAAATCAAACAGCCTCTTTTACAACTTGCTAACACCTTTGGGTGCAAACTAGTCTTTTGTCACCTGTTTAAAACTGTCTTCACTTTCTCAGAAACGTCTGAAAACCTTTGGCTGTCCAAGGATTTAGACTTAGAATTTCATGTTTGTCTATCACCGGCACCTCAAGGACAATTAATTACAAAAAAAAAAAAATCAATTTCCAGAAGCACAGCCTTGCTGCATCCTCACTTTTGTAACTAAACAGTTTATAAGCAACCAGTTAAATTTTTTCAGCCGTGTAGTCTGCAAGTGGGGCTGTAGCTCAGCCGAGTAGTTTGTGTCTATGGAAAAATCTCTCTTGGCTGGACCTTCGTTGGCCATTGTTACTGGTAATGAGAGGACAGCATGAACTTGTGATGCATGCAAAAATGACCTCATTCAACATCCTGTAATTGTTAATGGGGTTAGTTAAATTCGGCACACAAGGGATGTTGTCCTGAGGGCCCATCTCAAAGCTGGTGAAAGCTCTGGTTCTCTGGTGGCTTCTCTGTTACATTTCATCAGTCTTGCTGAAAGCAAAGCTGAGCAGTGGATGTGGAACAATATGACAATTTACTTGGTAAAATTTAAGAAGTTAGAATTATTTTCACATTTCACCAGTGTGAGCAGCACTTGGTTTGCAGGTGAATTGTGCCTTTTGTTAGAAATAGCACAGAATTGATGTCCTTTTGCTGCAAGGTCACCTTGTACTGGGGTATTCCTTCAGTACTTCTCTTGTTTGCACTTGTAAGCTGAATCACAAAGGTTGGATGACTTTTATTTTTGACTGTAAACTAAAGCCTGCACAAGACCTTCATACACATTCCTTCAACCTTCACGTAAATGAAAGAATCCCAGAATGTTTTGGGTTGGAAGGGACATTAAAGATCAATTCATTCCAACCCCTCCAGTGGATAGGGACACCTTCCACTGCCCCAGGTTGCTCCAGGACCCATCCAGCCTGGCCTTGGACACTTCCAGGGATCCAGGGGCAGCCACAGCTTCTCTGGGCAACTTGTGTCAGGGCCTTCCCACCCTCCTGAGGAGAGAATTTCCTCCCAAGGGCTAATCTAAATGTCTCCTGTTTTAGTTTAAAACTGTTCCACCTTGTCCTATCGCTATCTGCCTGTGTAAAAAGTCCCCCTTCATCTTTTTTACAACCTCCTTTTAAGTACTGAGCTGCCACAAATTATTTCCCACTATTTGCATGCTCGAAGATGTGGGAGCTTTTTCCCCTTTCCACTGTTCACTGGCTGGGTAAGATGTCTGTGTTTACTGCAACATGAGATCCATGGTCTTTTGCATTGCTGGAAGGCCTTGATGATACCTTGGTGTGAGAGCAGAGAGCTCAGAAGACCCAGGAACGTGGCTCCTGCACTGGCAGTTCCTCTGGCATTGGCTGCCAAAGCTGTTTCTGCACTGTAGGAAAACTCAGGCAGCACAGCTGTCAAAGCACAATGTTGGTGCTTTGGAAAGTTCAGCTGCGAGGACACACTTGGTCTTTAGAGGTACCTTGGTCAGGACACAGCAGAAGCCAGAAGATCATGTACTAATTCATTCCTTTATAAAAATACTCTCAAATTAGTTATTTCTGCAAGCAAGCTGGCAGGGAGGCTAATAAATAATAATTTAATGGGAATAGAGCATTATGTATTTGTTTTCATAGCAGTGTTTGTGTGCTGCACTGAGTCTGTGCTGTGATAAACCTGTGCTGATCTCTGAAGGATGGAGCAAAGACTTGGAGTCAAGTTCATGTCAGACTGGAAGGTTGGGCTGTCAAGGGTCATCAAATCCAGCCTGCTGCTGTCATAAGGATCGTGTCGTATGATCTCTGAGCCTGATCATTTGACTTATAAGCTCATTGAACTGTCTTTCAAAAATAGAACATCAGGCCATTTATTTTAATTCTAATTTAAGCAGGGAAAGTCTCTTTGTGGCAGACTCAGCTCAAGGCTGTGCAGCATCAACAGTGGGAAATTAGGACTGTCCCAAATGTGAGTGTGCTTTTAGGAAGGGGAGGGAAAAAAATCTTCATCCTGTTTAATTTTATTGTTTTCCCACCTTGAAGAGGTGGGTAGCACACAAAAAACTGTGTGCTAAAAGCTGCGTGACTTTAATCTGCTCCATCATGTCTGAGTCAGATGCCCAGAAAGGACTTTGCTGGTAAATCTATCCTGTGGCATCGCTGTAGGAGGGCACCAGTAAGCAGATTAGCCATCGCTCAAATTCTGTGTCAACTGCCTGACCGAGGGTGCCTTCCCTGTCTTGGCTGTGCCTGGACTTATTAATAGTTAATTTTAACTTTTTAATATCCAAACCTTATATTTATCATAAGACATTTAACTCTCCTGTATGAAAAATTGCATAAATTCATGACTTTCTGGTACTGGTCCTGAGGAGTTTTCAACGTCATGACACTTTGACAGATTCTGGTCTATTTGTTAGGCTTCCCAAAATATTTATTGGCAGAACATATTTAAATTATATGTAACCATTTTCTAGAGAAGCAGTGGCTGCCCCTGGATCCCTGGAAGTGTCCAAGGCCAGGCTGGACAGGGCTTGGAGCAGCCTGGGCTACTGGGAGGCATCCTTGCCCATGGCAGGGGGTGGGACTGGATGATCTTTAAGGTCTCTTTCAACCCAAACCATTCCATGGCTGATGAACTTGCATGTTCTCGGAAATATTCTTTATAACTGGTAAAGCAGCCTTAAAATTAAGTTGGAATCTCTGTTATTTTTATAAACAGTGGCAACAATCATGGAATGTTAAAGGTTGGAAGGAACCTTAGAGATGGTCTAGTCCCAAACCCCTGCCATGGGCAGGAATACCTTCCACTATCCCAGGTTGCTCCAAGCCCCATCCAGCCTGGCCTTGGACACTTCCAGGGGTTATTCATAGAGTAATTTAGTGAATGGAGTGCACATTGAGCATCCTGAATGTTTTTGGAGCTAAACTCCCATCTTATGCTCCTAGAAACATTCAGTCCTTTGCTGCATCTTATCCCACGTGACATCCAAAGGTTTTTAACCTACTACTGGTCCTGTCAAGTCTTGGACATAAAAAGACACAGTTGGCACTGATTTCTGCCATCATAAGGAGTAGGAAGTTGGGATCTGCTGTTTAAGGGAGGGTGTTCATGTTGAAGAAGCCCTTACAGAGGGCTGTGAGCCCTGCCATGTGCCCATACTGGGCTGTCAGTCCATGCACATGGTTGTGATGCTTCTGTTGTGTGACTGAACGCGCAGGACCCTCCCTCTGGTGGTTTGGTGCTCCTGGCACATCATTGGTGATTTCGTGGGTGATAGGAACAATAGATCAGCTCCCTGCTCCTTCTGTTTTGTGTTCTGGGCTGATGTGCCATCCAAATCCTCTATGCTACCATAAAAAACCCAGTAGATTATTTTATTATGTTTCTGGCACCATTAGGTTATGAGAAACTTAAAATGCCTTCTGTGAGTAACTTGTATGGGATGAAAGTGTTTTATTTTGTTGTATGGCTGCAGTTGTTTCTCTTGCTGAATTTAGTGCTCATCTAGAGCAAAGCAAATCTTTGCTACAGCTCAGATTGAACATTTTGGGAGTGCATTAGCTGTAGACCAGCATTGATAAAGCACTAGCAAGCTCTAATCTTAAAGCACTTGGACTTGAATTAATGCCAAGAATAATATGCATTTCCTTTCATTTTCAAGTTTGTGGAGAACTTTCCCTTTTTTTTGGTGGGGGAGGGGGAGGTGGAGGAGGAAATGAATTATACTCCAAAACTGGGAAATGAGAGCAATTAATCTCTGCAGTTGTGTGTAGGCAGGAGGGACTATTTGTTGCCTGACAGGCTGCTCTCAGGACTGGAAACAAAGTAGGTTGTTTGTGTCTTTTTATGTCCTCGTCCTAGTTTGCTTTAGGACAAGAGCATTTACCTCATGACGCTTATTTTTGAACTTCATACTGGAGGCAGTGTTCACATTCCACTCAGTCTTTTACAGGACCAAGAACGGAGAATTAGTCAGCTGTTCTTTGTTTTTATTTCCCTGACTCTTGAACAGGATCCAGGCTTGCTCCTGAGGTTTTTCATCTGGATTGGTCTGAATAAAACAGATTTTTCTTGCAACTGAAACCCCTTTATTTGCAAAAGGTTATGATAACCAGAAGAAGCCAAGCTCCCCAGTTTTTGTTTGGGATGGGCAGTGGAACCAGCTTCCAATGTGGTCATGTTCACATTAAAGGAGGTTCATAGGACGCTTTTTTAAAAACAAATCAAAAAACGAATGCTATCATGTTTGTGCCTTAGTGAAGCATGCCAGGATGCTGTTGCTAAGATGATGCCTGCTGATTCTGGCATAAATAGTGATTTGAGCAGACCCTACCCTAAGGAGTTGAGTCCCAATCCTTTCTCTCCTGTATAGGAATAAATCAATTATTCTAAGGAGGCGGTGTTGTCTCTCGGTGCTGTTGTGTTGCTTTTTGAAAACGTTTTGTAAGTTAGTCCTTAAGTGGGATAATTGCATTCAGCATTTGCAAGTTAAATGAAGAAAGTTCTAATTAGATTTTATAAAGTGGCTTAGCGTGTTGAGAAGGCTTTTCATAAAGTATACTGTGTATTCACTTGGCATTGCACAATTGAATTTCGTGTAGCAGTGACGAAACCTAAAAATCCTATTTGGCCCTGAGTGCTTAAAGGATTGAAAGCCTGTCTTAAGTGCTCCTGGCCATACAGACTGTCTTCCTTTCCCCACCATCCCACCCTCACCAGGGCATTTATCTGTGTTGTAGAGACTGGAGGAGTTGCATCAACACCAACCTGTTTGAGGAAGAGCCTTAGAGCTGGGCATAAAATTGGGTATTTTATAGCACTTCCAAACAGGGCCCTGCACATGCTGTTTAATCTGTTTTAGCTGTTATTGTGCTGTGCTGATTGTATGGTGGGGCTGGGTGGCACAGAGCCACTTTGTTCAGGTCAGCCCTTGCTCTGTGCGGGCACTTATTGAGTCCCACACAAACCCAGCAGTGCCTGTGCTTAGTAGTTTTTGGTATTGTTTGGTGTCCTGTAGGTTAGAAATGTGATATGCTAATGCTTTCCTCTTGCCATCACAGCCTTGGCAGCAGCTGAGGCACTGGCCAAAGCAGCCCAGCACACTGCTTGCCATCTGAATAAGGACTTAGCCCAGTCACAAGCCTCTTTCACGTGTGATTTCTGCAGTGTGTGTGCGCCTGGAGCTTTCTGATGAGAATTGGAAGGAGTCCCCAGAGCCACTGTTTGTTCAGGTCATTTGGGTGCTGTTGCTGGATGTGACTTTTAGAGTCTTACAGAAGATGGGCTCTGTTTGGGAAGTGACAGCTCTGCTACCTCAGTCAATCAGGTTGTGAAGCTTCATCTGCAAAAATGGGGATTTTGCAGGTGTCAGTAACTTAGAACAAATCAGATCTAAAATAAAGCACTGAATCATAGAATCACAGAATGGTTTGGGTTGGGAGAGACCTTAAACACCCTCTAGTTTCACCCTCCTGCCATGGACAAGGACACCTTCCATTAGGCCAGGATGCTAAGAGCCCTATCCACCCTGGCCTTGAACACTTCCAGAGATGAGGAGTCTTGCTCGGGTTCGTTATGAGTTCGGATAACCACAGAAGCAGTTGGTCAAAAACTGTGACTTGGTGCTAAGGCCTGAATTTGAAGAAGGGTACAGAGATCTCTAGTAAGATCCACTCAGCCTGGGTCATTAACTTATGGGTCATGACCAGTCTACATCCTGGTAGGGAGACAAAAGGTTGTTCCTTTGCCCTCTAGCCATGCTTGATCTCTTCAACCTTGGGTTAGAGAGTCATCTCTATCATGGTCGGTTTTTCTCACTCGTTGCTTTTAATGAGTCAGATTTTTTGCACACTTGTGGAATCAACAAACTTTCCCGTTTGAATTGACAGGATTTCTGTGTCCATGACAAGTTGTGGCAGTGTGTTCCTTATGTGAACAACAGGCTGCTCTTGTAACCACATGGAAGACATGGCTTTGGATGAACATTCACAGCCACCCACAGGCTCTTGATTCATCACATGTGCCTTGAAGCGTTTTACTCATCTGTAGTGTTTTTCTAAATGGACATTGTGTCCCTCTATGAAGTACATGTGAACTGCAAGGACTGCCATGGTCAAGTTGAACTTAAAAGTGAACACAGATTTAGACTTTTCCCTTTTTCTGCCTCAAATGTCAAATCAGCATGTACCACTGTTAATGGAGTTACTTACTTGTTTTGGTAAACACGTAGGCTAAGGAGGAAACTTCTGGCAGGTTCCATGTGATCTTGTAAGTGGTGTGCAGGCAGAACTCCAGTTTTCTTTGAGAACAGATTTCAAATTGGATAAAGTTTCCTGTTCTACAAGATAGTTCATGCTATGGCAGGCTCTGCGACTTGGTGGAGCTGAAATTCTTGAATGAACTTGAGATGATGACGATTCTGTGTCCGTAGAGATGAAATGTTAAAGTTTATACCTTAAGAGCTCTTTAAGAAAGCAGGCATTAGTGTGAGATGTGGCTAGGACATAATTCAAGAAAAATGTATTTTTCCTGAAATATTTTCTCATTTTAAAATAGTCTCAGGAAAGCTGCATGTTGTATATTTAGTGTAGCAACTGTGTTGTTGGTGCCAGTGCCTTGAAATAGGTATTGAGTTGTGAAGTGTCTCAGACTTGTGTCTGCATGCAGAAAAATTTTGGTTGATGATGTAGCTTTTTGTGGCAAGGCAGGGTCTGGAAATTGCTAAATTGGAGATTTACTCTTGAAAGTGCCAAAGACGTTATTTGAACAAGCTTGGGAAGATTTAATTTAGTCCACATAGAGGTGAGGGAGTGGGGCATGATTCTTAAATTGTCCAGTTCAATTAAAAAACTGCAGTGATGTCCCAGAGGGGAAGCTCAGAAAGCACAAGGTGGGTCCTCACATATCACCTACAGGGCAGCTGTGCCAAGGCAAATACGTGCTCATTGGCAGGGGACTGGTGCCATATCCCTCAGGGTCCCAGCTCCATGGCTTGGGATGGACTTTGCACACTGGGGTCACTTATTTGTGAACCAGGGGCTGTGTTTCTCAGTGCATAGATTGCTGCTTCTTGTGCAAAGGAACTCCCCCATGTGTTTGGAACAAAGGCCTCTGCAAGATACTGTTTTTGTATTTTCTAGGAACAAAGTAAATTGTGTTGTTGCCTTCTGTGTCATCTTCTTCCATGTGACCAAAGGCAATCAATGAGCTTTTGCTGCATTTCAGGCTTTTATGCTAATATTTCACTGCTATCAGTACTTCTTGTTTTTTTTCAGAAAAGAAAATTATCTTAATTACCATAAAGTAACTAATCCTCAAAGCTTAATAATTGCCAACATAATGCTTCATATTTGCAAAATATGAACAATTCAGTTCACCTCTTCACATGGTCTTTTGAGCTACTGTAAACAGTTTCCTGGAACCATTGCTTAATCAAGAAATTGAATTCTGTAACATGAATAGTAAAGGCTTTTGACAACAAAGATGTAATGCTTCCTTTCTTGTTTTATCCAATTTAGTGATGTGCATTCCATTAGTGTACTTTAAATTTCAGTAGCATTTAAGTGAAAGGGTGCAATTATGAAGATTTTTTCTTAAGGCAGTACTTGGTAGCACATGGAGCAACTACTGTGCTGATTATTTGGTGGGATGTGGCTACTCTTTAACTATAAGTGTTCAATAATGATTTTAATGATTTGCTATATCCTTGCCTACTTGCCTAATCTTTACATTTCAGTAGTTTTTAAGAGATTTTTTTACATAGAATATAAAATCTGGTGTAGAATCGTAGAATGGTTTGGGTTGGAAGGGACCTGAGAGATCATCCAGTGCAACTCCTGCCATGGGCCAGGGACACCTTCCACTATCCCAGGGTGCTCCAAGCCCCATCCAACCTGGCCTTGGACACTTCCAGGGATCCAGGGGCAGCCATAGCTTCTCTGGGCACCCTGTGCCAGGGCCTCCCCACCCTCACAGGGAAGAATTTCTTCCCCATATCTAATTTGAACTTGCTCTCTGTCACTGGGAAGCCATTCCCTGTGTCCTGCCACCCAAAATTGTGTCAAAATAAACTGCAGAATTGATCTGCACTCATAATATGATGTTTTTCTTTTGTCTAATATTTGGCACATAAGGCTTTGCAAACCTTGATTTCTGATGTTTTGGAGTACCAGCATATCACCCTCATGCTTCAAGAAAAGGTGTATAAAGGCCCTTAAAATGAGATTTGGGAAGCAGAAAGGAAACTGCCCAGGACTGCATATCATCATCAAAATGTAACTGAATAAATTACTCCATGATTTAACTTGAGCACTCCTGGATGGATGAAGCCCGTAGCAATTTGACATGGGGTGCTCTGTGTGTTTCTCTTGAAGATCATAACTCAGGGCAGTTTTTCTTACCGTGGGAAACTTTCTTTTGGATGGAGGCTGGGAGGGCTGTATCTATTTGTGAAGGACAGGGAGTGCTTTTGTTACCTTCCCAGAGCCATTATGGCATATGATTGCTTGGGGGAGTGTCTGCTTATGATCTGTTAGAAAACAGCCTATTAATAAAACAGAGGCTCTTGTAATAGAGCACTTCTTAATCTTCTTCCTGTGTAGTTATTTATAGGCTGTGACATCTTAATTTGCCTCTCATGTGCATCGACTTCTGTTATTTTAAAAGATCAAGTAGTTTTCACACGCCTCTGAGAATCACTTCTGGGAGAAACTGTCTGTTTTCTAAGGAATCTGACAGAAAGGGTTCAAATCATAAGTTTGTTGTGACAAATGCATTAAGGTTTTTGCTGCTGTCTTTCTAAAGGACAGAAGTTATGGGATGTGCTCTTGTAGCTCTTTATATATTAATCCTATATTTGATTACAAGCAGATTTTCCTGAATTCCCCAAGGATTTCTAGTTGCTGCTAACTTACTTTCCCTTAGCGACCTACCTGGAGCAACACTAAATCTATTATTCTCATTATTTTTGTGATCCTTTCCTTTCTCAGAGTGGTCCCAGCGCCAGGTCCTGTCACAAGATGTGCATTGACATCCAGCGACGGCAGATCTACACCCTGGGTCGGTACCTGGATTCCTCCGTGAGGAACAGCAAGTCCCTGAAAAGTGACTTCTATCGCTACGACATCGACACCAACACCTGGATGTTGCTGAGCGAGGACACCGCAGCAGATGGAGGCCCCAAGCTGGTGTTTGACCATCAGGTCAGCCACACTCATCCTCCTACTGCAAGTTCTCAGTGTTTAAAAGTCAGTTTTGATGGTAGTCTCTGCGATTTTGAGGTGCTGCACCAGGTAACAGAGCAGGGATGAGGAGGGCGTGAACACTCAATTAAATCCTAATAGCATTGCTGCTCACTGCCACTGGCTGCTGGTGTTCTAATCAAACCGAATCAGAAGAATCATAAAAACCTTTGCAGACAAATGCATTTTATTAAGACACGTTTTATTAAAGCTCAAAGCACAGTTCATCTGGTTTTAATCAGTCTCCTTGAGCTAGGTTTGCAGATCTGCCTGCCCAGAGGGCCTCGGGGAGCAACTTGCAAAGCTGTGTATGGTACCTTTGGAAGAATACTCCGAGCAAACTGCTGGAATGAGGCCCACACGGGAGCAGAATTCTTTCCAAATTGGTTACCTTTAAAAACTGTATAATGTGCTTGGTTTGTAGAGCTTGAAACACCTTAGAGGAATGGCTACTAATCCTTTAAAAAGTCACATCTGTCCACGTGTTCAAATTGAAAACTTTACTTATGTTGCATTCAGTGGCTTTTGTCTACTCGAAAAAAGTATTTTGTTTTCAATTGATTTTTTTTTTGAAGCATCGCCAAGAAACAGCACATCAGGACTCATTTTTAAAACAGCCCAAGACCTGCTTTTATTGGTGCTGGCTGTTTTGTAACCAAAGCTGTTGTTTGCCAGCACAATGTGCCTTTCTGCTGACACCGAAAATTAAAGATACGCCATGTCTGCAGAACAAAAGCCAATCAGTTTTTCTGTTCTATTAATAACCAGTGCCAGTCTCCCAGGTGTTGGGGAAGAGGCACAAGGAAATTGTCAGCTGGCAAGGCTACTCTAGTACCTTGTTTGCCTCTTGAAATGATTCCTTTTTTCCCTGTGCTGTCTCTCAGGAAAGAAGGGCCTCACTGCATTCTGTCAATGTGCAGCTCTTCGTCTTCTCTCCCTCAGCACCTACTGCAATTTCAGTCTTTATTTAACCTTCAGAAATGTGCTGCTCTAGAAGTGTTTCGTGTAGGCTTTGCTGAGTAGCATCTCTATCTTACTGTAATCTTGTCTGTTTGATGGTTTGCTTTTTTGTCCCCCTCTGGTGTTTTGTAACCGTCTGCTTTGCCTGAAACCGTCTGTAACTTTGTCTGAAAACATCACCTGGAGTCAGGGAGTTTGGTTTGGTTTGATTTGTGCTGCAGTGCTTCTCTTGTGTGCCATAAGCTCAGTTCAGGTTTGAGGTTAAATACATTTCTGCTGCACTCCCATGAGGAATCTTTGGCTGGATTATGCTCCTACTTTGTGTTCCAATAATGGGGGTAACAGTAAATGTGTGCTTGGAATCACAGTAACAAATCCTGGGCTGGTTTTTGCATCAGTTGAGTGGTGAGCAGTGAATTAGCAGCAATTTTGAATTTCTCCCTTACACAACCATTGCCAAAGGTGATACTCTGTTAACTCTCTGACTATAAGGACATAGCTTGAAAAGATCCCCGTGGATTTATTCTGTGGAATCTATGGATCTATGGAAAAGAACCTTATGAATCCTTGTGAAAGCCTCTCAAGTACTTTTCTCTGAAATCAGCAGGTTTTTTAGGTGATAAAGGTACATTTAGTCTTATCTTTGGCATATTAAATGGCATATAGAAATTAGATTTGTGTTTTAAATTTATTTTATGAGATAATGACCTGACAACCATGAAAATGCATGTCCTTTTCTGTTGGTTAGAGGCTGAGGAAATGTACAGAGCAGTGTCTTAGGTTAGTAGGCATTGCTTGCAGGAGTGAGGTGTTTAATCTTAGATCTCAGAGTGTTCAGGTCTTGCTGTGCCAGCTTAAAACTGCTTCCCTGGTTCTTGCAGATGTGCATGGATTCTGAAAAACACATGATCTACACCTTTGGAGGCCGAATTCTGACCTGCAATGGCAGCGTGGACGACAGCAGAGCCAGTGAGCCGCAGTTCAGTGGCTTGTTTGCTTTCGACTGCCAGTGCCAGACATGGAAACTTCTGAGGGAGGATTCCTGCAACGCAGGACCCGAGGATATCCAGTCCCGGATAGGACACTGCATGTTGTTCCATTCTGTGAGTATACACACCCTACACTGATTTATGATGTCTGACTTTAAGGAGAACATCTGGTTTTGGTTTTTCTTGCAAGTTTTGAGCTCTTTAATCTCCTGAGTGATGTGTTGTCTCAGTTAATTCGGTGTTTGCTGACATTCTGATGCTGCTATGCTAAGTGCAGCAGGTGCTGATTGAAGTTTCAGAGCTTTCATGACTCCAATTGAATAAAGTTTCGAGTAAAAATCAAGGTGAATTTAAAAAAGTTGATTTTAATGGAAGGATAGTAAATAGATCCCAAGGCTGTGGTTTAGTTTGACCTAAAAATGTGTTCTTTTTAAGTTAGTAGACCATTTAGAAGCTTCTGATCTGCAAGATCTATGTTGTTACTGGAATGGGACTTACTGGGTGTGCATTGAGTTGCACAGGCCTCAGAGCCCTTGGTGCTGGAGCATGCAGCTGCTTTTTATTGTCCTGAGCAGCTGCAAACAGGTGGGGTTATGGACACTTCATCCTGAGCGAGGAGCAGAGGGGTGGGAGTGAGGTGTATATAGCATTTTACTCCGTATTGGGTATTAAAAACCACCTTCCATTGTGTTTCCAGTTGTGCCCATCAACCACATGTCTATTTAAGAGAAGAGAATTAAAGAGAATTAAAATCAATGTTTTGACAGTTAAATATTTACTGATACCACCAACACAAAACCCACCAATTTGAAAAAATTGCTGATTTTATTTCTCTTGCCCTTTCAAGTGAAAGATCAGAATTTTTATAGTGAATATTGGGCTTTCAGAGCCTTCAATTTTATCTTTGTTTTGAATGGTTCTTTAAAATCTGGTGGAAAAACATTGCCACACAAAATTCTGCACAGGGACTTGAGGATCTTTCAAGTAGGTGTCTGTGGTAAATGTAAGAATGCTGGTTTCTGTAAGCACAGGTCATGGAAGTTTAAGTCCTTTTCTGTTTTCTCAACCATTTGAAAGAAAAATAATCTCCCTCTTACGGACTTTCCACTTGGCAGACTTGAAAGAAGCAATAAATGTGTTATTCTTGGCTTGTTCCTTGCCATTTGCCTCTACTGAATTTAGTAATGTGCTGGTACCTGGATGGTTTCTCCTACAGTCTGTCTTTTGTTCCTGTTGTGTTTTTAACAGTAAATTTATGATGGCTTTTAGAGGCAGGGCCTGTTAATTCCTTAATAATAAACATGAAAGATGAGCTGCTGCTTTTAGTGGTCTGAAGTTAAAGCTGGATGAGGCAGGGCTGCAGCAGTTACCCATGTACAATGATTTTAAACTTAGAAGAGACATCTCCGTTGCTCTTTGATTCATTAATGGCTGCCCCTGGATCCCTGGAGCTGTTCCAGGATGGGACTCGGAGCAACCTGGGATAGTGGAACTGGATGGGCTTTAATGTCTCTTCCAACCCAAACCATTTATGATTCTATGATAGATATTTCTGTTAATGACAACAGTTTACCAACATACTGTCTTGAACTTAGAAAGACTTTTCTTTTCCACCCCCCATTCCAGAAAAATCGCTGCTTATATGTATTTGGTGGCCAGAGATCGAAGACTTACTTGAATGACTTCTTCAGCTATGATGTGGACAGTGACCACGTGGACATTATCTCAGATGGCACCAAGAAAGATTCAGGGATGGGTAAGAGGAGAACTACATAATCATTCCTTTCTGTTGGTACAAATGAGAAATATACTAAGAAAGGAGAAATATGTAGGTGAAAGGCCAGGGTCAGCATGTGGGATCAGGTTAGCATCCTTAACTAACCCTCCACACCCAAGTAAACATCACAGAATATAGGTTAAACTTATGCCAGCTCTTCTGTCCTTTCTGTCATTTGACACTCCCCTTCTTGAGCACAATACAAATAATTGATGCATGAAACCACATAGCACCTCAAAAGAAAAAACAAACTCAGCAAAATAAGAACTAAAAATACATCTTCTGAAACTCTAGGAAAGACCAGAAAAAAGGTGAAAAAAAAGTGTTTAAACCTGGAAAGGAGAAAGCAAATTCCTACTTTTCTGGTTTTCACTAAGTGAAAATTACCATAAGGTAGAGATAATCTGCAGAAAGGCAGATAGGGTGTTCAGAGACATGGAATTGGAGTAGAGGGACAAAAGTTATTTTGACCAGAAAGACGAGACCAATCTGTTGTCCTGTTATATTTGTAATAAATATCAGAAAGGGGCAAAAAAAAAAGGAAGAGGAGGGAGCAAGGCTTCAGTCCTGTGTGGTTCGTAGCACTGGAGCTACACATCCTATGTGTAGTTCTGTATGACAGAAGTCTTCAGAAACACCCAGAAGGCCTGTAACATAACCATAAAGAACTGATTTCATGCCTTTTCTCTTCAAATGACAGAGGGAAATGTTCCTTTCTTCCTGAAAAGCATTTCTGCATGTATAAGCACATCATTTTCCTGTTCCAAGTACCCTGATTTTCATCCTACGAGTCAGAATTTGAAATTTGAGTTGCACTGTGTACTACTGTGGGACAGAAGTTATGAGTATTTCTCATGTTTTGTATATTCAGTCCTGATCTTGTTTTCTCTTCTTCTGGTTAGTAAAAACCCCAGGAAGGTATTTAATCTTGAATTTAGGCTGCCCTCCTCCTTTTGATCAGGCTTAACTTTTAGTAAATAATTTTCCTGAACTTTTGAAGTGAATTATTGATGGTGATGAGTTATTGTTTGCTCATTAATTTAGTTATGCCAGTTATGGAGAAAAGTGCCCAAGCTTTAATTCTCTGGGGTCATTTATTTACTCAAATGCTTCCAAGAAAGAACCAGCTCATATTGTTGACAGTCTCCTTTATTCAGGTACACGTTGCCTGATGGTGCTCTGCACACACCCACGCTCCATTTGTTGTCCTTAGAGTATTTAAAGAATTGATTTTTTTTTCCCCCAGGAAATTAGTAGCATTCTGCCATTTTGATCTTTTCAAGCTACATGTCTTCATAGCCAGAAGCTTGAAAACATGTAGCTTTAAGGTGGCACTTTTGTCTACTTCAGATTTAAAGATGCTGAGTTTGTCAGGACACTGAGCTCTGCTGTTCATACATGAACTGCAAGGTTCAGTGAAGTAAATGAGAAATGAAGTAATTTTTTATCCTTTTTCCCCATTCCCACAGGCCCTTAAGTGATGAATATAATTTTTTTTTTTTTAATAAGAGAATGACTCACTGGAAATAATTCACGAGTAGATTTTTTTGGTTTACTGTTCTCCTGTGTGTAGAAAGTAAACAAACAGATTTGAACGTTTCCATTGCTTTTGAAAGAAAATGCTGGGATAATTTGCATTTTAACAGGAAGAGAACAAAATGCTTATTACATTCAGACAGCAAATGTTGACAGCACTATTTTCACCCAAAAAAAGCAAGTCTTTATTGTGCTCTTGTTAGGTAGTGATACACCATTTTGATCTGTCTGAACAAAGTGATTGCCTGCCTGGTCGCTGTGAAGTTTTAAGCTGCTCAGTGTGATGAGTCAAGTTGAGGATGCCTGACCTAAATGTTCCTATAAAGTCCCATGATTACATTTTGTTCCTGGCTCGCATGTGGTATTCAGTTCTATTCTTAGTTGAGCTATTTTGATTTTTACCCTTTCTAAAAGAACTTAATTGTGCATTTGTTTAAATACCTTGTAGAGCAGGGAGATTTTTTAAAAAGTAATGAAATGGATAATAAGGATTATCAGTAACACAGAATTATTGCTGTGCTATAAAACCATGGTAATGATATGTTGGTTTTGCTGCTCTTGTCTTCTGGGTGAGGTATTTATGCTGTTCAACATCTCTTTGCTTTTGTTTGTGCCTCTAATGTTGGTCCTGTGACTAGTTCCTTGGATGGCTGGTGTGTTTGAGAATAATGGGTGATAAGTATCACTTAAATTTTCTTAATTTGAAGTAAAAGACATAATTCTAACACATTTAGGCATGCAACTGTGATGATGTGTTGGATGTGAAGGAAGATAACAGAGGTACAAACTGGAGGAATTTTAGTATTGTTGAATAGAGTTTGTGTCTGAAGGAGAGGCAGAAATGTTTATGTTGATGGACACTCTTTTAGAGCAGTTTTATCCTTTTAATTGCTTTAAAAAGCACATAACACACAAGCAACAAAACCCATCCAGCAAACAAAAATGGAGTATACCTGAAGCATATGGGTGGTCAGGAGATGCCACCAGTCCTGGGTATCTCCAGGGGCTGGGCTGGGAGCTTTCCTGACTCAGTGCACAGTCTGTGACTGATCATGGGCAGTCATTTCAGCCTGAGGGAGCTCATGGCAACACTTGTGGTCAAGGTTCCTGTGATAATCCCCTCTGGCCCTGACTCGGGTGGTGTGTCAGAGCTCCTGGTCAGAGGGAGAATTCCTTCTGCAAGAGGATGCGGAGCATCGTATATCCCTTGGTACAGAGTAACTTCCAAAGTCAAATGTGAGCAAGCTTAAATGTTCTTGTGGATCCTTGTAATGGTGAAGTGGTTCTTAAGGGCAGCCTACAGATAGTTTTTAAGCTAGCAGTGAAGCTCCCAGGTCTCTTGTTGAGCAGGTGCTCATTTCACATACAGAACTGTGCACCTGATGGATAGGGAATTTCATGGATAAGTACCACGGACAGAGGCGACACAGCCCAGCCCAGGAAACAAGGCAAAGTCAGAAAAACATGAATCGAAATAGGTTGTACAGCTGGCTCAGCATGGCTGGGATCCAGCTCAGACAGGCAGCCTGAATATCCCATTTTCATTGTCTCTTTGTGACACCTGGCATATTTTGCCTCTGTTCAGGTAAGGTCTTGCCAGTGGCCAGCACATCCCTTGCTGTGGAAGCATTTTATGTTGTGCAAGACCTTACATGCTTTTCATCTTGTGAGGTGCTTCTCTGAACCAATCCCCAAATCCTTTCCGCTACCTGTGAGGGTGAGGAGGGGAGCAGGCAGTCACCAGACCCTAGAGTTGCTTTGCAGAGGTGCCATAGCTCAGAATTCCATTCAGATTTACTGACTGATCTTTTTTTTCCAAAATCTCGGAGAGAACCAAGCGTCGGACATTGGATTGTTGCTTTGTCAACATGACAACCAAACTGTTCAGATGGTCTCCTTAGCTGCTCCTTGGCAGACTGCCATATGCAGTCTCATCAGGAAAAATCCAAGAGGATAATCATTATCTTGCTGTGTCAACAGCTGGCCTGGTGCTATCACTCACCACGACTTGCTCTGTTAAAGTCTGGGGGAGGTGCTGCTTCCGCTTTATAGAATTACATGGAGTGGCATGGAATAATTTGCAGACCTACCACTTTTTAAAAATTAATCCACCAGGAGGTGCCAGGTTTTGGTGAGCAGCAGTATCCATGTGATGCAGTTTTCTCCCAATTTTATAGTCACGAGGCATCACAAGGAGGGAGGATACTTGTGAATCGCTTGCAGTGGGATTGGCAGTCACATGTTCTGAGGGTTTCATAACTCAGGTGGCACTAAAACCCTGTGTCAGTGAACTTGCTTCCCTTATTTATCCTTCATGAATCCTTCGGACATGGACTGTAGACGATAAATTTATAGTTGTATTGCCATTGTTGTGTTTCAAAGGGTGTTGAAAAATTTGCCATAGTATCCCCTCAAATGTAAGAGATGAGATTTTATTTCCAAAGTTCTGTCCAGTATTATGAGAACCACATCTGTGTAACCATCAGCTTGATTTTAGGTTGCCCATGTGGCTGCTCCATCCCTGGAAGTGTCCAAGGCTAGGTTGGATGGGGCTTGGAGCAACTGGGGATAGTGGAACTTTAAGGTCCCTTCCAACCCAAGCCACCCTAGGATTCCATGAATTCCAGTTTCCTGCTTTGCAACCTCTGTCTCTGTATAAAAGCTGTTTTCTTGCTTCGATACTGGCAGCAGCCAAGGTTGTGCTCTAAACAACTGTAGCTGTTTGCATGCGTGAGCCAAAAAATATTCAGCTGCCTGAAATGATCACTGTGATCCCATAAACTCCTTTAATCAGGGACTGTGGTAGTGGGAACGTGTCTGTTCTGTGATTAGGTGTCACTTTCAGAGAAAAGCTTTTCCCCTGTGTTGTATTTAAATGGAAATTACACTGTATAGAGCTCCACAGCATCTCCTCGGAGCTTGCTTGGGAATTATTGCTTGTTTATGGAACTGGCTGTGAACTCTAGGCCTGTGTGGCTAAATATTGTTTTCAAATATTGAGGCCATGAACTTTTAATTTTTGCTGTATAAAAATGAATGAAAATACTAAGTTTCTGAGCAAGGTTTCAGACCTCTTATTTTCAGGTGGTTACTGGCCTTCTACCCTGGGCTGGTTAATGAGATTAAGGGGGAAAAAAAACCCCCTTAATAGTAGCCAAGGAAAAGCATTCACCATCTTCTAGACTTTTTGGGATCGTGATGTGTTTAGTGATTTCTCTCTACAGCTTTCCCTCTTCAATAAGTGATGTATTGTCATAGGAGCCAAGTTAATACCACGTAGCTATGGGCCAGTGTTCAAAACAGGCTGGACTAAGTCCTCAGTCAGTGCTTTGTCCTTGGAGCTGGCTGCCCACAGCCAACCCAAGAGGTGCTCTCAAAGGTGTGGAATTGGTGGAGATTTGCTCCAAAGCTGATCTTACATCTCTATGTATAGCAACAGAAGTGAGGGAACTTGCATGGAGCCTTTCTTACCACTTCATTCACCCCTTGGATCTAGTGCATTGCCAATAACATCTGGAAGTGCTCTGGTTCTCACCCTGGCTATTTGACTTTTTTCTCCCAAGTCCTAAAATTAAAGAGGATATGTCCTAAGCAATCAATTATTGTCACTGTTACAGACCCATTTTTATAGGTTCAGTGTTGTTGCCCATGCAGAATTAGATTTCCTTCCCAGCGTACATTTTGTTACCTAAATATCACAAGTATTTTTCTGGCATTTCCAGCCCGTGTCCCTCTCTAATACTCCAACCATTCTCATGTGAATTCTGTCCAACATTTCCTGCCAGTCTGCTGCACTTGCAGATGATGAACCTCTCTTACCCCCTAGTGGAAGTATTTCAGTCATGAGGTTTTTATGGAGCCCTTTTGCTCTGTCACGGATCAGACTTCCTTGGAAAACATCTTTTTGATGTTTCTGTTGGGTTTAAAACATCACAGCCTCTCCTGCTCACTGTGTAGTGTCTTGTCTTACTGTCTATTTATTTTCAGGGACTTTGTTTCTCACATTTGTGTTGAGAGGTTTTTTTAATAATACTACATCCAACTTTCTCATTTTGTCCTCTGCAAAAACCAGATGTCAACTTTTTCTAGCCTAAGGCACTACTTAGATACAGTTTCTACACAGTTGCTTAGATAGGTCACAGAGTTTATATAAGTTACTCCTCGTCTTAGGACCTTAGTAAATGTGAGGACTTATATATCTGATACTTCTCTAGACATTCTGCATTTCAGTCTCAAGAAGAGATTGATTTACAACTGAGCGAAGCCTAAAATTACTTAACTTGAATCTGGGTTTGATTGCAGTTGCTGCAGATGAATTCTGTTCTTAATATCAAGAGGAAAAAACCACCAGCACTGAACTTTGGCAGCTTTTCCCTCCTTCATTATTTAAATAATAATTTCAGCTTCGGGAAATCGAGCATAAACGAGATACAAAATGCATTTATTTAACAACATTTCAGGAGGAGGGATGGGTCTTCCATAGACAAGTTTCAGATGCTTTGGGTATCAGTGGTAACAGAGCAGCCATGTTTCTCATGATTATAATAATTTTCATTTCAATGAGGTATTAGTGCTCTGAAGATTTGCATGGGGTTTTTTGTGGAATATTCCCGGCGTGGTCTCAGATGTTCAAAGCAGCAGATAGGGTTGCACAGACATTTTCCATGTGCATTAGCATTGCTGATCAAATTTAGATGGCTCTCCTGCCAGAAATGTCTCAAACAGGCCTTGAATTTAATCCTTTTGGGTCAGCAGTTTAGTCCCTGACTATGCAAGCAAACCCATTACATGATACTTCTCAAAAATTAGCAATTTTTACTCTATAATTGTCTTTTTGTTCTCAATTTCCTTATGGGATCACTTTCACAGTCCTCATTTGTTGTATTTAAAAATCAAGTTCTTTGTGGTTTGCAGGTAAAACAAAGTGTGTAGTCATTGTTGTGCCAGTGCTATTCAGATTTTTTTTCTCTTTTCTACCACCCATTTCCTTATAAACTAGATTAATTTTCCTATAAAACTTTGTGGCAAAATTTGAGGTCAAACTAGACAGGTTTATGCTGATGAGGGCTCCAAAGCCTCTTCCTCCTGTAAAATCATAAGGAAGGATTTTGTCAAAGGGATTCTGAGAACAAATTATCCAAATATATTCCAGTTTCTATTTTAATTTACATGAGAATTAAGCATTTAAATTTTTTAAAATAAATGCTTAGGTTTTGTGGTATTGCTGAATTTTTCAGTAGGGGCTAAAATTGTAGAAAACCAAATTCTACTCAGAATTTTTTAATTCCTTTATTGCTTTCCTGGCCTAATAAATGAAAAGAGTGAAGCATGAGAATGAAACCAGTTACAGAATGGGCTTCCAAAATACCATTTTGTGTATTCCCCAACAGCAATATTAAATGGTTTATTAACGTAGGGCTCATTTTCTAGGCCGTGGGTGCAATTCAGTTAATTGCAAGGAAGATTTGCAAAATACAAGAGTTCTGAGAATTTTTCATGCCAAAATCTTGACCAAAGGCCAGGAACCTTTACCAGCCTTTGTAAACTGACCCAGAAAGAGAAAGGAGACAAACAGGATCTGCAAACAAAGATCACGTGCCCGTCACAAATACATTTTGGAAGGATGGTTGCCTAGGGAAACAGGAAACAGGGAATTATACAACAAACAAAAAGGTCTGCCAAACAAATTTGCTGACTTTTTTTCGGGGAATTATGATGAAAACTGTTGGAATCGGCAGGATTTCACCATATTTCTAAATCTGAAGGTTGGACAGAAGTATAGTTGGGTGATTACACCACGACTATTCAGAAGATACAAAAAGCTTCTTTGACATCTTTGTCCTGCAGGGTTGTCAGCTATAGAATTGTGAGGTCATCTTGAATTTTTTGGAGTTTCCCAGCTTTTGCAATTAAGCTTTCTGAAATCAATGCTTCCTTTTACAGATGAGATAATAATAAAATCACTCCATTCATATTTCTAAGGGTCATCTGGTCATTTAGCTCTATGTTAGGCACTTGATCCTCATTTCTGAGCTGGTAGTCTCCCAAATAACTCTGTCCATACCCTTCCCTAGAAAACAGCAGCTCTCAGAATGGTTCTTTTTTTCCTTCCAAGAGTCAGAGATACGAAGAGGAGAATTTGCATTGGACTTAGCTTTAGCAAGGAAGAAGTTGGCCTCTGGATGATGATCTGCTGAATTGCAGGGGAAGGGAAACTGATTTGCCTGATTTTTGGATCCTTTCCTGCACCCTCCCTTGTCTCCAGCCTGTAACTTTTATTTTCTTTTCTCAGTTCCAATGACAGGTTTCACTCAGAGGGCCACCATTGATCCTGAACTGAATGAAATCCATGTCTTGTCAGGGCTCAGTAAAGACAAGGAGAAGCGGGAAGAGAACGTAAGGAATTCCTTCTGGATTTATGACATTGTGAGGAACAGCTGGTGAGTCCTAAGTTCTGACTTCCACACTGACTTTCTTCAGAAAGCAATCCTGTCTCCTGGGTAACTCTGTAACCTCTGTGAACTGTGGAATTGCTGAAAGTTGTTGAAGACAGCTGAGTTCCCTTAAGGCACCTCTTTTTCCCTTTGACCTTAGAGGCAGCATGGCAATAATCCAAATGAGGGAGAGAAATCAAGTGAACATCTTTTATTGGAGCAAGGTGCAGGGGTTGAGGGGAAGTGAGCAGTTATTAAAGGCTTTTCCTATAGGAAGGGTCCAAGGTCAGGATTCAGCACCAGTGCAGCACGTGCAGTCCTGTGTAAGTTGTTAATAGCAGCATACATGGTGCTAGTTCTTAGAAACTGAGGAAACTGGTGCTTGTGGATGGTGATGGAGAAGTCCCTGTGTTAAATCTGATATTCTGAGAAAATACCTCCTTGTTTGTTCACTGAGTTGTACTTGGTAGCTCATTGCCACTGTTCCTTTCCAGAGCTGGCAGAGTTTTTGTGTTCAAGGCCTCTTCTAAAGTGGGTTCAATCACTTGAAAAGGTGTGAGTGTTGTTTTTTAAAAGTGAATTCTCAGTTATAACTTAAGTCTGCTTGGAAATCACTGACTGAAATACCACCTTTGCTGTAATCCATGGTCTAAAGCTCTGCTGGGTCCAAGATGTTTTTTTTCCATGATAAAAAATATTTCATGCTGACAGCTCTGTAGGCAAATAATGTAATGTCTGAAGAGATCCCCAAAGCTCATGACAAATAATTTTGTAGAATTTTTTGCTTTTTAGCTTGTGCTTGAGGACTGCTTTCAGCCAAGGTCAGTGACCTCTGTTTGTTGGCTGGGTTTTTATAGCACTAAGAACGGGATGGGATAATAGAGGACAGCACAGAAGTAAGAAAATCTTTGGTGTTTTACATCATTTGTACTTTCCAGCCTTTCAGCAACTTTTCCTGCTTCCTGTAGATAATAATTGCTTACTGCTTTGAATTTCAGGTCTTGTGTCTATAAGAATGACCAAGCAGCAAAAGAGAATCCAGGTAAAAGCCTTCAGGAAGAGGAGCCCTGCCCAAGGTTTGCCCATCAGCTGGTGTATGATGAGTTGCACAAGGTATGAGGTGATTTTTCTTTACTCTTTTTACTCTTAAGATATCACTGTTTCCTCAAAGATGAGGAATAAATACACTTTTTGAGTGTTTGGGTTAATATGGTGAGTAACTCTTAATTTAACTTTCCATATTTTGAAAGAAGGTGCTAAGCTACTTTTTATGTCAATATGAAGTAAACACGAGAGCTGTTCTCATGCTTCAGAGCACACCAAGCTTCATTCATTATCCTCAGGGATTTCATCTTACCTGTTGGTGACTAAATGAGAACAGGTAGTTACCAAAATTTCTAGGAAAAGATGTGTTTGAATGAGCTAATCACAACTAAGAATCTTCTGAACCAGAGGTGTCTGACTTCGCCCTGCATGTGAGAAGCAATTGTCATTCTTTAGCACTGTCAGCCTCCAATGGACACATTCATACTTAAATAGACTTAAAATTGGGTTTAGTGTATATGACAGCTCAGTAAACTTAGGGCTTTGTGCATATTAACCAATAAAGCACAAACCTGCTCAGATTTAGGTTCATAAATTCATTAACTCATGAATTTAAATTACTGTGACACGCTTCCTGAACCTTTCATGGATTTTCCTGAAAATTCTCCCTAGTCTGAAACAGTCTGAGTTAAAGAAAAACATATTTTAGTTTTGCACTCTGCAGGATGTTGATCAAATTTGGGAAACCCAACTGGCCCCAAACTTGACAATAAGAGGGATTTTAAGGAGCAATGGGTGCAGATTCTGTATGGAGAATTTGCATTTCTGGTTGTCTTCACTGTAATGATACAGTAAATCAGTAAATGCTCTTCTGCCTGTGCTTCTAAGTACAAGGCACCACGAGACTGAGAGTAGTATTTTATGAGTTACTCTGAAGGTTGCTAAATCATCACAGTTGCCCAGCTTTATCTGAAGAGCTGTTTGATGTGCTTGTTTTGAAGAGTCTTATTTTTAGAAACCTCTGTTCCAGTGACCTTTCTAAACTCCTCTGATATAAATAAGGAGAGCCTACAGCAGTGGGATGCAGAATACATTGTTTTGAGTGATTATTTTTAAAGCCGTGGGGAGAGGTAGCCTGTTGGACTTGTTAGACTTCAGTATTTGAAGGTCCTTTGTAGCATGTTTAATATCAACAGTTCAGAGTCTGAAATTACCACACGATGGGAAGAAAAATGTAGTGAAGAAATAAACAGTTCTTTTGTGACACTTCCACTCTTTTGGAAGTTTGCCTCTTTCTGTAAGTCTAGATTATGCTGGACTGGGCTTGCTGTCACTTTACTTTGAGCACTTCAGGACTTCCCCCTCCCTTTGTCAGTGCTTAAGGATTTATCATAGGCTTTTCCTAAGGAAAGAGTTTGCATGAATTTTAGAAGTTTATTTATAAATATCTCAAGTATCTGCTAGAGGGATATTCTAACAGTACAACTCTTTTATTATCTTCAAATGTAAGTGGTTTAAGGAACTTTCTTTGTCTCCAAGGGGACAAAGTGAGGCTAATAATAAAATGGAGCAACGTGGCTGAAAGGCAGTTTCTCCCACCAGAATAAACCTCTGCGAAGCTGCTGACATAGTAGATTGTCTTTGTTCAATGGATTTACACAAACAATCAATTTTTTGATCTGCCTCTCATTTCCTTAGGTTCATTACTTATTTGGAGGGAATCCTGGTAAATCCTGCTCTCCAAAGATGAGATTAGATGATTTCTGGTCTCTGAAGCTCTGTCGACCTTCAAAGGAATACCTGCTAAGACACTGCAAATACCTCATCAGAAAGCACAGGTATAGAAACAAAGGTGGTTTGCAATTTCTTTTCCAGGTGTCTTTTTTTTTTTTAAGCTGCTAAGACTCAAATCTCTCACAAACCATTTTGTGAAATGTCATTTTGTTGGTTATATGGAACTAGATGATCTTCAAGGTCCCTTCCAAACCTTCTGCAGGTTTCTTGATTATTTTTTTAAATTATTTTAATAAAAAGCAATGGGCCAAGGCTAAACTACAGAATTAACTGGATTCATTTTGCCTATGCTATTCTAAAACTAGAAAATTCTGGTCATTGTGTGGGGAGTCGTGGGGAATTTTTAGATTCCCTTTTCGCTCTGCTGCTCATCAACATGTGTTTTGGTGCTGTCACCTCCCAAGGAAATGGAGTATGTTTTGGAAACACTGTGCTTGGAGATAGTAACAGCCTGCAAGGATGCTAATGAAGTCTGGGGGCTGGATGCCTTTGCACATCTGAGACTCAGCCGTGGTGAGGTCATCAGATTTTCTCATTCAGAAACTCCTGAAAGGGCTCACTTAGGCAGAATTCAGCTACACTGCAGTGCTTCTTGCACTCCGGATGCTTCAGAGCTTCCTTATTTTTGCTATTTAGGGCAACAGCTTTTCAAAATCAAGCTCGTGGTGTTTCCGTAGTCAAGAAATTGCAGCAGCAAGAGAGCCTTTCAGGACCCAGCAAATCATTTGAAGGCAGTAAATAGCTCTCCCTGCATTCTGAGGGAGAATACTTTGTTATCAGGCACTGCCAAGACTTGGAAGGTCAGGTTTTCCTGATGGTGTTTTATTTCTGAGGCAGCAAGCAAATTGCTGTACTCGACTCACAGCTACTATGGCTGGGTGAGGCACTAAGATTAGCCACACAGTGAATACCTGCAAGAATCAAAAAAGGCCTTGCCCAGTTTTCTGGGAGGCTTATCAAACCCAGAAGTGGTGGTATGGAAATGCAGCTGTGCAGCCTCCAGAAACAGCTCTGGATTATTTGTTTCTATTTGCTTAAATTGCACTTGAAGGAAATCGTTGCTGTGTGTTATCTGGCAGAAATTTGGGGTTTGTGCACCGTGCTCCTGTTCTTGGGGTCTGTGTGAGGGAGCCAAACCTGAGCAGCCAGGGATGGTGGGATGGGTGCCTGGCTGGAATCTTTGGAATTTCCAACTGCTTTGGAATCTCTGTCTGCCCTGTATCTGCACTCCTCCAAGTTCTGGCTGCCAGAACAGGTACTGGCCTTGTATCCACAGCAAACCCACAGCATCACCTGAGCTCCTGTTTTTCCTATGAACTTCTTCAGTACCAGGCAGCCAAGCCAGGCAGGTGGAAAAGAGCGAGGTGGCAGTGGTTGCACTATTTAAAGCACTTCAGCTCTCTGGACCATGGTTATGTCATCTGAGAAAATCTGTGTCAGTGTTTGAAACCATGTCTAGTGACCAAACTGTCAGATGCATCAGGTGACAGACAAAGTCTTTGTGCTCTCTGTGCTTCTCAATCGCTGACATCTTTAGGCAGTTGCAAAATTCAGGCTACACATTTCCACTGTGGTATAAATAGCCAGGTAGATGACCCAAATAAAAAAATAACAATATGGGAAGATGACAAACAGTGTGGTGCTGCACTTGGTGGATAGATGAGAGGAGGAAAAAGATCATTTTAAACCTCAGCTTTTCCAGGCTTACGCAACCAACTCAGTGCTGCAGGGAAGTAGCTCTGCTCACTGAGGATGTGAGCCCAGAATAATTTCCTGAGGGCTCTGTTCAGTTCTTGAGGGAATTCTCTGAAGTTACAGTTCCTGTTCATTAAAAGAAAATGAGGAAATAATGGTGGTGGTGCACAGGATTTTTATGGAGCTGTGTTCTTTCCCAAGGTGGAATACTAATATCCCAGGGACTGAAGGGCTCAGGGCTTTGCCTGTGTCTGATCTGAGGTGCTACTCACACCTTCCTTTGTGGAAAACAAGCTGTACTCAATATTTTATATTTATGTATTAAGAAGTTTCTGTGCATATGCTTTTGAATATTTTTAGTAGGAGCATAATACTTTGCCCTTTTAACTCCTTTACACCCCAAATACCCCCTCCTTCGTGTCTCAGTCTGGCTTGAAATTCCAGCAAACATGAGGCTCAGCTGCCATTAACATGGTTTTCTTTGGAAATACTGGGTTTGTTAGATGAGTTTTGCTCTTTGTTGAACCACTAGTACTTAGTCCTGGAGGAAATGGCTTTGCTCAAGTTTTCTGTGTCTTCTCTGCAGGTTTGAAGAGAAAGCTCAGACTGACCCTCTCAGTGCACTGAAGTACCTGCAGAATGATTTGTATGTAACCGTGGATCACTCGGACCCCGAGGAGACAAAGGAGGTGAGGATCAATGATCCTTGTCCTAAAGAAATTTAAACTGTGTTCTCATTGAAAGTTTAGAGCCTCTTAAACCTGGGTTTTATTCAGTTTATAAAAGCTCTGCAGGTGCCAGACACTTTGCTGTATCATGTATTTCTCTGCACTTAATTCACACTGTTTTGGAAACGGTCATTTAACAACTGCAGGTCCAGATAAAATAACTTTTGTACTCCTAAGAGTGAAGACTAAGCCTTTGTTTTAATTCCAGTGTGCTGGTGTATATTTTGGGAGCTTTAATTGAAATGTAAACTCTCTGAAATGTCACCAGTCTGTAGTTGGTTGTGCAGTAAAAAGGGAGTAGAAACTTACTCATGCTGCCTTTTGGCTTCTCGATATTCAACATCTCTGAGGAGGGAAAGCTTTTCCAAAGATGATCAATATTTCTGGAAGTAGTTTATATATAGATACATTGCTTGCTACCCTTAAAATCTTACTTCCTCTGCCTTTTGAATATTATCCAATAGGCATGTTCTTTATTTATTCCAGGAATTTGTTCCCATTTCCTGTTTTGATTCCAGTACCGCAGTGTGTGTCACTTTACAAAATGGATTAAAGAAATAGTGAGAAGTGCCAGATAAGGTGGTTGATTTGACTCTGGCATTAATTTCCACATGGAATTTGGGGTGGCCAGCTGAGATGTGCCAGCATTCAGCTCCTGATGGGTAGATAAGGAAAAGTCCATAGTTCTTGCCGTCTTCTTTCCTTAATGACTTGGAAAGGGATTTAACAGCTCCTTTTATAAAACCATGATAGGAGGAGGGGCAGTTCTATCCCATGCTGAGTCTCTGGATTAAATCTCTTAATCTGGTGGCTTTAACTTGCTACTTTAGCTAAAGAAAAGATGATACAGACACTGGAAGGTCTTGGAGGAGAATGTGCTTCTTACATGTGCACAGGATGGAACCGTAGGGTTAGAATTACGAAAAGAGTTTACTCTTACCAGGATCTTGGAACCAATCACATTTGTCATAAATTCTAATCAGCCTTTATAAACATGTGATTCAACAAAATATTCAAGTGCTGTGACTCTCTGTTCTCTGTAAATGGTTTCTTGTTTAAATTGTCCCATATCAAATAGCTTAACATCCTTTCTAGTAATTTCTAGCATAGGAAATAGAAGAGATGATCCTGCTTTTCATAAAGTAGAAAAGGAGATTCTTTTTTCCCCCAATATGTACAATCTTCCCAGTGTGGTAACACTCCCAGAGTCATTTAGGTTGAAAAAGACCTTTAAGATTAGTCAATGGTCAAGTCCAACCATTGCCCCAGCACTGCCAAGGCCACCACTAAACCATGTCCCCAGGTGCCACATTTCCATGATTTTCACTACCTACAGGGATGAGGACTACACCACTTCCCCTGGCAGCCTGTGCCAGAGCTGGACAACCATTCTGGAGAATTTTTTCCTGAGAGCCGAAACTTGAGGCAATTTCCTCTTGTCCTGTGTTTTATTACTTGGGAGTGACCCCCACCTGGCTGCCCCCTCCTGTCAGGGAGTTCTGCAGAGCCACAAGGTCCCCCTGAGCTTCCTTTTCTCTGGGCTGAGCTCCTTTCCCAGCTCCCTCCTGGTGCTCTGTTCCCTTCCCCAGCTCTGCTCCCTTCCCTAGATACGCTCCAGCCCCTCAATGTCTTTTTTGTTGTGAGGGCCCCAAAACAGAACTCAGAATTCAAGGTTTCTTCTGTTTGAGCCTGTACTAACCCATACCACAGAACCCCCATTCCAATCCTCTCTTCTCCCCTCCTGCTCCCTCCCACTCTTGTAAGATGGGTCCTGTGTTCTCTGATCTCCTTTTTTCTCCGTGTCCCACCTGGGTGCTGGTAGCCCATCTCTCTTCAGCCAGTTACTCCTAAGGAGAATCTGCATCTCATGGCTGGCTGGGCCTTTTTATTATTCCCTGAACAGAAAACAGCTGTGGTATGATGAGCCAGCTCCTCTCCTGGTTCCTGCTGCCTCCTGTTGCCCACAGACTGAAGGAGCTACTGCAGAAGCTGCATGTTGGGCACATCTGGCACAGGAAAGCTTTTAATATCCTGCTTTTCCTTTTCCCTGTTCAGTGTGTAGTGTTCAACTTGTCCACCTTGTAGGAATGGAGAATTTACATGACTGCATGGGCTCCTATGAGATTACCCGGGGAATGTAGTAGTTGTATCATAGAAATAGATAGAAATAGGTAGAAATAGAATAAAATGTTTGAAAAAGAAGAATTACCCCCTTTCAGAGAGCACACTGGTGTTCTGAACATTAATGATCCAGCGAATGAGCTTACATAGCTTGATCCAGCTGAGTGAATATACTGTGGATGCTTTCTCTGCAGGCCTAATGTCTGATCCAAACAAAATCCAATAGCTTCTGTCTGTTGTGCTGGGCTGTCAGATCAACACACACCATTCAGCAGAATTAAAGCTTGCATCCATTCCAGCCATCTCCAGAAATCATTTAACAGTTTCTGGGATGCTTTTTTTTGTGTGGGTCTTGCTTTGTTTTTTGAGTTGTTTTTTTTTTTTTTGTTATTATTCATTGTGCTGGTCGTAAAGCTTTAACTTCCAAACCCTTTTTACACTGGGGCAGATCTGCCAGGGCTGTGGCACAGAGCCAGCTGCTGGGCTGGTACTGACTGGGTGTATTTCCAGTTGACGTCAATTTACCTTCCGGTTATCACATTGAGTTGGCTTTTTGCTCTGGCATTGCATCTTCAAATAGCTCCTGTGCTTTCCAGAGGACTGACGCAGGCATTTTGGATTTCATATCGAATTTCAAGCACCAGTTTGATTGTGTCTCTCAACCCAGACACCTCTGTACCCTGCCTTTATTTGATTTGTATCTTGATTAATACCAAAGGCGATAGATGTGATTGGCTGCAGCCCTTGAATGCTGTAAGGCTTCTTAGTGTGGCAGAACTTTAGGGAATCAATTCCTGCCTGTTTTCCCTCTTTCTAGGGCAGCTTTTAAATTCAGGAAGGACCAAGCTGTGTAGTTTTATCTCCAACTTCGTGCAGTAATTCTGGAGACTGGCCTGTATGGCTTCATGTTTTATGGTGATCTGGGTGGTGTTACATACCATTACAAGCAGAATTTCCCCTTGTGGTAAGGCTTGCTTGCTTTGTAATAGAAGTAATTCCTTCTAACTTAGTTAGGCAAGTCTGTTCAGCTGTTTGGAGCTGGATGCCAAGGAAAACAAACAGACTGTTCTTGAAACTTACTTTGGCGTTAGTAACCAATTTTGTTTAAAGTAGCATGAATGATTGATAGCAGGAACATACCCCAAGATTTTCATTCTGTTGCTGTGAATTTTAGGGGTACTAAGACAACTGTAATTTTATTTCCCTTTTTTATTACTCTAAAGTGAAGTAGATGCTTGCAAGAAACAGGTATTGCATGGGTGCTTGGTTTAGTAGCCACAGGCTGTGTGCCAGCAATTTCTCTGCCCACAAATGCAGATCCAGTTCTCTTTAACTGTGGTTCTGCTTGAAATCACTTAAACCTCCTCACTCAGTTCAGTGTTTCCCAGTCAATGGATTTTTTTTTTTACTGGCTGTGGGTTAATAGCCCTATCACACTAGGAGAAGGAGGGTAAATCCCTAGAGAATGGGAAATTTTGCCTGTGACTTAACAGATTAAAGTTGTATAAAAGTGTCATTTGCTGGTGTAAAATTTTCTGCTAGCATATCTGTTCTTCTCTATCACACACAGATATGAATTTGGTGGTAGATTACAACTGCAGGCTTTTAAAGATAAAAGAATGGTCCAAATAAGTATCAAATTGAATGCCAGATTTTGTACTTAGAGAAAAACAGGCATTGTTAAAGCACAGAAACATCAGTAGTTCATGTACAAAGCTAAAGACGTTCCTCGAACACTGCAGTAATCATGCACAGAACTTTGCTGCTGTTAAATGGGCTGCAGCAGAAATCAAGATAACACAAAAAATGTCCAGTGCTTTCCAAGTATGGGAGAGCAGGATGATTTTGTACATGGATATTCAACAACTGATGAAGCTCAATCCTATGATTGTTGTAAAACAGATACGAAGCGCAGGGAAAAATTGCAGTATGTTTTTCTTGGAGCGTTGTAGGAGAAAGAGCAAGGACCTGGAGGCCAATCTGAGGCCTGACTTGCTTGTAGACTGAAGCTGGAGGCCCGCGTTCAAGGCTGCTTCATACTTTCCATTCTTAAGACCTTGTCTTTAATAAATGTGACAGATAAAGCCAGCAGGGCCCAAAAGTATTGTTTGAATCTGCATTAGACTGATATTTCTGGGAAAATTGAAGCCCAAATGGGAAAAATAGTTCTAGGAAGGAGCTAAGAAAAGCCTGTTTCTCTTCTTTGTGTCCTGCTGTGATTCTTTGTAAAGCCTCAGAGTCCAAGTGCTGCAGGAGCAGAGGCTTTGGAGCCAAGGAGCCTTTACAAAAGCAGTGTTCAGCCTTCCCAATTTCAGCGACAGCTCTGTCCTCAAAGGGTTTGAGCCTCTCTTTGCCTCTTTGAGCCTGTGCTGGGAGTCACCAGACCCAGAGAACTAGTCAAAGCTGAGGAGCTGGTTTATGCTGTGATCTGAGCACTCATACACAGGCATTACAGAGGAGGAGGAGGAATTGTGTCTGATTCATACAGCCTGCCGGGTATCCCAAATAAGAGTTACTCATTCCCCTAAGCATTTGGTTTGTGCAAAGGCAGAGGTGTGCAGCAAATATATAAAAATAGCCATAGTTTAACCTTTTATTAGTTAACCAGATCTGTTTGTCTGCAAGGAACCCCTGCCTCTGTTCAGAAGGTTGGTTGGATCTTCGAGAGAGAAGTTAATTGTATAACAAAGGGAACTGCTGTCTTTTGAGTGGAGGCTTAATTTGGGATGGATGAAGCCAGTGAGCCAGAGGGATTGTCAGAAGAAAATGGGTGGTGGTGTGATTAAAGCAGTTGGATGCTTCTGCTGGATAATTGAATTCTGGTCTTGCCTCCATAACAGAGTTGCTGTGTGATATTAAGCAAATTGTTTTTCCTAGATGGTCATTAATTGGGTGTTTCATTCTGGTCCCTGATGGGAGAGATCTGAGGTGTGATTTGCTTGAGGGTTTTGCTTTTCTGTGAATCCAGAAGCTGTTGCATAACACACATATTTTGAAAAATCAGATACTGTTAGTTTCAAATAGACTGAAAATTAATTAAAATTTGAAGTGCCGTCTGTTACAATAACAATTAATATGATAAGAAAGTCGATGAAGAAAATAGTTCCTTCTTTAGAGCAGAGCTTGAACTTTGTGAAGAAAATAGCACATTGGATATCTGCTGTGAACGGTTATGGAGGAGACCTGGTGTTGAGTGAGCAGTAACTGTCCTGTGCTTTGGGAAAAAAACAGGCATCCTTTGGGAGAACAATGTAGGGTTTGGGATTTTAATACAAATGCAGAGTGAACCAGCTTAGGCTCAGCACTGTCCTTAACTGATGTTCTTAACCCGCATGCTTGACTTTCCATCAGAAAGTGCTTTTCAAGTGTGAGCTGATACACAAATTTAATTTCAAACCAAACAAACAACAGCCCTCAAGGTTAACTGAAGTGCAGTGCCATCAGTGGAGAAGGAAACAAGATCCTCCTTCCCCACAAAGCTGCAAAGAAACTCATAGCCGTGAAAATCCATCATGCCTGGTGCAGATGAGGCTGGAATATTTGGCAGTGGCTGTTGTCAGCAGGGTTGTGGTCTCAGGTCAGTGAGTTCCTGGCTGAACCTTGCTCATCTGGGCTCTTAGTCAGGCACCTGAGCCCGGTGTGGCTCTGTGCTCTCAGCAGAGCGTTGCTGTGGGAGGATGGGGACCCCTGGAAGCACGTGGCATCCGCTTTATCCCAGCTTCATGTGCCACCAGGCAGCTGGCAGCAGGCCCATGAGGCAATTGTGTGGGAGGGAAGGATGGCCAGGGCATGGCATTTGCTCTCAGAAGCTGCACGGATTTAGCCACAGGTTTTATTGGAACTTTTGGAGCTATTTATGCTGGGCAGCTGTTTAAGTACGGCGCTGCTGGGAAGCCAAGCTGCTCTCACAAATGAGGCTCACGGTGGAATCCACGTGTGGCCCTGCAGTGATTTCGTGTAACCAGGCCTTACAGTCAGGAGGGCACTTTGCACCTCTTCCCCCCACTTCTGCAATTTGTCAATCCCTTATCTTTCTAAGCTGTTCTTAAACTGTCCCACCATACCCTCCCCAAAGGACTCAAACTTACCCAGCACACTGCAGTCCTTATTTTAGCCTGTTTTTTCCCTTGTCATGTTGAAACTGATCTCACTGAAGTATTTCTTGGACTTAGTTGTAGATATGCTTTTTGTAGGAGCCTTCTGCATCAGTGACTTCTGGCAGTTTTGTCCTTGACCATTGTTCTGTGGAGGCTCTGCAGCTCTGACTCCTTCGAACTTTCTTCATAGGACTTGGTTTTCAGACCACTCTATTTTTTTTCTAGTGCTTTCCTCATATGTTGCTAATTGATACAGGGCATCCCAAAATGGTGCCTTATTGTAGAGGAGACCTTAAAACCTTGATAACAGCAAGAGTAATTTATTTAAAGATTCTGCTCCTTTTCATGCATTTGTCAGTTTTATAATAGAGTGATACTGATCTGTTGTAGCTCCTGAGTGCATTTTCACAGAGCCTCTGCACCTGTTTTTTATTGCTGATTTTTCCTCTTTATGTCAATTTCCACTTGGTCCTGGTGAAATGCCCCTCAATCCATCCCATCATTATAATTTGGATTAAGTGGAAAAACAGTTGGAAGGCTGTCTGTTCCATGCTGGCAGTCAGTCTGAGTGTGGTGTAAGGTCTGGTGATCCTGCCCTGTTCTGCCAAGCAGGTTATCGCTGAAAACCCAGAGTGATGCTGACCTTGGGGCAGAGATGAATCACTCCTGATTCAAGACTCAAGACTCCATTTTGATGTCAAACCATTGATGGCCACCCACAGTAAAGTTATTTGACCTGTTTGCCTTTCCCTTTTGGCTTAATCTCAGTGATGCCTTGACAATGTGCCTTAAATATCATATAAAAGTGTTAGAATTCCAATGAAAGTCAGAATGGACAAGGTCTTTTGCCAAGTCCCATCCCTAGGGCCTTCTGCCTCATAGGAGAAATCAGATTGATGTGCTACAACTTGTTGTTGCCAAATTCACGTTGGCTGCTACTCATCACCTTCTCCACTCCTACATGCCTACCAATTGTCTGTGTTCCCATTTTTTCTTAAAATTGAAATTAAACTGATGGATATGTAATGCCTGGCTGTTCTTTCTACTCCTTCCCTGAACATATTTGCGTCTCTTCTGTTTTTTTCCTCCCCTTCCTTTTCCTTCAGGCTGTGTGCTGAAAAGACACACAGGCAGGAGACACAAGATTCCAGGGCTTTGAGGAATCAGCTCTTTCTTTACAGGCACATAACAAAGCACTAAGCTTTGCTGTTTCTTGGGTAACTGAAAGCAGCAGTCAGGGGCAGAGGAAGACACTGTGGTCTATCAGTGACACGTGAAGGGAGAATAAAACTTTGAATGTGTTAATTAAAACATTTTTATTCATCTTCTTGATGTTCCCAAACAAAGAATTTTTATTTTTAGTTAAGAAGATACTGCCTTTAATTTGTGATGGGAGGTCTCTGGCAGTTCAGAAAGGTCATTGTCATTAGAATCATAGAATGGTTTGGGTTGGAAAGGACCTTAAGGATCCTTGTGTTCCAAACGTCCTGCCATGGGCAGAGGTGCCATCCACTGGATCAGGGCCCCATCCAACCTGGCCTTGAACACTGCCACGGTTGGGGCATCCACAGCTTCTCTGGGCAGAGCTTTCTCTGTGTTCAAGAAGTTCATGCTCACTCCAGCAGTTACCCTGTCTTTGTGCCATCTAATCCCTGGCTGCTGAGCCTGTACCATGTTAATCCCTGGGAATGTTATTGTGTGGAAGGGACTCTACCTTCTGCCAAAGAGGCAAATAATTATATGTAAAAAAATGAGATTTTTAGAGCTCTCAGTCAAATACCTTTCATTGCATCAACAGTGCTCTAATTCTAGGAAAAACCATCTAACTTGTGCCAAAGTGACAAATTGTAGTGCTGATGTGAAAGTGCCTGCTGCTGTTATTCATGTGTATGGCACTGGAGTTCTGAGGATTTTGTAGAGAAAACACAGCAACTCTAAAGCTACTTGGACTTCTATGAATCCTTTGAGGTTTTTGCCTGTGTGGTTAATAACACTTTTTTCTTTCTTTGTCCCTTTACCTCCCCTTCTGCAGTTTCAGCTTCTTGCCTCAGCATTATTTAAGTCTGGCTCGGATTTCACGACTCTTGGTGAGTATTGTGTGTCAGAGGAATTACGTGATGTTCCCTTTGATAATTACTCTTAGTTTCTATTGGTTTTTTATATCAAATGTTATAGTTCCTATCAACATTGCAGTCTCTTTTCGATATGCAAAGTGCTGCTACCCAGACATTTGAGAGGTTATTTATAATGACCAGTGTCCAATGCCTCAAGCCCATATTTAAAACATCTGTCAACATCAGTGGTTTTAAACCAATGCCTCCTGGCATCATTTTGTGTCTCTTATTACATCTGATCCTTCGCTGTTACCCAAGTAAACAGAAGCTTTGGTCAGAATAAAGCACCTCCTGTCATGTCACTTTGGAATCTCACAGCATGGCTACGGCTCTGTTTGCTGTGATAACTGCAATTCCTGGAGTAGTTTGGTTCGCTCTGTTCTCTGCAGAACGAGTTCTTTGGGCAGAATGTCAAGAGTGAAGAAAACAGTGGCGTGAAGGGCTGGAAACAGGAGGGCTGAGCCAAAGATTTGTTTCGCTGCTCTGTCCAGTTAACTCTTTGAGAGATCTCAGAGAGTCATCCTGAGTGAGCTACAGGAGGGCTACAGACATAAATTACATCCTTGTACTGCCAGGGTGTCCTTAAGTCAGTGAGCTCTCGCTAGGAGAATGGATGACTTCAGTTTTTGATGGAGGTGTAATTCCCAATCTGAGAAATTTTGGGAAAGAGAAAGCCCACTGCACTTCTGCTGAGCTGGATGAGGAAGCTCTGCTGAGTTCCTGTGGTTTGGAAGACATTGAGTTGACCCTATAAGATCAATTTTTTTAAAAGAAAGAAATCTCAAGTTTCAAAAAAGTTGAATTTTTCGTAGACTCATAGAATGGTTTGGGCTGAAAGGGACCATCAAAAATCATCTCATTCCAACCCTCTCTGCCATGGGCAGGGACACCTTCCACTATCCACTATCCAGGTTGCTCCAAGCCCCATCCAATCTGGCCTTGAACACTTCCAGGCATGGGACACCCACACCTTCTCTGGGCAACCTGTGCCAGTGCTTCACCCCCCTCAAATCTTTTCCCTAGTTTTAAGCATTTTAAAAGATGAATTACTTCTTGACTCGGTACAATACTTCATTCAGATTTTGGCTTTACAGATAGGAGGATATGTACGTCAAGAGGTGCTTTGAAAATAAAACAAAAACCCCAGCCCTCCTTGATTTGATTAACTTGGTTGACTTTGATTAACTGAAGAGTGAGTTCACTGAATTAAAAAGCATTCCTTTGAGATAGTAGCAATGGAAGTAATCCAAAGTGGAGGAAATCATGGTGTGCCTGCCCTATTGTTCTTGCTGATGGTTTCAGTGTAGAATTTGGTTAAACAATGCAAAGCAAACCCTGCCATGTTGGGAGGCAGCACTTCAGAAACTGGTTTGCAAAGCTCCTGTGTGCCAAGATGCAGCCAGGTGCAAGTCCAGTGAGTAAATAGCAACTCTGAGCTGGGACTCCTGCTGTCAGCAGAGCTTGTTTCAAGGTAAACTCCAAGCAATCCAAGGAGCAGTTCTGGTTATGGCAGTGAAGATAATGAAGAAACCCTGAGGACAGAAGAAATGAGGCACCAAAATAAAAATAGCTACACAGATTTTGTTTTCTGGGACATAGAACAGTCCCCTGAGAACTCCTGCTTCCCCCGTTTCTTCAGGGCTGTCAGTGAGCTTGACAGGTGTTTGTTTATTACTTTTTTGATGGCAGTGCTGGCTTGGGGTGACATAATCTCTGGATATGTGCTCACAGTAGTGCAATGGAGAGCTGGTAGTCTTGTTAATGGAGGCAGAGGGAGCAAATGTTAACATCTGTTCCACATGGATGATTCCACAGCTAAACTGAGTGTTCAGGGTTCTGAGGATTGACTGACTTTCCCCTTTCCTTCCTTCCCCAGGATTTTCAGACGTTGACCACACATATGCCCAGAGAACTCAGCTGTTTGACACGTTAGTCAACTTCTTCCCAGACAACATGACCCCTCCCAAAGGCAACCTGGTGGACCTCATCACGCTGTAACAGAGCAATCACTGGACACATGGAAGAGGGGAAAAGCATCCATTTTCAGTATTTTAATTTTTTTACTGCATTGATTGACTGCTGGGATGAAGTTAATATAGTAACCCCTAGGTGTTTGAAAGGGGTTTTATACTTGTATGGTGAATCCCTGGAGCTTTTCCCTTGGAGTAGGTTAATAAAATGTAACTGACGTACTTCTGACTAAATATATATATTTTTTCTGACTTTGGATTTTGAGTTAGCAAATGTAAGATGTAAAGGTGGGGGAGAAAGAAAAAGAAATAAAACCCAGTCATGCAGTGATCTTTTTGACTATGGGGGAAAATTTGAGATTTGTGAGTTGTCTGGGATTAAAGATGATGGGTTTTGTTTTGCATTTCCTGAGGAAGAGTGGGGAGAAGTTTTTCTTTCCTCATTTGTAGCTAGTCATGATGTATTGCTTTATCCTACAGCTCCATCCTCAGCAGCTGAATAACTTGGTGGCAGGACACTGGCACATGTTGAGGTGATGTAATTGATGTCCCGAGTCTTGTACTCGCGTTGTGTCGCGGGAGGTGAGCGCGCGTTCCGAACCGTCTGTCTCCTCGTCCCCGAGTCGTGCTGACAGTCGTGTCTAATTGCATCTGAGACTCCATCTAAACTGACTACCTACATCCCTATCTCCTGTTCTCTGGAGCCTTCCACTTAAACCTGGCAGGCAGAGAGAACCTCAGAGGTACCGCTGGAAAACAGGAGTGCGGTCGCCGTCCGCACGGGCCCCTTTTCAGGGATTGATCTCTTTGCTGCTGTGCTCTTCCACTGAGAAGCCCTGTGGGTCCTCGGCGAGCCTGGCAGAACTGGGTCTTCCACTGCACACACCCCCAACCTCTGCAACCTGACCCTGGGTTGGGTGTAGGATTTCTGAAGCGGATTGTCTTCATTTCCTTGTGCTTCTGTGCGTGTTTGTCCGTGTGTACATGTACAGGGCGTTGCTCCCAACAGCTTGTCTCCTTCCTGTGTAGTGCAGCTCCCTTGTCAATGCATTTTAGATCTGAATGTGAAGGAGGCCTTCTCAGCATAAATCTCTGAAAATGAGCTGATGCATATGTATAGAAAATATATTCTTCCTTTTGCTGAAAGCCTTCTTTATAAACACCATAAGGGCTTGGTGCTGCACTGTGAGGTGGAATGAAGGACACGCATACCCAGCATTAGAAACTGTGCATTTGGTGTCTGTGAGCATTCAGTACACACTGGCAGATGTAAATATTTATATGAAACTGCAAAACTTTCTGTCCAGCAGTGTTTCATGCCAGTCAGGTGTCGTTGCTGCACCCGCTGTGGCTCCTGTTGAACTTGGTGGAAGTCCCATGTGTGCAAAGATTATTTGGACTCTTGAAATAAAGAGTTAGTCAAGTGTCTTTTCAGAGCTCGAGTGTCTGCTTGCTTTGATTGTATTGCCTCTTTATCATGTTCTTTGTGTGACTTTTGTAGTCCTGGTGCATTAGAAATAAATTTCAAAACCTCATACTAGTGTTTAATCACTTCGAAAGGAACAGTATGTCAGAGGCCAGGCTTGTCTTCAGGGAGGACTGAACAAATGAAGTGTTTTTAACCTGTCACTTGAGACTGTTCAGACATTGTACACTTCAGTGGATGGCAAGTCAGATGTCTGGGGAAGAATCCACTCAGTGCAGGAAATGATATCTGATGAAATTGTTTCTTTGGAACATGGCAGGTCTTTTTCCTATTGACATGGAAAGTTTTACATCACTGCTGGGCTTTGTGATGTGCTACCTGTGCAGAGTCTTTGTTAACTAATGTAGAGTTTATACAGTATAAATGTAGATAGTGGGGGAATATTCCAGCTGAGATGTTGCTTCCATTGAGATCAAACCAAGCACTTTTAATGCAACCAGCCAAAATACTGTAACTCTCTAATACTTAAATTTAGTGCTGCTGTGCTCCTTCATCACTTGATCTCGTTGCTTGTGTATCCTCAGCTTCAGTCAGGTGATTAAATGCTCTTTGTGACAGTTCTCCAATTAACCAAGCTCTTCATAAGCAGTTGCGTGTCTACCTTGGATGGCTAAAAGAACCCAAAAGATACACCTTGGTGGAGGAGCCCTGGTGAGCAGACAGGGGAAGTTCAGGAACACCCAGAGTTGTGAATGATGTTGCTGGTGAGCAGTGCATCGTGTCAGGTCTGATCTGTGTGACAGGAATTCGATCCAAACTCATTGTCCTCAGCGCCGGGGGTGCACGCGGAGCCCGGCAGCCTTGGCTCTGTGTTTTGCAGGGCCGTGCAAATCAATGATTTGTCTGAGTGAGGGGAACGTTGCTTCTGCAGGACTGACAGTCCCAGCTAACGAGAGCACTTCAGGATGATCAAATATTGACCTGCCTTTGTCCCGAGCAGATCGATGCTGCTCGCACCAGCACAGTTCGTGGATTACAGCTGGTGATTAACCAGCAGAAGCTTTGCTCAGCTCTGCAGTATTTGTTGAGCAGCAGAGGCACCATGTGGCCAGAGAGGTTAATCCAAAGGGAAGGCTTCTTTTGGCTTTGCCAAGGGTCTTTCCTTCTTCTGTGTCCTTAAGGCTAGGAGTCAAATGATTTCTTTGCATTGGTGTATGCTACGTTACCTGCTTTAAAATCTAATCAAAAATTCTGAGCAGTGAAGTATAAATTTCCTTTCAAAATCAGCCAGTTGTTGTCAGGCAGTGACACAGGCAGTCTGATTTTCATTGCATGCTGATCTTTACAGACACTGGTGTTATTCCAGGAAAGCATTAGACGTACTCATTACAGAAAGCCTGAAATACAAACAGTAAAGTAACCCACTGGATCTGAAAACAGCCACCTGAAAACGTTCCACAGCCCAGTGCATGCAAGGTTATAAATATCCAAGCTGTGCGTGAGAAGTCTTTGAACCTCACCATTGTTGCTTGCAGGCTGTGTCTGAGGCTGCTCTTTAGCTTAGACAAGACAAACATACTCTATTTGCCTTTACTTTAGATTATAAGGTGACTCTGTGTATGAACTTGACACCACATAATCTTTGCACTACAGTGAGTAGTTTTATCTGTAAATTCTGTGTTAACTTGTAAATAAGGTATTGTGAAGGAAGGAATCGTTCCTTGTCAGAGAGGGACTCATTCATTGTCATTGGGGTCTTTAAAGCCAAAGTTACAAGGTTCTGGTACGTCTTTTAAAGCTAGAGGAAGTCAGGGTGGGGTAAACTTCATACAGACATCCAGACTTCACTCTTGGTTTAGCTTTTTTAAAAATATCCTTTGAAATCCCTGTGTTTGGTTTGTCACAAACCTGACTGACCCTTACAATATCTCTCAGTGGATCATCTCCTGGGAAAACAAGAAATTATTCTTTATATTGTTCCTGTCAAGTGACACATTTTCTTAGAGACATAAAGCACTTCAGAATTAATTTTTTTGGTCACTTGGATTAGGTAGAATTAGGTGAGTTTGTTAATGTTTGTCTTACACAACCCCTCATGGTAGTCACGAGGCAGAAGTTAAGAGTTCTCCCAAAATGACTTCTCCAAGCACGTTCTGCTCTTGCAGTGTGACCCAAAATGTTGTCATGTGGCAGAAGGACTTTGTTACATGTTGTTAAATGAGATAGTAGCCACCTTAGCCACCTTTTTGCCTTTTTATTTTGAGGATCCCATTAGTTAGTATTGGTCCTGGGAAGGCCTGAAGAGTGATGCAAAATGTTCATTGAAAATAGTTGCAGTTTTTATCTGCTGGCTGTTTTAAAGATACTTGTGACGTGTTTATTCTTACAATCTCTTCCTTTTGCTGAGCATAATGAGGAAGGAGAACTTTGTGTTGGAAAAGTTTAGTTTGCCCTTTCCCTGGGTGGCATCTTGCATGGGTAGTTAAGATAGTTGTACCCAGTTGTGTAAATAAACCTCTGGAATTTGGTTTTTGTTTGCCCAGGATGGGTCTGGGTGTACACAGGTACATGCTGGCTCAGGGATCAGGCTGGAACTTCCTACTAGAACTTCATTTGGCAAAATCTTACTCTTATTTTGGAAAATCAGTGTGGGAACACCCAACTGGAAGAGGTTTTCTAAGGCATTGCCTTGTGCAGTGGCAACTAGAGGGAAATCAGAAATTTTCCTAAAGAGCATAGAAAAGCTTCCCTTTGTGAATTGTCCTGGAGTGACAGTTAAATGAAATTGCTGAAACCTTTTGGTCATTGATTATAGTAACCCAGCCTGAAGATAAATGATTTAATGATTAAGGAGTTTAAAGACTGAGAAGTCAGTAAGCAAATTAACTGGACCCACCTATTTGCAGGAGGCAATAGGTGGCAGAGGCATGGGGCTTGTGGCCAGAGATTGCCACAGCTCATCTGTGTATTTCTTTAATTGGCAGCAGCAAGTGTCCAGGGCTCCATGAGCTATCCCTTCTTCCAGAAGAAACTCCTTCCAAAGCCGAGTAATGACTCTGGAAGAGTGTTTTCCGTTGGGCTTTGTGGAACAGCTGTTTGCTGAACCATTTTCCTGATGTGTGCAGATTTTTCAGAGGGAGTTTTCTCTGTCCCAAAGTCGTGTGCTGACCTGGCCCTGCTGTGCCAACCTGCACTGGTGAGGGATGGATTCAGAGCAGTGTCCTGAGGAATGCTTTAAACTGTTTGCTGCTCTTACTGTGGGAAAGGTGAGCATTAATGCTGCTTGTTTCAAATGCAGGAGGGTGGTAGGTACTTGTAACACAAATACTCTCCGCTCTCTTGCTGCCTCCTGCATTTCAGAATCGAGGAATAAATACTTTCGTAGAGCTTATTGAGTGAACTGTAAGTTTGATTAACTTCTGTACAACCTCCATCTCTGTACAGGCAGTAATTCTGCTGATGTAATGCTGTGCCACTTCTGGGGAAAATGGCAAAAATTAGTAGATACGTTTCCATTCGGTCCTGTTGTGTTTAAAAGTGGAAAAATGTCTTGTGAAATCTTGAGTCCCCGTGTATGCTTTGAATTTTAGCTTATTTGTTGGCTCAGAGTTAAGGAATGTTTGACTATTGTCAAGTGAAGTCCTGACAGTAAAAGCAGTTCATGTATGTCTCTGGAAGTGCATGTGTTGTTTTATAGCTGTACTTGTTACAGAAACAGAGGTGGACCCAGTTAAAATTATTGGTGTTTTGATTTAAGGGGGAAGATTATAGAAACTCTGAGCTTGGCCTATTTTAATAAGTACATGTGTTAATTTGGAGATGGGTCTTACTTTGTGAGAGGAGAGTTTAAGAACAACTATATGACTTCTTCTTGATATAGATTGCTAGTAGTATATAAGCTGTAAATACTGTTGAAATGTAAATGTGCTGTCAGAAGCTTGTTAGTGTATCTAAATACCTGTGGGAATGGGAGACCTGATCATATCCTGTCATGGAAAAGGTTATACTGGAGATTATTCAAATTGTGGTAATGGCTTATAGGCAGAATCCCTCTTTTACTGAAAGCTTCTATTATAATGAAAAGTTGGAGTGGAAAAAGTAGGTTTACTGTACTGGAACCAGAATAAGAGTCCATGGCTCAGCGCTTGGATAAATTGACTCCAGATGCTTTTATCCATAGGCAGAGGATCCAAACACGGGTTTGGAGTGGAAGCCAGTTAATGACCTGCTTATTGCTGCTGGAGAGTCCCACAGGAGAAGCCTCACAGGGATGCCAGCAGGTATCCCTTTGGCATTCCTGCCAGAGGTCACAGAGCTGGCTGGAGTTGGGGATTATCCTCGTGTGCTTTGGTTATATCCATACACCGAGGAGGAGGACGCGATGGCTGTGTGGGCTGTGTGTAACTCCAGCTGTGTGGCTGAGGTGTGGAGCTCTGCAGGGCAGCACCTTCCCCAAGCACAGATCCTGAGGATAACACACTGCTGCTGTCTGCTTTGCTTTCATGGCCTCGGTTTGATAGGGGTGAATTCCAGATATTGCTGTGACCCAAATTCAGTGCCCTGCTTCCAATGGAGCTGCTGTCAGTGCATCACCTTGGCACCCTGAAATCTCAGTTTATATTTGGAGCAGACACAGCTCCACTTTGACTTGGCTTCCAGCTGTTTGCTGTAAGTCAGCACAGCTTTTACTCATGACCTGGAGAGTGTGAATGCTGTCAGAACTCCCTCGACTGTTCAGCTCCAGCGTGGAATTGCAGTTCATTCCTGGAAACAGGGATGTGAGTGAACAGCTCAAAACTGGCTCTATCAGGTTAGGCTTTTGGGTTTGCTACTAATTCAAAAGAAAAGTCTTAACACTAGCGGGTATGATGGTCAAAGCACAACCCCTTGGTTATTCCCCCATTTATTCTGACATTTCTTTCCCTGTATGGCTGTTCACTGCTATTAAAATGCTTCAGACTTCCCTGAGTTTAATGGGTACCTACAGAGGAATTAAAGGGTAGAGCTGCGTAGTGGTTATTGAGGCATCAGTTTCTCCACATCGTACTCCAGTTGCTTCCTTTGCAAAACTCCTTCCTGCTGCCTTTGAAACAGTCAGGAAGGATCCTTGTGACTTACATTGTTCTTTCTAGGGCTGTTTCTCATCCTGGGTAAGGACAGGGAAGCGAGGGAGATGATTTCCTGCTGCAGCACACACTTATTTCCTTGTGCCCTTCCATGCCCCCACATTCAGTGCTGTGGTACTCCTTCCTTCCCATCTCAGGGTGTATTTTGTGTGGCCCCAAGAAGAAAAAGGTGATGATACCAACCCTCAAGTTGTCCTAGGTTCCAACACCTGCTCTCATTATCCCATAACATCCACTGGTATTGGGGTGTTTGGTTTATTTCTGCAGCATGGCAGGGCAGAGGTAATGAGAAGAGAAATAGTCTTGGGGTTGATATACAGGGATACCTGATGTGAATAGATGTGTAAGATGTGGTCTGTGTTTGTGGAAAGGCTTTGAAGAACTCTCCTAACCAGTAGCTTTGCTGTGTAGAGCTGATTTTACAATGTGAGCTGGATTGTTTGGCTCATTTTCAGAGAGAAGTGATGCAATATCAAGATCTTCTAGTCCTGGAGCTTCACTTTGAGCTTTGGCCCCTCTCCACCCTGAAGACACCAGAGAAAATAATACAGATTTTATTCTCTCCACAGCAATTGCAAGGAAGCCAAGTTGGGCTTAACCATGCTCAAACAGACCTGAGGTGGTGCAGCACCATTGGCTTTTGGATCAGGCCTGGCTGCCTTAAAGGATTGTTAAAACCTAAAAACGTTCTGAGCTTTCCAATGAAAGCTAATTAAAGGAGATTAGCTGTTTTTTAATTAATATTATAGTGGGGAGGCTAGACCACAACAGTGGCTCTAGTGGTTGCAGTCATCTCCACATCCCAAATAGCAATGGATAGGTTTTTCTCCCCAGTGACAGGGAAATATAGTTTAAAAAATATTGTTACTTAGTTACCAAGGGATTCAATCAATTACTGAGTGTTTCACTAAATAGAGAAGTGCTGCGGTGTGTGAACAGGGTCTGTTCATTAAAAAAGCCACTTTGAGGTTGAAAAGTGATTTTTTTGAGGTTTTGACAAAAACTCAGCTCTTAAAAGGGGAAAATTGAGAACTGTTGTGCTGCTGACTTGTTTTCCCCTCCTGTCTGCTGTGGTCATCGGGAATGCAAACTAGCAGTGGAGGGTGAATATTGCCTTCATCTCTCCCTCCTCATTCCTATCCCTCCCGTTGATGTTTTGATGTGCAAAACACTCCTCATTTCAGAAGCTGCTGTGTGGGGTAGTGGAAAGGAAAACAAACCCCTCGTTATTAGTAGCTGTTGCCATTTGCTAAAGCTGTATTTTCTGCTGTGTCTTCCAGCACTCCCTCCTCCACAGCAGGAAATGAGGGGGTGCTGGGGAGACTGCCACTCAGAGAAAAGACCTTAATTATACAAACAAATGTGTTCATGGGAGGCTTGAGAATTGGAGGCCCCGAACCACGCAGACCACTTCGCTGAGGGACAGAAATTGAAGGTCTGTGGGCTCATTCCCAGTTAATTGGAGGTGACATTCCCATCCTTGTGGGCTGGTGGTGTTGTACATGTTGTGCATTCAGATAATTTTGGGAGTATTGAGCCTCGTTAAGTGTTTGCCCTTTGAAACTGCTGCAGTTGCCCCTCTTAGGGGAGTTGGTGGTGTAGACAGGACCTGGGTAGGTTGGGGTCAAACACGGTGAGCTGGACACCATCACCTTCTTGGGGTGGGGTTTTGAGCTGTTTGTTGAGTTGTTGCCTCTGCTCTGATGGTTTCACTGTAGTGTGTGATGGTTTGTTTGTCTGGACCTTCAGTGTTCATTATCTCGTCCTCTACACCCCATTGTGGCCCCCAAAGGCTGGTTCTCCCTCCCTAGTGCTGGGAGTGTGAGTGTCCACCCCATGTCAACAATTTGGTCTCTCTGTTTTGTTTTGACACCCAGCTTGAAGGGTTTGCACCTCCACAGCAATCCTGCAGGCTCTGGTGTCTGTCTGGATTCCCTTTGGTGTCTGTCCTGCAGTTGTTGTCTCCTGAGCACAGGAGAGCTGAGCTGAGGGGTATGGGACAGCCTGGGCTGGAAAGGAGCATCCATGGGGTGATGAAAGCTGTGAACTGCTCATGTGTTTTAATAGGCAAGTCAAATACTGACTGCTCCTGTGCTGAGCCCATGGTGGTTACAGGCATCTTGCCTGGACTCTGGTGATTCCCCATCCCACCCTTTCCTTTATGGATGATCTTTCTTCAGCCTGGAGTGTTAATTTTCTTCCTTGGCATAAATCATCTTTGATGATTTCTGGGTAGGTGTGTGAGCCCCATGCTGTACATAAATGAATGAGTGAAATGAGGAATATCTACAAATGTAGTTACGTTGTATGTAATGTACATAAGGAGAGAATGTATTTTGTTCATTTTTTCTTAATAAAAATGTATATGCTAGCAAGGGTGTTGATTTAAGATCTGTTTGTTCTCACATCGCTTCGGAGAGTAGAAAAATGCCTGTGAAGGTCTTGCAGTGCTGGAGAAATTGTGAAACCAGTGGTGCATTATGTCTGGCCCTGTTCCCTGACGTCACCGATGAGCTCAGTCAGTACCCCATAAATCCAGCATGTTCCCAACATTCACAGGAACTTTTACTGGGGAGCAACACAGAGTTAGAACACAAGCTGCTGCAAACCACTGATTTTTAATATCTGACTTCAACCAAATTCTATTTTTTTTTTTTCTTTGCATAAGCAGAAACTTAACCTGGAACGAAATGTTTTGTTTTGGGCACTCGAAGGCCAAGAGAGCTGCTGAACTGCCCACGCTGCTACTGCCCCTCTGCTGCCCTCTCCTGATTTATGGATGTGAGGTTTGATTCCCTCCTCCACAGGCTGACCTGAGTGCGAGGAAGGGCTGCAGGCTGGGAGTGAGTTAGGATGAAATGCAGAAATAAGGGTGAAATGCAGAAATAAGGGTGAGCTGCCTTTCCCTCTGTCAGCCTGAAAGCACCAAGAGCTCAAACAAGTGCTCTGGCTGTGGAGGGGGTGCCCTCACATCACCCCAGCTTCCTACTCCTCTGAGTCCTCTGGTTTTTAAATTTAATAGGTTCTCCACCGCTATAATACTTCCTTCTGCATGCGAGAAGTACAGGCTCTTCCATGGGTGGCTACCTTGAAGTTGTGTGTTGGTTTTGTTCCAGCTGGTCCAGTGTTTTCCCATGGAACATCTCCAGAGCAGGAAGTTATGGCCCTGGAGCACCAGTTCTGCCCTTCCCCTCCACTCATCCAAAGACACGAGTCTTTTACATAAGAATGTTTATTGACAGAAATACATGATGCTCTCAAAATATATTTGTAGGAAAATGCAAGAATAATCTCTTACAATCCAGTTTCTCAGTAAATTCCAGTGTAAATCAGACTCCTGTCCCCGTGAGAGATGCTGCTACACACAGTATGTAAGAGCTCTACTTTATGTGCAAGGTTCAACAGGTAACCACCTGGGGAATGAGGTTTTCCTTCTCCAGTCCCTTATGGGTTATGACTTCTGTGTGTCTTCTGTAGGCAGCAGTCACAGTATGAACCTCATCAGCTAGGTCACGGCACTGTGAGCGGGAGATAAAACATTCCTAAAGTATTTACATGTTTTCCTTGTGAATCTGAAAATAGAAAAGTCTCTTGCAAGGACATCTGAGCTGCTTGTAGAGCTCTCACTGAAAGGTAAGAGCAAGAATCTCTTTGTACAACTTGTGGGATGTTAAAGCTGTTTTGGGGGAGAGAAGAGTAGCGCAGGGAAGGGAGGAGGGGCAGGGTGGAAGGAAATGCCTCAGTAAGTCTTCATTTTTTTATTTATTTTTTTTTGGTCTAACAATTATGGCTACAGACTACGAAGGGAAGAGTTAAGGCCAAAGATGCTCATTGCTGCATTTCCTACCTGATTCTTTTTTTCCCAAAAAAGAATGTTCTCAACATTAAAAAAAAAAAAGAAAAAAAAAAAAGTACTGTTTTCCTGTGGAAATAGTTCTTTTAAATAGGGGAAGGAAAATCTACTATAAAATATTAGTGGTTTAAAAATACGGTGTCTGGAAAAATAAATAAATGTACAATTCCTATTCAAATATAAATCACTATAAGCACTTGCTGAGCAGTTAATATCTTCACTGGTCTCTGCTCGGAAAAATTTAAGGTTACTTGATCTCAAGCCTCTGTAGGGTTCTTGTGGAAAGTCTTTGGACCTGACTCATTAAAGCACTTTGGCATCTCTTTGCTGGGAAGGGGGAATCTTTAGGCACAAGCCAAAGCCTGACTGCCTGGAGATGCCCTGCCAGGGGTGTCCTCATGGCAGCTCCAGCTCCTGTGGCCACAGCATCGCTGCTGCCCTCTTTTCACTGTGTTTATTTGCTGGGAAGGACAGAAATGTGAGGTCAGGGACCTGCTGCTTGTGTTTCAGGGCAGCTAGGAGGTCAAAATCTTCACCAGAGCAATTGTGGATGCCGAGGCCACTTCTCTGAGCCTTGTGGCCACGTTAAAGAGCTGAACTTGATGCTGCCAGAACAGGAGCAAAGCCGTGGCACAGAGTTACCTGGGCAAGAGGTGTTTTCCTGTTTCCTGTCAAATTTTAATCCCCTACCAGGCTCTGCTCTGGCCTTTAGATCTTCTTCTTTCTTTCTTTCTTTNGAACTGACTGCTCAAGTCCCATAAGACCATGCAAGATGAATTAAATGATCAGTAGCACCAGCTAATGGGAAAACTAAGAAAGCCCTGAGACCAGCTACAGCCCACATAATTTCTACACAGTTGACAGCTAATGATTACATTTTTTTTGTGATTATGTAGATTTCAAAGCATTTTCCTCTTGGCCACAGGAAAAAAAAAATACAGGGACTAATCATTGGCCTTCTAGGACACTCTTTTTTGGGACTTTAACAGCACATTTTCTTTCCTGTTGGTTACTGTTACCAACCCTCCTTCTCTGTAACATTTGAAACCAACAGCAGAGTTGGTACTTGTTAACAGGTTCTATGTGCTGGCTGGCTCTGCTAATCCCTGCTGACTTAATTGTCTTCAGACCAACTGTGCCATCAGTGACACCACACAGTGTGGTGCTACAATACTCAAGTTATCCCTCCACCTGATTTCTTTCAATCCCTCAGGAGCAAGATCCCATTTACTTCTCTTTGATTATTGCACCTTTATACTTAATCCTTTTTTTAAAAAGAAAAAATTAAATGAGTTCAGCATTAGTCATAGACAGGAGGGCTTTTTTTTTAATTTTATTTTGTTATTTCCCCTCCCCTCCAAAATTACTTCCCCATAGTGCAGTGCACAGGTAAGTGAAGTGTGCGGAATACATTGCTAATGAATAGCAGGAATATTTACATACAAAAAAATAAAGGTTTGAACACTTCAGACTCTGCCCTTCAGTGCAGGACAGAAGGGGGAAGAGCCACTTTGTATCTTCTGCCAGCGCCTGTCATGGGGCTGAGCAAACCACCCTGATCCTCTCCTTCCTGAGTACTCCCAACTCCACCAGGGTTTCTCCAAGCTTCCCATTGCTTGGCTCTGCTTTTCCCCTCATTCAGGGCAGCCGTGGGAGCAGATCCCAGTCAGGTTGACTTGGTGGCAGAGCCCAAAGGAAATCTCCCTTTTGTGTGCTGGTTTATGGCAAGCAGGGGAGAAGGGCCATGTTTGGGCATCACTCTTATCTGCAGCTCCTCTGGTTTGCAGAGGGTTTGGGACAAGCACCATCCTCACATTGGGAGATGGTCTCAGCCAAGTGACCTTCTGGTCCTCAAGTGCTGGAGGATGGAGCCCACTGATCCCTGCCTCTGCCAGGGCTGAGCTGCTTCACCAGAGCAAAGGCATGAAACTCTCCCCAACCTTTTAGAGCCAACTAGGACCTGTGGTGGGAAGTCAAAATCCAGAAATGGCCTCAGTCCAGCCATGTTTTTCTTCTCCCCTCTAAAGACTTCAGCAAAGGGAGACCTGGGTGACAGACCAAGGGCTGCAGGACGAAGCTCAATCCCAGCTTCTCTGCTGAGCTGGAAGTTGCTTTTAGTGGCTTGTGAAGAAGAGCTCGAGAGTGTGGACTGAGCTTTTAAACCTCAAGAGGAGGAAACACCAAGGGCTGTACTGCTGGAAGACCCCAAATGCCACCAAACTCCCCAGCTCCCATGTTCTCTACTCTTTTACCTCTTCTGTTGCTCATGCAGGAAAATGTGCCCTCAGAAATCACAAGCCATCGTGGTGCGTGTGTCCCACAGTCTCGTGGAGGATGGATGAGGACTGTGAGATGCTGCTGTATAATTCCCAGAAGGCATTCTGTAGGGGAATGCAGCACCAGAGCTGGACTCCTGCAGCACAAAACCGCCAACATCACACCTGGTATCACTCTTGCTCTCCACACCCTTCCTAAGAGGGATGAACCCAAGGAATTCCTCCTTTTCCTCTCCCTCCATCTCATCCTTTCAAAACAAGAAGCTGCTGCACCTCTCTCAGTCTCCAAGTGGGTTCAGGATGTGTTCCACAGCCCCTAGCAGCAGGGCTGAGCATCACTTGGCACTGCTGCATCCCTCCCATCCCACTGGGTCCAGGTGCATCCATTTGCCTATGGCTCTTGTGCGTTTTAGCTCTGAGGAGAGGATGGAAACCAGATTAAAAAGGAACAGGCTTTTCCAGCTTTTTCCACTCAATACCTGGGTGTCAGGGAGGGCAGGGTGATGACTAAACAGCGTGGGCCAGAGGATTTTTCAAGCTGTAATTGCCAGGTGCTGCTTTGCTGTCAGACGTGCTCCATCTCGCGTCCTATTTACTTTATTTGTCTTGATTTTTGAGTCGCTTCGTAGCTGGAGGATGTGGCTGGCATGGTTGGATGTGGGGTGGGAGGGGATATGCTTGGAGGAGACACCAGCAGCTCTTCAGGAGCAAAGCCACCCTTTTTGCCCATGGCTGGTCAGGTCTGGTGTGAGAGGTGGATAGGGGATGGAGGATGCTTGTCCAGATGTGGCCACCGAAGTGGCTTGTGTTGATGTGCCCCAGAGGTGTCTTCTCATGTCCTCTCCTCTTCCATCCTGCACCCCATGTGGTGGCACAAGGGGCCATGATTAGTTCATTAAAGGATTTTCTGCTTTTTGGGGGGAATTTTGCCTTATTTTGGAGCTGTGTGTGCATGTGTGTAGGGTTTATTGGGGTTTTTTTGGGGGGGTGGTCGTTTCTAGCTTGATCGACTTCTGCATCCTATAAATGCGTGTCCTCCTCTTCCTCCAGGTCCTCCTTCATGAGGGTATCCAGAGGAACGATCCAGCTGTCCCCCAGCTCACCGTTGAGGTTCACCTTCTTCTCCTGCATTTCAGAGGAGGTTTCCATCACCTCCAGCGTGGGGTTGTCATGGTAGCCATTCTCCATGGTCTGCATCTCCTCGGTCAGGCGCTGCTATGAGGAAAGAAAACCATAAACCCCACTGAACAACACCTTGGCCACGCTGTGAGTGTCACCTCAGGGCTGTCACCTCCCAGCCAGCTGTGACAGCTGCTCCATATATTTATATAACTACAAATAGAGACGTTCCTGGTGAGGTTGAGGCGGGGGCAGCAAGGGGATAGCATGGAGCTGGCAAGAGGAAGACACTGCTGATGATGGGAAGGAAGAAAGAGCAGCCAGAGACATGGAAAACCTCCAGGAGCAGCTGCCAGCTTCAGCTGATTCCACCCATGACCTTGGGAAGAGGTAGAGTATTGCTGCATCCCAACTCCTGCCTCCCCACCTCAGATCTGCTCTTGCCCCCCCTTCTTTCTCCCCACCGCTGACTTTTTTGGTTGCTTTATTATTCTTCTCCTCCTTGACTCGGGGGCAGCTCCCCCTGCCAGCACTTGAGCATCATCCCTTCTCATTCCGGAACCCTCAATGGGAACCAGGCAGGGAAAGAAGGAATCTGGCACTTTGTCACCCTGGTCCTTTGGTGGGATGTGCTTCAGGCTCTGACTCTGCCCTTCAACACCTGGAGAAACCCAGCCCATCCTAATTTTGCATCCACTTCAGTTCCTTCATCCCCATCCTTCCCTAGAGGGATTCAGTGGGGAACTGCAGTCCTTGGTCAGCCCTTTTTGGGAACGCAGGGCTCTCGGTGGGTCCTTCATCCCTATCCTTCCCTGGAAGGATTCAGTGGGGAGCCCTGTTAAAATCTGCCTGGATTCACAGCTTGCTCTATTACAGCGCTCCTAGGAAATGTCAGGAGACAGGCGTGGGAGGGAATCCATGGAGAAGGAAAGGGATGGAGAAGCAAAACCGCAGGGCTTGGCACTGGCAGAGGGGCTGCAAAGGCACTGCTGGGCGTCCCCTGTGTCACTCGTGGCAGGGGGGATGTGGGTGGGGATTGTGGGATGCTTGAAAGCAGAGGACACACCTGGCCTCTCCCCAGGGCTGCTCCCCTGTGGGATTGCTGGTCTCCCACCATGAAGGCACTCTCCAGCCATGCAGCGAGGGCAAGGGGGCTGTAAAGCTGGGCTTTAGTCCTGTTAAAAGCTACAGGGCCCTACCAAGCGCTGGAGGTGAGAGCTGGGGGTGTTACGGATGCGGCGCCCGCCCCCTCCAATCCCTGGGTTGGAACTCACATTAAAGATCAGGGCCACATGTCCATCATCAAACCCGGGGACATCAGGGTGGATGTTCTGGGTATTTCCAAGATAAAACAACAGGGAGGGAGGNAAACTTTCAAGTCATTTTTGGAAACAAAACAGAAAGAGAACAAAAGAAACCACCCAAAAACAAAGCCAGGAAGGAGGGATGTGTTAGATTTTCAGAACTGTCATCCCGTGCTTTGGTTATGCTACTTTACCCTGTGTCTGCTGGGAGTTTACCTCTGGAACATCCAGCTGGAACTGGTACCTGTTCCTCTGCACCAGGTTATTTTAGGGACACGTGTTCCCATCACTAAAAATACCTTAATTCTACCTGTTTTCTGAACAACCTGGGGCATGTTATGCTGTTCTCTGTCCTTCCTGGGATGTTTTTCACCCCAGCCAGGGAGGTTTCATCCAAGGGATGGTGAAATCCCATAAGCTCCAGGACGACCACAGCACAGGTCAAATATTTATTGAGGTCTTGCATCTTCCCCTATTTCTTCCCAGAAAATCAAGCCTGGTAAGTACAAACAAGTCTCACACTGGCATTGGTTTGCTCTTCCCTCCCTCCTGTTTTCGCCTACCTTGCACTCTAAATGTTTAAAGCTGTATCCTTTGGGGATACATGGATATCCTCCATGGGGCAGAGGTTGGGATTGCTGAGAAAGGATGAGCTGGTCCAGGGGAAAATGATTTGAAGTAAGAGTGAAGTAGGTTTGCTTCTCCATCGGGAGGGCAGTTTACCCTAATTGTATTATCTGATTTCATACTTATTTTCCCTTTTTGTCTGTCCCAGAGCTAAATTCTCAGGAAGAGCAGCTGGGACCAGTGCAAACCTCGGTGCCCCAGGGCATGGGAATGGCCAGTCCGTGCAGGTGAACTAAGATCACCCAGGATTGCTTCCTGAGATAAAAATCACATTACTTTCTCCTTCTTTGTTGGTTCTTCCTTAAATCCTGCTGCTCCTGCTCTGAAATTTGGCCCTGTCCCAGCTCTTGCAAAGGCTGAGCTCTGCTGTGTCGATGCCCCTCCTGCTGAGGCCCTCCTTCTTCCCTGCACAAAGCCTGGGGCTCCCTGGCACCCCTGGGGGTGATTCTGGGCACCCAACCCAGCTCCACTACTCATTAAAGTATTTCAAGAAATTTTTTGAGGGGCATAGCTGGTTTTTGGAATGGGGTTTTGGATTGAGAAAACCTTTCTTGTCAAAATTATGGCCCAGGGTGGTGCCCACTGGGCAAGCCAGGATGTCTCCACCAGCAGAGGCAGCAACACTGATGATCCTCATCTCTTGAAGATGCCTCTGGGATGAAAAAGATTTTGGGATACTTGTCCCACCCCGCTGCCAGCTCACCTGGTCCTTCTTTTGGGAGTAGCGCTGGTGGCAGCCGTAGATGGCAGCGATGAGAAGCAGGGACCCGGCCAGGGTGATGATGGTGATGATCAGGGGAGTGCTGAACTCGTCGTTGATGGTCATGTCCTCCACCATTTTGTCAGAGGTGATGTTGACGATGCCGAGCTGCTACAGAAGAGACAGTGATGCCTTAGGTTTTAACTTTCATATTTTTCCAATTCTGCAGTGCCCAGTGTCACTCTGCAGTTCCCTGGAGCTCATTCAGTGCTGTTCTCTCATGCTCACACACACACAACAAAGCCTCTCCAGCTCTCCAAGGACACCCAGACCCTCCTAGGCCCAACAACTGCAAACCACAATCTTGGGGAAGGAAGGGGCAAGCTTGGGCAAATTCCATCCTTGCCTGGCTTCTGCTTGGGGAATTGATGCTGAGATCCAAGTGGGAAGAACTCGGGAGCTGTCCTTGTCCATGTTGGGATGCACTGAGGCAGGAGCCTCTGGAGCCCAGAGTGTACCTCTGAAGGCCTTTCCAATCAATCCCTCCTTTATTCCTGCCTAGTCTCTGTTTCTAGGGAGCCATTTAAGGCATCAACAGGCCAGGCTCCTGTGCCACCCACCTTCAGGGGACACCCATGGGGCAGCTGTGCCGTGACCAGGAACCCACTTACCTTCTCTAACTTTTCATTCTTCTCCTTCAGCCCCTTGAAGACTTCTTCAGACTCCAAGGGACCTGGGGGAAGAAAGAAGCTTCAGTGAGCACAAGGTGTGGAAGGGGGATGGGTTGTGCCACCATCCCCTGGTCAGTGGGGTGACCTCCTTTCTGGAGGAGGAGGATGGAGATGTGTGGGGATGAACTTAACCTTTGTAGTTATAACAGTAGACAAGACAAGCTTGTCCTTCACAGCCAAACAAGGAGCCGGGATCTCTTCTGGAAGGGGCACAGCCCCAGAGCCCCCAGGCCCCACCATCCATCTCCAGTGGGTGATTTACAAGCGAGGCCAGTGAGGGGCTGTACCTGGCTCCTCCAGCACTATTCCCATGTGCCTGGGTGTCTTCCCTGAGGTTGGATGTGGAGTCTGGATCACCCACCCAACCCCTGCTCTGATGATGAGTAAGATTAGGATGGAGCTCAGGCCTTCCTCGCCCTCGTGCTAGGGCAGCAGGATGTCTCCATGTCCCCAGCACCCCAGTCCTAAAGCAGTGGTTGGGCACCCCCAGGCTGAGCTGGGTATCCCAACAGGACTCTGACGTGGGCAAGAAGCTCCTTTCTGTGATCTTTGGGGAAGGATTTGAACTGGGCACTCGATTTTAAACACCTGGGAAGAATTTTTCCTCCAGGAGACTGCCTTGACTCAGCATGGCAGAGGGATTTAGTGCATTCCTTGGGGCACATTTCTGGGATTGCTGTGCCTCTCCCAAGCCACCACGATGGGGCAGCCACAGGAACAGAGTCCTTTGGCTAAGCTCTGGTAGACCTGAGGGCTCTGCCAAGCCTCCAGCTCCGTGGTGCCCAGTGCCAGTCCCACTGAAGCAGGAGGGTGGGATGATACTCACGGTGCAGGACCACCCACACGGCCCAGCGCTGGGACCGGGGCTGGCAGGCTGTCAGCGTCACCGTGCACCTGTCCCTGCTGGCGTTGAACACGCGCTGGGCCGTGGAGCAGAAGCTCTCAAAGAAGGAGATGTCGTTGCTGGCAGTCATCCACTCAGCCTGCAGTGACAGCGAGGGTCAGCAATGCTCCCCCACCAGGGACTGCCCTGGCACATCCTGCCCCTTCGCCAGGGGTGCAGGATGTCCCATCCTTATAGAGTGACCCCTTTAAGACAGGGTGTGCCCCTCAGTGCCATGGTCTGGTTGACAAGGTGGTGTTGGGTCATAGGTTGGACTTGGTGATCTCAGAGGTCTTTTCCAACCACATGGATTCTGTCATCCTCCCTCATCCCTTTGCACGGCCCAGCTGCCGCCGGCCCTCCCAGGGAACAGGAAAAGTTTAAAAGTAGTTTCTTTACAAGAAGCTGAGCTCTTGGCTGCCGTTCCTCACCGGGGCCCTGCACCAGCCTTATCTGTGAGCCGCAGCTTTCAGTGTTCCAGGAATAGCAGGTCCCTGAGGGAAGCGGGGAGGGGGGGCTGGGGAGGCCAGGGGGCCACAACGGGAGCAGGGCAGGGCTGTGCAGCCCCACAGTTCCCCTACAGGCATCTCCAGCCTTCTACCCTCTGTGCCCACCAACACAGGTCCCTGTCCTGCCTGGAGCTTCCCCACAGCTCTGCAGGAAAGAGCAAGAGAGAGTGATGTGCTTTTGGATAGAATCACAGAATGCATCACAGAGTGGTTTGGGTTAGAAGGGACCTGAAACATCATCCAGTGCCACCTCCTGCCGTGGGCAGGGACACCTTCCATAGACCAGGTTGCTCCAAGCCCCATCCAACCTGACCTAGAACACTTCAAGGGATAGGACAGCCACAGCTTCTCTGGGCAAACTGAAGCATCCCTGGAGAGATGGTAGAGGGGTGGATGGAGCCCACTCTCCCTCTGAGGTGCTCCTGAGGTTTTTTTCTTGATGCTTCGTGGCATCTGGGAGCTCACCAAGGTAGAGGGGATCACCCTCCTGCATGCACAGATCCTGATGTGTGGATGTGGCACTTGGGGACGTGAGTTAGTGGTGGGTTCGGCAGTGCTGGGTTAATGGTTGGACTTAATGATCTTAGAGGGCGTTTCCAGCCTAAATGATTCCATGATTCTGTCAGCAGACCTGGCTCTCACAGGTCCTGTATGAGAGATGTTGTGTATATATATACAGCTCCTGCATGCACAAGTCCTTTGTGTGCAGATGCTCCTGTGTGCCAACGTCCTCAATCCATGCTGAAGTACCTCATCCATGAAGTCCCTGGCTGAGAAAGGCTCTGCTCCTGCCTGCTCCATCACCCCAAACCTTTCCCTCCCATCCCAACACCACCGGTGGCCGGCAGCACCCTGCTCGCTGCACCGCAAGGATGGGAGCTGCCCGGGCCGGGGACGCACCTAATCTCACCACATCTTATCTAAATATTTGGGAAGCAGCAGTGGAGACAGGATGCACTTGCCGGGGCGGAAGGCCGGCCCCGGCTCCCGTGCGAGGGTGAGCTCAGCATGGTGAGGCCCCGGCTGTCCTTGGGCACGGCCACTTGTCCCTCGCCTGTCCTTTCGCTTTGCCCCGGGAGAACTTCCCCGGGGCCCCTCGGTGGGGTTGTACCGTCCCTGGAAAAAGAGCTGGGTGGGAATTCTGCCCCCAGCCCCGTGCCGAGGCAACCCGAGGGCAACATTCCCTGGAAAGCTGGTTCCCAGCTGGACAGGGGCTGTAGTTTGGTGGTTTTATCACGTCTGGACGCTGGGTTGTGCTCCTACGCTTGGAATGTCCTGTGATTTCACCAGTCCCCGGCTGTGCAGCACTTTCTGCTTGGCAGAGGCAGGGAAAGGCTCTGCTGCCTCCCTGCATCCTCCTTCCCCAGGCTTTGCCGCAGCTCCGCTTCCCCCCAGCCCTCAATAACCTGACTCTCCCCCTACATGGGGGAGGGAAAAAAGACCTCTTTTTTGAGTGGGGAGGGAAATGGGATGCGAGGCTAAAACCTCGCTGAGACCACTGGCAGCTGGTGAGCAGTGCCTAAAGCCCTTCGGAGGGTGAACTGGAGGCACTGGCCCCTGGAGAGGGGCAGGGTGAGGCCGCTGGGCAGGCAGGGATGCCCCCGGCAGCTCCCTCTCCGCCGCCGGAGCCGCTCGCATTCCTTGGCCGGAGTTGACAGGCGCTGCCGAGCGGCTCGGATCCGGTTCCCACACTGGCGGGGACCTAAAACCAACATCCCCGAATGAGGTAACAGCACTTGAGTCAACAAACCAGCTCCGCCAGCTGCACGGGGTGAGGGGAGACCACGACCCTGCACGGTGAGGGAGTCCCTTTGCCTGCTCCAGGGACTGGCCGGTGTCCCCAGACCAGTGGGTGTCACACAGCAATTCCAGTGGGCTCAAGTGGTCCTGCTGTGGCTTTTGCATCTCCCAGCAAGGTTCCAGCAGGTTCTGGTGCTCCCCAGTATCTACTGACTCAGCTCCTTGTGTCCAGGTGGGGGACACGATGGAGGAGGAACCCTGGGAGAGGGACACGGGGTTGTGTGGCTCAACCACAGCTCAGGCTACACCAGCCACCTCTGGCATCATCACTTCTTGCTTCACCTAACTAATTTTGGGGGTTGGGATGAGGAGCAGAGAGTCCCTCCATCCATCTGTCCATCCATCCATCCATCCATCCATCCATCCATCCATCCATCCATCCATCCACCCATCCACCCATCCTCCACCCATCCCTTCCAAGGCAGGAGCAACCCAACTGAAAATGCATTTGTGAGCCAGGCCTTGGGAGAAGTCATCCTATGGAACGTGAGGAACTGAGCTAATAAGTCTTACTGAAAAACTCATTAAGATCCTGCTATAAGCAAAGGAAGGAGAAGGTGGGCGAACATGGGTCAGCAGTGCTTCAAAGCATCACCTGAAGAGGAAGGATGCAGGGAACCAACCAGCCTGTGAAATACCTACAGTCCACAAAATGGTATACAACTGTGTATTTGGGTTTATTTTTAGGATTTATAGTTTGAATTCCTTTTCTTCTGGAGAAAGTGAGGTGGGGTGGGGTGAAATGTTTGCAATTCCTGGGTTCAGTTCCCCCATGGCTGGTGCTGCCCCACCAGCCCAGCTGTGCATGGGGTGGGTGGCTCTGCAGTGTCCTCTCCTCTGCCCTGTGTGATCCAGACGTGTCCCCCACCACTGGTCCCCCACATTGCCCTTGATGCTTCCCTGGCTTCTTGCTGGATCTAACTTTTACTACAATGCCACCCCGACTCTGGCTTGTTCTCGGAGCGGGATTGGAGCTGTTTCTGGAACACTTCTCCTCAGAGCACACACTTTCCTGTTTTCCCACGGGCTGTGAAACGCAAAGGATTTTTTCACTTTGCTGTCAGGATTTGGCTACAGACGTGTTTACCAGGCCTACAAAGCAGGGAAACCAGATAGTGCCATTTCTCTGTTATCTGCTCAGCTTGGGAGGCACAAAATGGGCTGCAGTTTTCAGGAATACAAGTCAAAGTTAAGGGAGAATGGGTGGGAGGCGCTTTGGCAGCTGAGGAGGGTGATGGGATGGGAGGATGCAGGCGATGGGAGGATGCAGCCTTGCAGCCCTGCAGCCTTTCTGAGGCTGTTTTAGGGTGTAATTGTCATTTTGTGCTAACAATGCTCTGGCTTGTTATTACACCCAGAGGAATCAAAGGGAAGCAGGGTGGGAGACTCCCTGGCTCGCAAGCTCCAATGCTCCACAGCCCCAGAGCAGGCACAGGGGAATGGTGGGTGATGGCAAGGTGTGGTGTCTGCCCATCCTTCAGCTCACTGGTGCTTCCCAGCCTCACCATCCCTGCTTCCAAAAAGCCTCCTAGCTCAGCTCCATGGGAAGGACACCAGCTCCAGGCAGAGCATCCCAGTGCTCAGGAGGAGGGGAAAGCTTGAAACACCAGCACGGTCCTAAGTCCTTTTAGTCTCCAAAAGTGGAGTTTGTCAATCTGATTGAATGTTTTTAAATATTCAATACAAAATCCGATGAGAAGCTTTTCCAGTGTGAACCTGCAGTTGTGTTCAGACATTCCATGGTAGAAGGGATGGTCTCAGGAGAGACTGTCCTGCTGGGGCTTCATGGAAATCAGTTCCCTCCTTGGAATGAGCCTCGGCATTAAGGGCAGCATCACTAAGGACATCAGCACTTCTGCAGGTGTGCAGGCAAGGAGCACTCACACCCAGCAGCAGCCAGAGTAGGAAGGTGACAACAGGCAGCAGGCAGGTGCTTTCCCTCCTCCAGGAGAACAGTGGGTGATGCTGGGAGGTCCAAGCCCTTTCCAGGGCTGCCAGGCAGGGCCATCACCCAGGCACAGGGAATTTCAAGTGCTGCTGTGGTCAGTAGTTGCCTTCACAGTGTGTCTGAAGGGGTTTTGTGAGCACAGTGTGGCTTCACTTAAGGGTCACTTCCAACTTGGCTGATCTATGATTCACTTGGGTCAGGGCAGGGAGTGACAGGACAAGGGAATGGTTTTAAATTAAAAGAGGACAGGTTTAGATTAGATATTAGGAAGAAATTCTGTACTGTGATGGTGGTGAGACACTGGAGCAGGTTGTCCAGAGGAGCTGTGGCTGTCTTATCCCTAGAAGTGTCCAAGGCCAGGCTGGACAGAGCTTGGAACAACCTGGTCTAGTGGAAGGTGTCTCTGCCCATGGCACAGGCTGTGATAAGGTCCCTGAAGTGCCAATTTTCCATTTCTTACACTGCCAGAAACCAGAGCATTATCATGCCAAAACCCACCCCTGAGCTCTACCCACAATCACTCTGTCAGGACCTCACCAGCCATTTACTGGTGTCTCTTCCTCTTCATCACCAACTTAAAACTTCTTCCTATTTGGAACTTATCAGTACAGTGCATCTTCTCTACTGCAGGAAGCTCACAGTTTCCACAAGGACCATTCTGAATGTGGATATCCCTCAGGAGCACCAGCAGACAATGCCCACCCACCAGGAGGGGTCTTGGTGTGTGGTCCTGGGTTAGGCTTGCCAGTCCCCAGCCTTTCCACCCCATTTTACTTCTGCTTGTTCTTGTAGAGGGTCTGAAACAAGTGAAATGGAGTTTTTTCATCTCACTTTAGGGTTCTATGAGAGCACAGTGAGTCTCAAGCTCCAGGCTCCTGTGCTTCCCAGTTGCTCTGCAGTTGGATGCCATCCTACCCCAGTGTGAGGTACAAGATCTCACAAGTGCAAAATGGCTGTGGAGGAACACCTCATTTTTTTCTTGAGTTTTGGGTCAAAATTCCAGCCCCTCAATTTAGGCAAAAAGCTTTCCTGCTAGCTTTTGCATAGGGAAAGATTTACCTTTTAAATTTTCCCATTTATCTTTCTCTAAGACCTGGGTGGGTTCAGCTGGGCCTTCTACTTGAAGAAGACCACACCAGCCTCTTCTCCTGCCACATCCCCCACTGGTGACACTGCTGAGCCTGGGTTTGGTTCAGCATTTTATGTTGGCTGCATCTTTGGTGAAATTCCCTCATTTCTGAGCATTTTCTCGCAGGTTAAAAGCTGAACCTCCAACAGCTGCTAATTCTCCATGGCAGTCAACAAAGTGGTACTTACACAGGTTCTGGGTTCTTTCAGATGGATGGTGGGCCCAGCACGTTGCACCTGGTCATCACATTTGAGCTGGAAAGGCAGAAGAAAAGCAAATCTCAGTGGTGGACAAAGGTTGGGAGGACAGCTGGTCACCAATCCAACAGCCCATCCCTTGTTTCCTGGGAAAAGAGCCTCACCCCCACCGGCTGCCCCCTCCTGTCAGGGAGTTGTGCAGAGCCACAAGGTCCCCCCTGAGCCTCCTTTTCTCCAGGCTGAGCTCCTTTCCCAGCTCCCTCAGCCTCTCCTGGGGCTCCAGCCCCTTCCCCTGGACACACTCCCCTTCACCTCCATCCTCATTGTCTCTTCTCTGGAAAGCTACAGGAGAAAGGGATGAGAGTAAATGACCTCTGAAGATCCTGTCCAACCCAAACAATTCTGTGATTCTACAACCTGGAATTACTTTGCTGGCAGCTCTCTCTGACACAGGAACAGCGAGAAGAGCTGCAGAGTTCACAGGCACGTGGGAAGGCAGCTAAATTAACACTGCTGCCAAGTGCCTGCCTTCCTCTTCTGGTGCTCTTACCTCGTTTGGGGAAGAAATGTTGGGGTGCTGGTGGCCAGGACTGCAGCTCTCTGTCTGGTCCCCCAGGGCTGGGGCTGATGTCTGGGTACTGGCAGGGCTCTGGGAGGCTCTGGTGGGTTTGGTTGGTGTAGCTCTGACATCGTGGATACTCTGGTCTGACTCCCCAGTGTGCACCAAAAAACAAGCAGAGAGACACTGACACAGTATAGAGGATACAGCTGGCACAGCTCTGGGAGGGATCACCTCAAAAACAGTTTTCAGCTCCAGCCCAGCTTGAAGAGCTCAATGTGTCAAAGGCTGGAGAGGCTTTAGGTTGCTTCCATAATTTTATTTTTTTTAATTAATATGGAAGCCTCAAAGCTCATTGTGTCAAAGGCTGGAGAGACTTTAAGTTGCTTCTTTAATTTTTGATTTTTTAATTAAGTTTGATATGGAAAGAATATAGTTACTGATTTTATTTTCTGCTGCTGAAACCCATCAGAGTGTTCTGCAGAGAGGAATCAAAGGCCATTGGATGGCTGCATGTGGGTAGCTGGACAATCACTCAGATGTATGGTGTGACCCTCATTTCACTTTTTCTGGGGTGTCTTCCATGGAGATTTCCTCAACAGGGGCAGCCCTGGCTACCCAGGGTCTGCCACCCACCTCTGTTAGGAGGGGATGTGATGCCACAGCCTCTGCTGACTGCACCTCCATGGAAAAATTCCAGGGTCACAAGCTTAGAAGTGGTGCCTGGTTCTACAGAAGACAGCCTGGAGGGTGCTGCCTGATGTTCCAGAAGGGCACAAGTCCCAAATCTATCAGCCCCATGCAGGTGTCTCTGATACCTGAGGTCACCTCTGAGGACTTGGTTAAGATGTGTAGCATCTCAGAATTATTTGTAGAGTGTGAGTAGTGCAAGGAGCACAGCAGCCTCCTCCTCCCCAGATCCCTTTGAAGTCAAGGACCTTCATCCCTGGTTTCCTAATTGATCCTTAAGTAGTGGCAAAAAGAATTAAAATGCCACAGGATGTTCACAGCCTGTTTGCTTTTGGGACTCCTGCCTCTTCCACAGAAGAGATGAGGGATATTTCTCTCCCGGACACATTCTGAAGGCTCCAGGAGAGAATTCATTCCAAAGCCATCTGTTTCTCTTGCATTCTGTCAGCTATTTGTTAAATTTAAAGGGTTTTTTAGACCTCTTCTGGCTTAATGCTTGAGGCCAAATTTGTATTAAGATAATTTTATATATCATCCTTCAGTGGAGAACAATCCTGTGGAGCAGGAGGGGAAAGAAAGGCAAAAGAAACATTCTTCCTGAAAATACCCATTTCAACTCATTCCTGCCCACACACTGAAAACATGTGGAAGGTGGCCTTGCAATAAAACCTTGGCCCATTTAGTGATGCCAACAGCTGGGAGGTTGAGTGGGGTGAAGATGGATTTTGAGTGGCTTCTGACTCCAGGTAACTGGAAATTGGGTCAAGAACAGCATTTTCCAGGGGAAGGTAATGAAGGCCTTCAGGCAGTCACAGCTTTTATTCAGAGCCACACATGAGCTGAGCCCACAATCCCAGACAAGTCTGGAAGGCTCCAAGGAGCCCTCACAGTCCTGCAGGGTGATGACTTCCCCGTAAATGCCACCTGGTCTGGGAGGCTAAACTGTGCCTCACTTAGGAACTAACATGACTCTGGAAAGCTCCAGAGGTCAGAGAAAACACCTTAAGGGTGTTCAGCAAGGTCCTAAACAGCACGTGGACACTCCTAATGCCGCCCAGACAGCAGTCAGCAGCCAAAGCCCTCCCACAGCACTGATGAATGTCCTACCAAAGTCAGACTCCTTAGGGGTTGTAAACTCGGAGTTTAGCCACAAAATCTCCTTAGTCATCTAAAGCTCATTTTCTGTGCATGCCCAGACAGCCTTCCCTAAGCTGTCAGCTGCACCAGGGCTCTTCCACGGGCAGCGTTCCGGGGGCTGTCACACTGCTTCCCCAGCTCCCCCGTGTCAGTCCCCAGCCCAGCACCCTGCTCCCATTTGCTGTCACTGAAGATCGAGTCACTGCAGCTGATGGTGCTTCAGGCACCGTTCACTCCACCCAAACCCCAATGCCTGCGCTTTGCCAGTTGATTCATCCCTTGGATTTCACTGACTGCATTGACTCGACCTCCACCGAGGACAACAAGGACCTAAACACCCACTTGTCACACAGACAACTGCTCTGGAACGTCCTAAAATGAGACAAGGTGGTGACAGCCCAAAATCACAGGAGGTGTTTAGGGTAGCTGGAGGAAGAGACCAAAAAAGGCCTCCCCAGCACAAGAAACCAAGGATTCTGTGTTCTGTTACCTGCCCCAGGAGCTGTAGTGGTGTTTGTCTCTGGGACTGTGTCTTTGCTGCCAGGTCGTGAGGTCAGAGTGGTGGTGAGGGACGGGGATCCAATTGCAGGGGTAACAGAAGTGCCATTGCTTCCAGGATCAGTGGGAGAGGTTGGTCTGTGGACTGGAGAACTGGAAGAAGAAGGAGGCTGCGTGGTGGGACATGGGGGAGGACAGACAGCATACTCCTTAGAGCTTTGGGAAGGGTCAGTCCTCGGCACTGCAGGGCTCACAGTGGTGTTGGGCAAATGATCCAAAGTCTGTTTTCCCTGAGGCTGTGTGCTGGGAGAGGATGTGGGAGCAGCCCCTACAACTCCTGGAGGACTAGCATTAGCAAGGTCAGGCTTTGCAGCAGTGGTGGTCCCTGAGCTTCCTGTACTGACCGTGGCAGTACTGGGCTGCTGGGAAGGAGTGGGGATTGCAGCAGGGCTGGCTGTGAGGGTAGTGGCTCCGTGTGAAGAGCTGTCCTGCCCAGATGTGTGGGTTGGTGTGGTGGTGGGGCCAGTTGATGCTGCCCCTGCTGCTGTGGAGGTGGTCCCTGTCACTGTGGCAGCTAACGTCGCACTGAGGGACGGTGACATTCCCAGGTCACTTGTGGTGGTGGTGGGGCTGGTGGTGGTTTGAGGAGAGGTTGCCCCAGTGCTCTGAATGGCTCCTTCCTTGGTTGTAGTGGTTCTGTTCTCTTGAGCTATGGTAGGTGATGATGCAGGGGTGGCTGGTGTGGTCTGTGTAGTGTTTGCAGGTATGCTTGCAGGAGTGATCGTCGTGGTGGTTTCTGGGGTCATGGCGGTCGTGTTTTGTGTTGGGTCTGCACCATCCTGAGAGCTGACACCTGGGGAAAAGTAAAAATGCCAGGGTAAACTCACTAAGGAAACTACCCTCAGAACAGGTATTTGTAGAAATAAACACCAGCATAAACCATGAGTCATTCACTCAGGGCTTTCCTCCTGCTCTCCAAAGCCGTATCAGATTCCACATTCTGGTATCACTGTGTCCAGCAGGAAGGAGAGCAGAGGAGGAAAAGAGGGAGAAACCTGAAGAACCTCCAAACATAGTCACAGGACTTGAGAGAGAGAGCAGGAGGACAAGACCTGCTGGTTCTCAGGACAGAGGTCTCCCTCAGATGGGAGGTACGCCAGCTTCCATGCAAAGGCCCACAGGTGGTTCCCAAAATAAAGCAGATCCAGCCCTTGCAAGGAGACAGCCAAGGGATGCCTGATGGTAATTGTCCATCCCTGTTGTGAGAGTCTCTCACACCCCTGAAGGGATAAGGCGACACAGAATCATAGAATCATTAAAGGCTGGAAAAGACCTCCAAGATCATGGAGCCCAACCAATTACCTCACATTATCACATGCAAAGAGGTCTGTGGTTGGTTTCTGTAGAATACTTTAAACTTTCAAATGACGAAGCTGTTCCTCAGTGGGGGACTCAGCTGAAGGACAACTCGCCTGACAAGAGAGGACTCTGCAATGGCAGAGAGCTCTGCAATGTCCTGCAGCACCAAAACATGGTGTTTTCACTGCTAACCAGTATCAAAACCTGGGTCTGTTCTCCTGTTTGTAATCACTGCAGGAGCTCCAGGACTGCCACAGAGAATTTTCCCAGGTGGTGACTACCAGTTCTGGGCTCTTGCTCAAATTCACCTCAGGAAAAGTTTGACCAATTTTTCACCTTTCAGGAACCATGGGCTGTGTTGAGCCTCCTTATCCATGGATCCCTCTGGAGTCAAGGCAACAACCTGATTTGGGGAGAGGGTTCTTCCATTTGGGAACTGTGCAGAAGAAATGCTATTATTTCCCCGTGAAGCACTCATATATTATTCCCAACCCTCCAAAACAGGAGTCACACTTCCAGGGATTGATTTTTAGCCTAATGCTGCTCTCCAGAAATCTGCTTTGTTCCTCTGTGCTGGCACACAGGCAAAGTATCTTCTCTTACAGAGCCTGTCTATTACCACTGGTTGTGCATTGAAGATCTGATGAAAGGTCAAGTTTCTGGTGGGAAAATTCAACTCTGCTATGTCAGGATCTGGCTTTAGAAGGACCTGGGAAGTGGGATTTGGGATGTGGAGGCTGCAACAGATTAGAAGTCCTGTGGGAGCTACCTGGAGACAGAGTGGGTTTGGAGAAGGTAGAGGAGCTACAGCTCCAAAAAGGGAATCCAAAAAGGGAATGGAATGGAGTGGAATAGAATATAGAATATTTCAGCTGGAAGGGACCTACACTGATCAGCTCATACATACAGCCTCACCATTTCAGGGGAATCACAGTACCATGGACTGATCTGGGTTGGAAGGGACATTAAAGTTCATCTCATTCCAACCCCCCTGCCATGGGGAGGGACAACTTCCACTATCCCAGATTGCTCCAAGCCCTGTCCAACCTGGCCTTGGACACTTCCAGGGATCCAGGGGCAACCACAACTTCTCTGGACATCCTGTGCCAGGGCCTCACCACCCTCACAGCAAAGAATTTCTTCCCAATATCCCATCTAGCCCTGCTCTCTGTCACTTTAAAGCCATTCCCCCTTGTCATGTCACTCCATGCCCTTGTAAAAGTTCAGACCTCCTCCTGAAACACCATTTCCCCACCAGCCAGCGAGAGCAGCCACTCCTGGAAACACAATCAAGATGTGAGTTCAACTGAAAGTAGCAGCATGAATTATTTTAGGAAACACTTGGCTTGCGAAAAAACATTTCCATTACATCTGCAGGAAAAGAGCTTTTGTGGAGATAAGTCATATTTCCTATAGCCTGACCACTGTCTGCAGGAGAAGAAGAGGTAAGGAAGCAAAACACCATCACAGGGACCTGACAGATAAAACCCAGGTGCAGAAGATAAGAGAGAGTTTTGATCTACCCACCTCCTTAGCTGTGCTATCAATTTGTGTGGCTCGAATTGTCAGTGATGGCTGTACCAAGCTGGGGAGAGCTCAGGCATCCAGTGAGCCACAAGATGGGCCTGTCCCATAAATAGGGTATAAAAGTTTGGCAGTGGCGTTGACAACAAAGGAGGTACAAAAAAAATCCTCTGAAGGTAGAAACAAGAAAAGAGACATAAAGAAAGAAAGGTTGGAAGGAAGGAAAGAGGAAACCCCCCACTGCTCTAGTTTCCTCTCCATGCCCCGGCCCCTTCCCAGAGGGGCAGAAATTAAAGGGTCCAAAGAGAGGTCAAAAAGACAATTCAATTCAGCTCAGTCCAAGAGAAAGGGACAGGACCATGGCTTGGCTCTATGCCAGTCCTGGTGGCCAGCTGGGACCACCCTGTGACCACCTTGTGACCTAAGGAATCAGGATCCCTGCCCCAGCATTTCCTTGTCCCACCCCAGGGAGATACAGCTAAGATACAGCTAAGTTTTTTAGCAAAAACTGAGGGCAAAAGCCCAAAGCAAGGGGTTGTTCTGCTGATGGAGAGGTCTGGTGAGATCCTCCTGGCTGGGGTGGTAGCAGGGCCTCTTTTGGGGCACGCAGAGGGACACAGTCCCAAAAAAAACAGCTGGGAGAAGAACTGAGACTCAAGTTGATGCCCAAAAAGCTCACAAGAGTTTTATCTTTCTGTATCTCTGCATCCACTCCTTTTGTTCCTCTTCACTAAGGTCAAGAGATGTTAAAAGATCCCTTTTTTTCTTTCTCATTAAGCCAGGTCCAGTGATTTTAGTGGGATCAAGCATCATGGGCTGGACCCACAACACACCAGTGGAGAGAAGCCGCTGTCACAGCTGGATGAGATCCTCTCCCACAGAGGAGCAACAGCCTCCATCCCCACACCCCTCCTGCAGCCTTTTGGGCACCTTTCTATCAGCAAAATTCACCTTTGGTCTCCAGCTCCATTAAATGGAAGTGTTTTCTCACTGCTGCTGCAGAAGGTGCTGCTGCAGTCATGGGGCTCAATACCTTCCTGCAGTTTTATTGCTCTGAGCTCAACGTTGTTGTTTGTCCAGGGACTCTCTCTCACTGCAGCTTTGGGAAAAAATGTATTTCACTTAGAAAAATTGCTTCTTTTTTTGGTGTCTTGCAGGATCACCACCCACAGAAGACCTGGCTTAGGCAAACCCATTGCAAACTTAATTCCAAGGCAGAAACAACTGCAGAACAAGCACTACCATCCCAGGAGCCACTGTTTTCCTTCCATACATACTCTATCTCTTTCAAATGCCAGAAAGTGGGGTTATTTTTTAATCTCTTCCTCCCTTGCTGGCCACCTGTGCCAAATTTCAGTGGTAGACCCAGGGGTAATAACTGCTAATAAGCCCCTGTTTGCCTGGGCTGGTGGCCAGTATTGCCCGAAAACTGTCCCCAACAGAAGAAACAGAAGAAAAGGATTTGGTTGAAGGAGGAGAAAACCCTGGTAAGAACAGCCAGACAGGACAGGATTATGTTCAGGGCCCCTTCAGCATGAAAATCACTCACAAAAGATACAGTAAGTCCTTTTGCAAGGAACAAGGGATCCCTTCACATGGTGAGCCCCCGAGATAAAAGGATTTAACACATCTATGAGAGATGAGGAGGATGGAGGGTGGAGGAGAGACTTCCAGGTTATCACTCCCCTTACCTAGAGGAGACCCTCTCCAGAAGAAAGTCCACTTGAATTGGACCAGAGTCCCTCACCCTGTTTTCCAGAAGGCAGAAAAAAACCCACCTGCCCCTGACCTTCCTGGCTGCATTTTGGCACACCAAGGCTGCTTTATTTGATTTCACTTTTCTGGACTGCCACCAATTCCACATTTTAGGGAAGACAAGAGCAATTTAGCAGCTACCAGGGTATTTTGGCAGCACTGCAGTGAGTCTAAAGGTTGGTTTGCACTTCTCCTCTTGCATGTATCCCTCAGAAAACCCAAACCTCTGGTGCTGGGTGTGGGGTAGGTCTGTGGGAGGAGGGTGCGAGCCCTCCACACATCTGGGAGCTCAGCAGCCAAACAGAAGGAAATGAGTCCACTGCAAAAACATGATTTCATGTCCGGATACGTGTATCCCATGACCGTGCCTGTGATATGGTGTGCCTGGGATGGGGACAGACAGCAGGGGAGAGAACTTTCCCTTATTGCTAATTACCCACATGGGCTTTTTCAGCCCGTTTGGGAGGCTGGAAGTGTCCCTGTGGGTGCCTGCGGATGGGGTTAGTGTGGGAGTTCTCTGGTCAGGGGCTGGTGGGATGTGAAAAGTCACCCAAAAGGTAAAAGGAAAGCTGAGCTGAGCTGTGCCAACACAGCTCCTCGCAACAGCAATTACTGACATGACTTTGAGCTGCTCTGCACCACCTCTAACCACAGACTCCTGGAACTGCAGAATGGTTTGGGTTGAGCAGGACCTTAAAGACCCTCTAGTCCAACCCCCCTGCCATGGGCAGGGACACCTCCCACTATCCCAGGTTGCTCCAAGCCTTGGCCTTGAACACTTCCAGGGATGGAGCAGACACAGCTTCTCTGAGGGCCTCACCACCCTCACAGGGAGAAATTTCCTACTGATATCTAATCGAATTTCCTACTATTATCTAACCTAAAGTGACTCTTTTCCAGCTTAAACACGGCACGGAGTGATACTCTGCTTGTTACATCCGTGCAGTGAGTACGTGGAATTTTGCAGGCTGGGGAAGGCACTCAGGGGAGAAGCTTTTTGGAAAGGTCAAGCCTTGGAGCACAAAGAGAGAATTAAACAGGCTCAAAATGCAAAGTGAAAGGACATGTCCTGTCCATCCTCTCACAGCCCACCCCAAGCCAGCAATTAATTCCCTCTACGCAGCTCCTCTGATTAATTCCCTGCCCAACAGCTTCCCGCTTCCTATTTTGGTAACGCCTCCCCCCCATCCCCCTCCTGTTCACCTTGTTGAAACAGCTCAGATATTGGCTGAAATTCTATTAATAGTGAGAAAAGGAAACTCAAAAGAATAACTTAGGAAATGGTGGGTGACACACCCCATGCTGGCGGGCTGAGCCCAGCTCGGAGCCTTACGCCAGCCAGCCCCTGCTCCTCCCAAGGTGGGATGAGAAAGCTAAGGAGCCTGAGCAACCCAGGGAAGGGGAAGGGATGTCAGCCAGGCCCTGAGGAAGTTCCTATTTTCCTCCCCTTTTTTGCAGCCTTTCCTGACTGAACAGGGGCAGCGGGTTGAGTTCATCAAAGGCAAAGCAGGGGCTGAGGCTCTGGGGGTGGCCTTTCCTAGGGGACAGCATTTGCCAAAGCGAGTGAGGAAGCTCCTGGACTTTTCTTTGCATTGCAAGAAGCTCCTGGGAGCAAGGAGGATTTTCTCCACCCGCTGCAGTGCAGCCATGTCTGAGGTGCAGCAGAGCCCAGTCGCTGCAGAGGACAGGAAATCTGTCACCTCCTTTTGAAACTGTGAGCGGGATCAGATTGGCAGAATATCACAGAGCAGTGTTATTTATCCTGGAATTAAGCTGGGCTACCAGAGCAAATAGTTACTTCACAGGGATTTTAATTTTTTGACTGTGCAGATGCTCTTTCCCTTCCATTGGCTTAAGGATAGATGGGATCCAAACAGAGTCTTCCTGAGCTGCCGGTGGAGATTTTAGTGAGGGATAGGGTACAAGGATGGTTTGCACACCCTGGCACTCTCCATGTCTTAAGATGCATTTTCTAATGAGCATCACCCCACCCCTTTGCTGCCAGGCTCACCATCAGCTTTACGAAATGGCTTCACCCAGGCCAAAGATGAACTTGTCTTCCCAGGTTAGAGAGTGGGGAAAGGTCCAACAGCAGCTGCCAGCACATTAGCCTCTAATCCATCAGCCCAATCATCCAGAGCAGACATATCCTCTCCAAACCCCTGCCAGAATAAAAACTGCTGCAGAACAGTTTTGATAGAATTGCTCTGCAAAATATTAAAGATGAGGCGGAAATGGCTGGGTCCAATTGGTGCTGCATGAACATTTGGGGAGGGGCTGCATCAAAGAAGTGTGGGCAGTAGGTCAGGGGAGGGGATTCTTGTCTGTGAGGTTGGTGAGACCCCGGCACAGAGTGCCCAGAGAAGCTGTGGCTGTCCCTGGATCCCTGGAAGTGTCCAAGGCCAGAGTGGACATGTCTTGGAGCAGCCTGGGCTAGTGGAAGGTGTCCCTGCCCATGGCAGGGGAGTTGAAATGAGATTATTTTAAGGTCCTCTCTAAACCAAACCATTCTATGGTTCTATGGAACAAGTATGCCTGGACTCTGATTTAAAGCCACTGGGTTTAGCATCAGCAGGGAACCTCCTTTGCCCCGCTGTGGAAAGACTCTAGTGAAAAAACTCTTCAAATTGCTGCTGTTTAGATCGTGCGTGGAAGCGACAGTGAGACCAAGGCAATAATGCTGACAAGTGCCCTCTTCTCTGCTGTCAAATTAAAGGAATCTGCAGCCACAGCCTCTGCCCCAAAAAACCTTCAGAATAAACCCTTTGAGTCTGGACTTGGAGCAGGGCAGGGGGAGAATGGATGTGCTTCAAGCTCCAAGCAGTTTTGCTTCATCTCCAGATGGAAAGGAGCACCCAGGGCTTCCTACTCTGCTGCCAGCCTGGAGATACCCCTCGGCAGGAGATCTGGGGCGTGTCCTCACAGCATTTATAATCATCTTGAAGACTCTAAGTCCTGCAGCATTTTGCAGTGAGTCACATCCCTACAGTAGCCAAAAGGCCACTCTGCTTCCAGAACTGTGAAAAATTTGAGCTGTCCCTATTTTTACCAAGAACAAGTAACCCTAAAGCCTGGAGAGCAGGACTTGAAACAAACCTCACGTGAGCTTTGGCTGCTTCATCCCCTCTGTTAGATCTGCCTGGCTTTATTTGATTCTCACAACAGCCTTTAAACATCCTTGGTTTCAACCAAGAAACCCAGACGCAGCCTGATACGCTTTTCCTGCCAGAACTGCGACACACATCCCCAGAACCCAGGTTTTGATGAACTGGCATTTTCTGACGAGAAAGCTGCTTCATTAACAAATTCCCCATCAGCTCTTTCTGCAAGTATTTGAGCCAGCTCAGCTTGTCTGCTGTTTCGTTTGGAAGTAAGACAAATATTAAAAATAATCATCCCAAGGCACACCTCCCCACACTCCTTTTTCCCTGCATCATCTCCTCCTCTCTCCCTTATTCCCTCTAAACACCCTATTTGGGGAGGCAGAACTGGGTTCATTTGCTGCACTAATTAATAACCAGACAGTGGATTTGAGGGAGCAGGAGTATCTCAGTGTTCCTCACTCCCACCTTCCCAAAAATTTTGTTGTTGAATTGTCATCCCTGCCATGCTTGGATCTCCCCTCAATTTCTCCTCAAAATCTGGGATCTGCCAGAAATTTGTGATCAGGGGCATTTTTCACTCAAATGGACCCAACTGGTCCATCCCAGGCAGTTCTGCATCCCACAGCCAGCTCCAGCCAGAGGTGAGGAATGCCAGCAGTGGGAAGTCCAGCCTCTCTTATGGATAAACAGAGGACATCCTATGTCCTGTGGTTGTGTCTCCACAATTCCTCTCATGGAAAATCTGTGGCTATCTAAGAAGTGAAGGGAAAAACAAAAAAACAACCATCAGAAGGAGACAGGAAGACCAGTGTGGAAAATGAAAGCTCCGAAATCCTTCACAGGAGGTTGTCAAGGAGGCAAACAAACAAAAACACACGTGCCCACCTCAATCCACGCAACCCATGGGCATTTTTCACCACTAACCCTGGAAATATCCTCTTCCATCAGCAGCTGATGGTATTTTTAAGGGACCTCCCTCTAGCCCTGGGCTGCAGAATGAGCTGGGGTCTCTGCAGCCAGAAACACCTCGTCGTGGAGGAAATGGCACCAGAGCTGCTGGAGCGGAAACGTGGGGAGCACGAGCCAAAAAAGCCTCACATCCCAGCCTGACCAGGCCCTCCACAACACAGAGCATGGCTGTGATCCCTTTCTGCTCCTGAATCCTTCATATCATGGGAGTGGAGCTATCCCATGATGACCTTGCTGCTTTGAAGGAGGATTTGTGGCCTGTATTAAGTCAGCATCAATCACCCATTGCTGAGGGACACGGTGCCTGGCACATTCAGCCCTGAGACCCCTCTATTTCTGCAAAAGTCACACAGGACTTTGGAAGAAACTCAAGGTTTACACAGAGTAATGAGCCAGAAAAGTCTCTCTGGATCAAGGTAAAGACCAAGTACTTCTGTCCCAAAACAGTGGCCATGAATCAACACAACACTGAAAACCACAGGAAAGCCATAAGAACAAAGATCTTCGTTATACACTGAATATCTGGGGTTTTTCTTCACTGTTGTAAGTCTGTAAGATGGTGTTTCAGCCTTTTGTCTGTGAATATGAGCATTAAAAAAGCCTTTTATTTTAAGAAAAGGCAAATAGGTTCAAAGTCTAGATTTGTCTGAATTTAGAGAGGAATCTCAGGTCCATGGGAAGGACCTAAAGACTGGGGCTGCCAGATTGGAAATTCCACCTTGACCACATGAGGACCCTACCCAGCCTCACCACCTCATTCTGGGGTGGAAGAAGGGTTGGAGGAACTTCACCACCTCTCCCTGGGGTTGAGGGCTGGGCCATGAGTGGATTCCAGCACTAAGGAGCTATGGAGCTGCCGGCAAGGTGGTGGGAAGGAGATCTTTGGAGAAGCCAACACAAGGAGCTGCTTGGCCAAGGCATCAGCTTTGCTCTTGAGGGATGAACTGTCACATTGCAGCAGCCCCTCCTGGGGACCTGACCTCCTTTCTCCAGCCCTGCTGCTCACCAACGAGGGTGTCTGGGGACATAGATTTATTCATTAAGACAAAGTTCCTCCCCGTGCTTTTCAGCCCAGAAAGATGAATCACCCCTTGCTGGCTTTTCCTTGAGGACTTCACTCCAGACAGCTTGGGAAGGAGTGAGGACGTGAGCCTGTGAGACAGGAACTGATCTTTATTCAGCCTGATGGCTTGTCTACACAGTGGTAATCAGAAAAAATTAATCTAAAATTAAAAGGAGGTATGATTTCAGAGTGGATTAGTCAAAGTGCACACAACCCACCAGGTGGCCACTCTTTCTCAGCTTTAAATCAGTCTTTATTTCATTTAGCCCAACTGAAGTATGTTAAATTAAATCAAAGTCTCCTCGGCTCTCAAAGCTGATGATGGGGAGCTGATGCACTTTAAGAAAGATAATTCAGGAGAAATCTGGTGATGGTCTCCACAAAAATAAGCTCCTAAATGTTGCACTGACCAAACATTAGGGATGGGGCACAACTTCCTCCCCAGCTGAGGTTGGCCTCTCCTAATTCCTGGGCATGGAAAGCTCTGATTGATGTTGGATTTGATGTCACAGCATAGAATCATAGATTAGTTTGGCTTGAAACACATGTTTAAAATCTTGTCCAACCTCCCTGCAATGAGCTAGACCTGGTTGCTACTAGATCAGGTTGCTCAGAGTCCAGTCCAACTCAGTCTTGAACATTTCCAGTGTGTGTTCCAGGGCATCCACAGCTTCACTGGACAACATGTGGCAGCATCTCAGCACCTTTATCATCAAAAATCTCTGCCTTATATCTAATCTAAATTGAACCTTGTTCAGTTTAAAACCATCGTTTCTCGTCCTATTGCAATGGAATAACAACATCCTATTAATAAGTTCATCCACTTATCTTTCTTATAAGCCCCTTGAACTACAGAAATTAGGTCTCCCTGGAACTCAGTTGTGATCATTTTTTGCCATGAAGAAAGGCAGGACCACAAGAAGACAGCAGAGAGAGCACTCTACAAGTTGTTGGGTGGCACAGGGGATGAAATTCCTCGCCTTGCTCTCCTCCCCAGCTGTCTGGCTCCATATTTGGGTTCATGCTGATGAGCAAGGCAGGGATGGAGCTGGCCCTGAGCTACTCATCCTGCCAGCTGAACCTCTGCCAGCTGGCTGGCACCCGGGAAGAGTTGTCACATCCGATGTCACTCAAGTTGGGTGCTGTGCATCGTGTCTAGATTTTATCCATGGGCAGTGAGGGCCACGAGGCTCTTGTGGAGCAGAGCTCCTGTGGGTTGGTTGTGCAGCCAAAACTCAGTTTTTGTGAGGGTCACTCTAATTATTGCAGTGAGGAAGAGGAAGGGAGGGAATATTCCCTTTCTTGTCGCAGAGGCTCTTCCTAAAGAAAAAGGATCAACCCCAAACCCAAAGGTGAACTCCTGGCTTCTCTGAGACCTCACAGCTCAACAAAGCCAGGCCGTGGAGGGACATTAAAGCTGGTTTTAGCAGCAGGGTTCTAATGCCCAAACTTGTGCCATCAAAACCAAGGATGCAATCATCAGCTGGAGGTTGAAGCTGCAGGCCCAGCATGCAGGAGGTCCAAGCCACAGCCCTAAGGGGCAGAAAACAAGACGAGAGACCCTAAACCCAAAAGAACACGAAGACCTGGCCTGGTCACAGGCTGCTCTGGTACAAGGGGAGAAAATGGAGAGGGGTGAGTAGGAGGTCAGTTTGTGCTGGCACACAGCACTGCTATGGCACTGCAACACGTTGTCCCCTGCTTCTTGCACCTCCCTTTCCTCTCCACCTCCCCCGAAGATTTACAGCAGGAATCGCCCTCACGCAGCAGCTTCTGCCCGCTCCTGTCACCAAGGTTGTCGTGGGGAGGTTGCCAGTCCCCTGGGACCTTGCTCAGGGCAGCACTCAGAGCTTGCTTGCCTATCCTGAGGACAGAACGGACCAGCGGAAAAGAGATGGCGGGGACACGATAAGGCCCAGAGCCTCACCCTCCTTTGTGCGCCCAGCACCTCTGATGAGTCACAAATCAGCCCAAATTTACACCCTCCAGCCAGGGACTTTACTTTTAACTTTCTTGGGGTCACAAGTCATGTTGCCTCCCCCAGCCTTTCTCACACACCACCCACCACCAGGCCAGGATGGACCCAAAGAGGATGAGCTGAAATGTCTTGAACTGGATAACCCCTGTGGGTTGTTCCAGCTGCAGATTTTCTGTGATTCTGTGATCTTTGGTCCATTGGCACTCTAAGGTGATGTGAAACAAGTGATGCCAGGTGGCATAGAAGCCAAGAAGCTCTGGTGACCTCCTCAGGCATCCCAGCCTCTCTGAGTAAAATTTAGGTGATTCCTGGTTAAGTATTCACTCTCCAGTGCTGTTCTGGAGACAGATTCCTCTGCAGGCACATCTGGGACACCTGCAAATCTTCACTGACATAAAAGCTTCCACCTCACACCCCTCATCCGATGATTTTTGCAGAAGATGGGTGCCAGGATCCATCCCTCCACCACAATCAGTCCCCCATGACCTTGGCTAGCCGGGGTTACCGAGCCAGCAGCCCAGAGGTTTCCTGTCAGTGCCGTGAGGAGAGCTCCACATTTCCTTGGGATCCTTTGTGCGTTGGTGCTATTTTGGGTCCCACTTTTTTTTTTGCTCCAGTTCCACACCCACACCTCCCTCAGGGTGGGGTCTTCCCGGATAACTGGGAGGTCTATATATACACACGTGCATGCATGAGCACCTACATATATTTATATAGCTGGGCCTGTGAGTGAGGCCTTCAGGCATGGCCTGGACACGCTGGACTTGGCAGGAGGCTCAGTGCTATTCTTTAGGTGGGGAAAGCCTCGGAAGGGAAGGACTCAGCCAACCCTCCCTCCTATTCAAAACTATTTAAAGACTGTCTGGCGCTGAGTTTCTTTCCCACCAAATGGCTCCAGTGACGATCTGGCTTTACAGGCCCGTGTAATCTGATCAGCTTCTATTGTTGGCAATTTTGTAATTGCCTCGTTATTTAACTCTCCTGAAACAGTCCGTTTTTCTGAAAAAAATCCATTTTAGTTTTTTGTTTTGTTGTTTGGTTGTTTGGTTGGTTTTTTTGTTTTTTGGGAGCAGCAGGACTCAGTTTCCATTTGAAGAACTTGTGTTCTTCGACAGCTCCTGCTCTCACCCTCCTTAAAATAATACACGTGATCACCGAAATTGCTTATTAAAGGCACAAACAGTGAAAAATTACCTTTTCCTGTGCTGTCTCAGTGCAGGAATCCCCAGCACAGTGTATTTGTAACTGAGTGGCTTCTTATGTGGAACTGGGATCAGCACAAGTAGAGGAAGTGTCCAAGGCCAGGTTGGATGGGATTTCAGCCACCTGGTCCAGAGGAAGGTATCCCTGTCCAGGGTAGGGGGGTGGAGTCAGATGGTCTTTAAAGTCCCTTCCCACACGAACTATTCTGCAATTCCATGTTCTAGGATTTACCCCCAGAGAGGAAGGATGCTCCTGTAAGCACTGTGTGCTAGCTCACCTCCTTGCTCAGCCACAACTCTCTAATACAACCCTTGTTACACTTGTCAACCTCTCCCTGCCTCAGTTTCCCCATCCCTACCTGCAAGAGTGGGCAGATTTTGGATAGAGGATCTGTCTTCATCCACAGGCTGATCCAGCACCTTTCTAACCGGGGCCCCAACCTTGGTTAGGTGCCAGAGCAATACAAATAATTACTAATAGTAAATCCCATGGGAGTCTATTACATTATGGTTCAACTTCCTCCCAAACAATTGCTCCTCTTCCTTGCTTTGTGTGTTCTTCAAAAGAAGCGGCTGCTGTGCTTTAGGGCTGGGACACTGGCCCTGGTAAACACACACCCAGCGTTCCTGCTCAGCTGGGCCTGGGCAGCAAAAAGGAGATAAATCTGATTTGAGACAATCACACTACAGGCAGAAAAAACCTGAGGGTTCAATGGAAACGGCAACATAGCTGCACCAAACAGTGGAGTCCCTTGGGGCACATTTATTCACTGCTTTCAGGATGATATTACTCAGGGTGGCAGTGAGAACAAGAAATGTCAAGAGCAGAAGTGCCCACTGGTCTCAGGGTTCAAAACATCTTCATTCAGAGAGTGGTGAGGGTCCTGGCAGTGCGAGAGCACTCAGCTGAGGGAAGCAGGGATTTACTCTGAGCACATCTCTTGCCAGTGCTTGGGCATTTCCAGGCTTTCTGCCTCCACTTACCCTTTAAGCACCATCCAAAAGGTGCTTAAAGGGTAAGATGGCCCAGAAATGGGAAGAAAAATGCCCTTGGTCCACAACCAGTGGGCCAAATTGTCCTTGTAGGGCATACAGGGTATAGGAGCACCCCAGTGCCATAGGTTTAGGTGCAATATCAAATACCTACACGAGCTGGGAGCCCAAAATATCAAGTGTCCAAGAAAAGCTGTGATGGTAATGCAGAAAGGCCATCCCCAAGTGTCTTGAATGGGCTTTGGGTGAGCTCTCTGGAGGTCCTTGGGTCCTCATTCAAACAGCTCTGAAACACATGGTGGGATATCTCTGAGGAGGTTTTCCCATTGCCAGGACCAGGAATTTAGGCCTTCATAGCAAGTAGCAAAGTGGAGAAGGAAGAAAGGTCTTGCTTCTTAATCAGCCAACTGGCCTGACTTAATGCTGACAAAGAACAATGCATATTTTGCTCATCCCTTCCAAGATGGAGCCTGCAAAAGCTTTAATTAGTCAATTAAAAGTGGCTTTGTCATAGGAGATGAGACACAACCGGCATCAGCCAGCTGGGTTCTTGGCTGCTGAATGACATTGTCTTTCCAGCCCAATGACCTCATTGTTAATGACTCAATAGGGGAACAATGTTGTCCAACCAGCAGCCCAGCAAGGAGGGAGATTCCTGTGTGGTTACAGCTGAGCAGAAGAGCATGGGAAGTTGTGGGATGTCACCGGGTTGAGGATGCAATGCTTTGCCCTCAGTAGGTTTCAATGGCGCCGTTGCGTGCTGAGAAACTCCAGCAAAAAAATGTAATGTATGAAAAAATACACAGCACAAAACAGTGGTCATAGTCAGGTCCCCAAAATCACCCTGGACAGGTAGCGAGCTTGAGCATGAAGAGATTCACTCAATGCCTTAAATGGCTCCCTAGAAACAGAGACTAGGCAGGAATAAAGGAATAAAGGAGGGATTGATTGGAAAGGCCTTCAGAGGTACACTCTGGCCTCCAGAGGCTCCTGCCTCAGTGCATCCCAACATGGACAAGGACAGCTCCCGAGTTCTTCCCACTTGGATCTCAGCATCAATTCCCCAAGCAGAAGCCAGGCAAGGATGGAATTTGCCCAAGCTTGCCCCCCTGTCCCCAAGATTGTGGTTTGCAGTTGTTGGGCCTAGGAGGGTCTGGGTGTCCTTGGAGAGCTGGAGAGGCTTTGTTGTGTGTGTGTGAGCATGAGAGAACAGCACTGAATGAGCTCCAGGGAACTGCAGAGTGACACTGGGCAGGGCAGGATTGGAAAAATGTAAAAGCTAAAACCTAAGGCATCACACTGCTCAGGAAGGAAAATCCTAGAGGATACCTAGAGGAAAGCAAAGCCTCCAGCACCTTCACCCAGGGTGGTCTGGATGGAACTAACTCTGTCCATGTCCCCTTTTGAGCCCAGGGCTTTGCTGACATCTCCCTGCCACCAAAGCCTATCTCTGCCACCAAAGAATCTCCGTGCCACCAAACCCTTCTCTCCAGGGCAGTGCCTGGATGTTGTGCTGCAGGGAAGGCCATGGCAGGGCAAGGGAAGGGAGCAAAGGAAGCAGGAAGGAAGAAGGAGCTGCATCCCCTCCCTGCTGTTAATCATCCTCCTCTTCCTCCTAAGAGAGGCCATCAGGTCTGCAAACACCAGGTTGAGCTCCCACCTTGGAGGGGATCCACAGAGGTAAGTGGCAGCTCCGGGTACAGAAGTGAGCTGTGGGGCTGGGCTTGCTGATAATATCCCAATTCCTCTGCTCCTGGTCCAGCTTTGGGCTCAGCAGGGAAACTCAACATGTGAGCTTGGACATTTCCTTTAGGAAACTGAGCTAGAGTCATGGTGGGGTTGGAGATGGAAGTAGAGGGCAGGCACATGATGGGACCCACAGAAAGCCATCGGCAGAGCAGAGGAGACAGAGGGCACTGAACTTGGATTCAGTGAGTGCTAGTGGTTGTAACCCTGGAGCTGGGCAGTGGAGATGGAGCCCTGACTCTGGTGAAGGCTGCAGCTACAGGAACATTCCTGACAAGTCTGCAAGTGAACCCTGGCCAAATCAAAGCATGGCTTTGCTGCCAAAACTACCTGAAAACAGCATGTCTGATTACAGCAAGGCAGAAGAGACAGCTGAAAAATCCCCACACAGATTTCAAAATGTGCATTTGGAGAAGCACAATCAGCTGTGCAAAAATACCCTTTCATTGCCCTGAGCCCCATCTCATCCTGACATGTCTGGAAATTATAAATGGGCAAAATGCTGTTGGACACCACTGAGAAATCAAGCCCCGAGCCTGCTGACCATGGAGGCAAGAAAGAGCTGAGCCATGAAAAGCAAATGACAACTTCTAGCAATACTTATTGATAATTGCCTGTAATTGATTGTTGTTTGCTTTAAATTCCTAGCAACTTATTGCTTTGAATAATGTACAGCTTGCAAGCCTGTGTACTGCAGACACTCCTCTGTGGTGCAGGAGTGCTCCTGCCCCTGGTAGCTGACACAGAATCATCACAAATTCACAGAATGGTTTGGGTTGGAAGGGATCTTGAAGATCATCTCGTTCCAGCCCTCCTGCCATGGTCAGGGGCACCTTACACTAGAGCAGAACCCCGTTCAGCCTCGCCTGGAATTGCTCTGCTTGTCCACTGCCAGTTCCTTGCAGTACCCAGACCTCTCAATGTGTGCGGCAGTGTCACTGATGAGAGCCTGAAATGCTCAAATGATGCAAACCAACAGCACCAGGTCCTTTGCCCAGCAAGTTTCTGCACAGCAGAGCTGCCAAATAAATAGGACAAGTGCTGGAATCCAGGCACTGCATTTTGGGGCTATGCATGATGCAGCAGATGGCCAGGTCTGGGGCTGCTGCAGGATTGGAACCAGCTCTCCCAAACAGGAGCAGAACAGTGTTGGAGGAAATAAAGATGTGGAGCAAACCTCTGATGCTTGGAGGGTGGCACAAACCTGTGATGGAGATAACTTACAGCATCAGGAGGTTTGGATGTTAGACCCTCACCCCCGGGAAGGTGGCTCAAATCCAAATCCAATCAAAAGTTGATCCTTATTACTACAAAACTAATTAATTATCCCTAATCTAGATTATCAAGAAGAGGGCTACTCCTTTCCCCACTCTTGGCAGTTTCATGACAACAGCCATAGCTTGAACAGACTGAGAATATTTGCATCTCTGGCTTTGGGGAGTTCTGAGGGGTGCAGGGGGCACCAGGTTCCTGTAACAAGACATTTCTTGCCTTTTGTGAGGAGAAAAATGGGAAATCTGCCCACAGGCACAACTTCTGTCTCAGTAAAGAGCAGTCTTGGTGCTTAAAACAGGGGCTGAGAGATCTGAGGGTATGAGAAATAAATTCTAAGAAATATTGCCTCAAATAATTCTTTTATTTCCTTTCTAAAAAATTCCTCTAAGAAATAAATTTCTGTGTTCTAACTACTTCAGACACAGGCCATGATCATCTGCTCTTGTCAGATTTGGACAGAGACAAAATCTCACTGCCCATTCTCTCTGCTGTCCCTCTGCAGTGTGAATCTCTCTGCTCAGACCCAGTCGAAATCCTTGCAGGAACAGCTCATGGACTGCACTTTTCTTACCCTTCCCCTCACTGTGATGAGTGTCAGCCTTCAGGATGGGAATAAGTAAGTAAGTAAATAAATAAATAAAGTGCAATCCCAAAAGCACTCTCCAAAATTCAGCTTCAAAGCCAATTCTCCTACAGAGCTTTCCTTCTGCAGCTCCTCCTCACCCATCCACTTTATCAACACTCCTCTTCCAGCACCTCAGGGTACCAATCTTACCAGCCAAGACAGAGATAAACCCCTGCCCCAAAACTGCTTCTGAGCAGGATTAGAAGGAAACCCTCCCTAAAAGGCCAGCTGGGCTCGGGGCACCCTCCGGCTGCTGCCCCAGGGAAAGCAGCTTTACATCCATCCCCATATCGCTCCTGCTGCCCCCTCCTAATCAAGCCCCTTCCTAATCAGATCGGGGCTGTCCTGCCAGACACGCAAAAGGCTCTCACGGCAGACAAAGCGTGGAGCTGCAACCCTCCTCCTCCTCCCCCTCCTCCTCCTTCTCCTCCTCCTCCTCCTCCTGCCGCTCGAACACAAACACAGCCCGAAATAGCCGGCATTCCTTTGGCTGAGCTGTCCCCCCAGTACTCCCCATCAAACCACCCAGGCACACGCTGCTTCTTTTGGTGGTTTCCTGACTTCTTTCTTTTTTATTTCTTTTTTTCCCTCTTGCAGTACTTTTTCAGGATTGGCAGTGGGATTTTTCTGTGTGAGAGCACAGCTGAGATGCGGAGAGTTGTACGCAGTGGGACAGCTCCAGAGCTTGGCTTTGGGTCTGGTCCAAAATAACCTGCTCTCCACAGTACCCCCATGAATTTCTCGCCAGTAACCATCGTGCTGGGGCTCTGTACCCATCCCGAGGCCTATCCAGCTGTCCATGGCATGTCCTGCAATGCTGGAATCTTTGGCACTGTCCTGGGATTGAGTGCAGAGACTCCTGCAGGAGCAGGAGCTGCTGGCAGGGCCAGGTCACTTTGCTTCCATCAGGGATGCTGACAAGATGCTGGAATTTTCATTTGTAAGATGATAATGGAGGAAGAGCACTGCTCCCTTGGGGCCTTCCTGTGACACCCAAACTCCTTTAAACCCCCAAAAATTTTACCTGATGCAGCTATTAACTGCCTGTGGCCAGATGCACAATAGGAGCACACAAACAGGTGGATTTTTTAAAGAAAACCGTCTTTTTCCTTTCTCAGCCCATCAGTTTGGGCTCCTGCACATCAGTTTCCCTCCCCAGCCCTCTGTAAAGGGCATTCATAAATGCACACACCGATCATGACATCCTCCACTTCTCTTGCCACCAACCCCACCTCACATGTCTACTTTTCACCACCCTCTCACCACTCCACCCTTTTTGTTCCACTTCCTTTGCAAAAATAAAAGCTTTTTTCCCCCAAACTGGCTGCCCTAAATCAGCTCCAGCAACTGAAGCCATGATTTGGAGAAAGCTGGAATGGGAGAGTGGACAGTGATGGGTGACAGGCTTTGTCCTTCACTGGACAACAAGAGTTGTGTTGTCCACTTTTGTCCACATTAGGAATTGCTTAACACCACCCCACCCACTATCCACATTCTCCTGGTTGGAAAACTCCCCAAAAAATAATGTTTTGGGGTGAGATGGTGAATTACTGGCCGGGTTTTGAGAGCCACTCCATGGAAGAGCTTCTCAGGAGCATGGCCATCATGGGATGCTGCTCATCCCAAGAGCCTGAGAGGGGTTTGGGCTAAGGAAATGCTGAGTGAGGGCTGAAGGGACCTGCCCAGGGTTTGTTAGTGCATCCTCCACCTCGAGCTGGGTCAAACTGCAGCTTATCAGAGACCTTTATCAATCTAAACTGATGTGTTGCAGCAGAAGCAGATGCGTCCTTCCCTCTGGAATGGCTTTGTGCAAAGCAGTGACGGCAGGAGTGGCAATTACAACCACCTCAGGATTATTTTATTTGCCTTCTTTTTCTCCCCTCTGTGACTGTTGCCTTAAACACCAAAGTTTTATTCATCAAGCTTGCTGGAGAAAATGCTCTCCTGTTGGATCAGCAAGGGGACACATGAGACCAGGCTGAATGAGGAGAATGGGCCACAATCCATCAAGGCTAAATCTCTTCCTAATTTTCAAGACACCAAATTTTATCATCCAGCACCAAAAAAGCTGTTAAATATATTGCAGTGAGACTAAAGCCAACCAGGACACCCATGGCACTTGGGGAACTCAGGTTTTCCAACACCAAGTGGGGCTGGACTTGGATGTGAGACAAACACAGGGCAGTCAATTAAAGGAAGTCTTGTTAATTTTTGCTTCTCTTTAATTGCTTTCTGCCCACACTATGGGCAGATGTCCAGGGTATCCAGACATTCAGCATGGGATAGTCAGACAGTCAAAAGTTAAGTGCATAAACCTCAGCTATCCATTGAAGTTCCCTCTGCAGATCAAGGAGAGACACATTCAGCTGCTCCACCAACAGTTAATTCCGAGCTGAGAAAACAACTGGAAACTGGCAGCCAAAAAATGAAATTGTTTCCTCTCCCATTTTAAGCAGTAAAAGTGAATTTTAAGAGAACGACTCCTGTTTATTTGAAACCCTCAAAGGACACAGAACAATTCATTTCTGTCACTAACTCCATCACAGACTGACACTTGAGATTTGCTCAGTGAATTGTTTAGCACTAAACTCAAAAGTTTGTTGAAAAGTTTATTGCATAGGGTACCCAGATCCTTGGTTATTTGATGTGCCTTAGAGGAATTTTAAATGCACTTTTGCATTTGTCAATTTAACAGAAATTTTCTCTACAAGCAAAGAGTGATTTCTACCAATAAACCCTAAATTAGTTTTATTCGTCATTACCAAGAATGACTCCAGAGATGGATAAATTAGAAATCAAAATAGAGAGGTCTCAGGCTATAAAATTCCTTCAACAAATATGTTCAGAGTGTGCCAGCCTGGTTAGAAAACACAGTTAAAAGGCAAGAGTGGGCTGTAAATCCCCAAGTTTTACAATGAGGAGAATCAGCCCTGCTTAAGGGATATAGCTATGAATTGTAAATGAAAAACATGATTAAAATCAAATCATTCAAATTATGACTTTCTCCTTCCGTATTTTAAGTCGTGATTAAAATTCATAATTTAAGCCACATCAATTTAAATCAAAGCACCCTGCCATAAAATGAGGTTTTGAACCCTTTGTGAGGCTTTAATGAGAAAAAAAGATCGTTCTCCTGTTGAATGCCATTAATGGGGATTTATTGGTGCCATTCGTGGGCAGGAACTGTCTTAGAAGCCCACAAAATCACATGGACTGAGAGCCTTGAGGGTTTTTTTTTAGACATCTGGGAAAACTTTAAGGAAACACAATAATTGTCTATAATAGGGTGTTGCATTAATCTCTAAACTTACTTTTTCCGCAGTATTGCACATACTGTGCAGGACAGAAACATTTATTCTTTATGCCAAAGAGATCAGCATCTCTCCTCAGCTTTTTGGCATGGGAATGACTCTGAGTCTCAGGGAAGTAGAGGTGATGGGGAGGTTAACTCCTGCACGCTTGAAATTCACGCTCAGGGCTGTGAATTTTGCTTTCTGGCTTCACAGCTGATGGGATGCCCTGTGCAGTTTTGCTTGTGTTCTTTTCTGGTTGTCTCTCAGTTGGATCAGGATTTTTGGGAGCCCCAGAATTGCTGGTTCATTGCACTTGCAGCATAGGGATCACAGCTTTTCGTCACCACACAGGATTTTGGGGCGTTCATGGCGTGGCTGTGATTTGGTATAAATTTATGTGCGCTTAGAAGGAGGCAGTGGAGAGCACAAACACTTCCTAGCATTGTGTCAAACCAGATCAGGGGGCTGATCCATCTGAAAATGAGATCAATATAAGAAGGAAAAAAAAACAACAACAAAGAAAATAAAACAGGGGGAGGCTGTTTCGTGCTTTTACTGCGTGTTGCTACTTTCTCCACTTTGCCAAGAGAAACCCCGGGAACAAATTCATGTTTGTTTATTTGTTGTTTTTATTCATTCAGGTTCCAAAACCGAACCAGGTTGCCAGCAGAGAGAGATGGATGAAAAAATGCACTATGAGAATACTGGTTTGGAGTCGAGCAATCACAACCTGCTCCTTATTAACTGGCTCAGAAAACTTCCTTCCCTTATCTGTGCTTTGAACATTTCTTGGCTGCTTAATAAATTAGAAATATCCAATGAGGACAACTTTATTGCTTATTTAATGTGGATATAGATATAGATATAGATATAATCTCAATCTAGATAAAGATATATCTCTGGGTTGCTGGATGTTGTTCCAGTAGAACCACTGCTACCCAGATCCGTGCCGGCTCAGAGAATCTCTTTAACTACTCTGCTTTTTCTCACAGTCAGGGCTCACAGTATTTTGATAAGCAGCACATAATAGTCACCCTGAGAGCTCTCCACTTTCCACAGCCTGCAGCAGGATCATTTAAACTTTTCCCTTTTTTCCCCCCCATTTGCCTACGTGGTGGAATGTCTTATCTCACCCTCCTGCCTTTGGACTCCAGGGATGAGGGGAAAAAAAAAGGTTTCAAAGAAGGACTTTCTCAAACAGAGTTTCTCCAAGCCTTTCTGGAGAGCCTTTCAAGTCCCCTTTGTCCAAGTTAGAAATTGGGTATTTTTCTCTTTGCCTGTATCCTGCAGAAGCCACTTAGAATAAATGTCTAACAAGGCTGTCTCCTCATTTCTCTACAATAGATCTGATATATATTTAAGTACCAGAGCTTAATTTCTAAGCCAATTTCTACCTCCTCCTCCAGTTAAATTTGCCAAAATCAATTAAGGATGAGAGGGGATATTTCAGCCTTTGCCATTAATAACTGATGTCTTATTCTTCCACTGCAAAATGACCTTCCTTCCCCCTTTCACCATCCTCATCAGCCATGTGGCCTAAGACCAAAGCTCCCAGCACACAGAGCCTGTGAAATGGAGAAAAAAGCCACTGGATTAATCCAATTTTTATTAAGGATGATAAGGATATGAACCAGACCTCAAAGCAATGTCTAAAATGTCACTGACTCAGAAATAAAAAATTACCTTTTCAGTTTTGAAAGAGGTTTTAACACAGATCCTGCCTGCCTGTTTCTGAGGATCTGTCCTGCACCTGACAACAAGCACAGATTTGGTTTTTAAACCCAAGGACCATGTTCTTCTTATTTGCCTGTTCATTTTGCAGCCTTTAGGGTGCACTCCTGACCCACCAGCAAGAAGTTCTTCCAAATCCCAAAACCAAACTTTTGTACATTTTTAAGCACATACAGACACTGTTACACAACTTAAATATTTCCAGGGGCAGATCCTGGATATTTTTGGTGTGACATCAGACTGTGTTGGGGAGCATTTATGGAAACAATAATCTCCAGTGGACAAATCATCCCAAGACACATCTGCATCGCCTTCAGAAGACATGGCTGGATTCAAGGATTCAACTCAGTTTCAACCTTAAACATCTTAGTTAAATATCTGAACCTACATGGCCTTACCCTGGATCCCTCAGTGGGAGGAAAAAGCAGAAGAGTCACACTGCAACTTCCAACTTTCCCTTCCCCCTCAAGTCCAGTCATCCCAGTTTGCCCAAACTGGAGCCTATTCCCTTCCTGCTGCCACCCAGCCCCAAGACACAGAACCTTGGATGTTATTCACGAGTGAAACCATGCTGAAAACCAAATCTCAGCCTGGCCTGTTCCCCTCCCTCTGCTGGTTCACTGGAGATGCACCATCCACTTTGTCTAGAAGTAGACGTTCCAGCAGCGCTGGAATTCCCATCGCCCAAAATAAAGGTTCACTCCCTCTCCTTCCCCCTCCCGCTCTCTGCTGGGCACTGAGACATCACACTGAGCTGATTTTAATAAGTTGTCTGAATTCTCCCTGTGTCCTTGCAATGCTTTGTCACCAAACTGTCGCTAGTGCCTGCTGAGAGCTCCTGGCCTGCGGCCAAGCGAGTGGGGGGACTCTGCACGTTATTTACGGGGCAGAAAAGGTGCCTGCAACATGCAGAGCTGCAGGGATGCAAAGGTTCACTAAACAGGCACATCTGGTGATGTGGAAATTTCCATTAGCGAGACCTGGGACCCAACAGGCAGATGAGCAATGAAGGATTTTGGTGATTTTGGAGTTTGGAGCAGCTTCGCTTCACCTCTTGAAGGAGAGAGGGGTTTTTTTTTCTCTTTAGGATATCCTGGAATTTTATGGTTCTCGATGGGTTTCAACAATATTCAGTGACAGAGGCTGGCTCTAAGACACACAACAGCTCGAATCAAGTGGATGCAACCCCCAAAAGTCACCCCAAATAAGCCATCACAGAGATCCTCACTCCCTGAAAGCAGTAAGGTTACTATTACAGTTTTCTAAGATTCCCCAAAAAAATCACTATTTCCAGCATTATTTGCAATTCAAAGCCAGCAGGTAACTTGAAGGTGGTGTAGTCACCCTTGAAGGAACCTCAGGTTTACTGTGAGGCCCTGGCACAGGGTGCCCAGAGAAGCTGTGGCTGCCCCTGGATCCCTGGAAGTGTCCAAGGCCAGGCTGGACAGAGCTTGGAGCAGCCTGGGATAGTGGAAGGTGTCCCTGCCCATGGAATCATGGAATCATTAGTAGGAAAAGACCTCTGGAAACACTAAGTTCTGCCATTAGGCTAACATGCCACGTCCACCACTAAACCATGTCCCTAAGCACCACATCTACATTTTTGAACCTTTTTTGATATTATTTGTACTCCAGCAGCCCCAAGTGAGGGCATCTCCCCATCCCTCACCACTGCACAATCTCTCCACCAAACACATGAAAAATAGAAAGAGAAACTCCACCACAGCAAGCTCTTTAAACAGCATTTCACCTCTTCAGTTCATCGCTGAAAAAGAATCTTACATGATTTTTGTACAGTAACAAGGAAGGTTATCTGTTTCTCCCCAGTTCTGTCTACCTTCCAGACAGGGTTTTTTAGCATAAAAATTAGTAGGTTTTTGGGTAGCCCCGATGCTTAGGCACTTCTGGAGCTGTGATATGGGCAGAGCACATCCCTCCTGCTTGTTTTGTGTGGATCTGTGTATTCCTCAAGGATCCCCAGAGCAAAACGCCCCAAGGCTTCAGCCCAACAAATACATAATTAGAGCAGTTAAACCCCAATGAAGCTCAGACAAACTGTCCCCAAAAAAATGAAGAACAGGAGAAAACACCCTCATCCTGTGGTGTGGGAAACCATCACACCAGGCAGTTCAAGGAAAGAAATAGGGATTTTTTTTTTGATTAAGCCCCAGTGGCAGACAGAGAGGTTTTTGGGGAAGGTGGGCAGTACACCCCCAAAGGAGCAGCAAGAGAGAACCAGGATGGTCTCACAAACTGCAAGTGAAAGACTTTATGGATTTGTTTGGCAATTCCAAGCCCAAAGGAACTGCTCTCTGCAACGTGGAGTGTTTGGCAAAGCCCTGGGGGAGCACAGGTAGCTGGGGAACAGCAAATGCCAGATGACTGCGTGCATCGCTTCGAGAGGGGATAAAAAAAAAAGCAAGGTTTGCTCAGGATCTCTCTGCGAAGGAAAGGGCAGGCATTGCAAGAATTCAGAAACAACATCCTTAGGTGGAGATGGGCCAGTTGTGGAAGGAGCTGAGCACGTAAACAGGCTCTGGAGCAGGAAGTTGGCAGGAGCGTGTGAAAGCTCTGCAGAGGGCTGGTGAGATTTCACGTGCCTGCACATGGGGAATGGACCCGACCGGGCTGCCCGGATTCCTGCAGGGTTCAAACCCTCTCGTGCTGCTCTTCTCTGGGCAGAGCTGAGGGTGGTTCTGGGTCATGCAGGAGTGGTGTCAGGCTGGGAACGAGACTGGAGGTCAGGTGGATACTCAGGCTCACAAACCTGCACGTTTCTAAGTGTCGCTCCCCATCAGCTCAGCAGCAGGGAGGGAGGAATTCCTGCACGTCCACAGGTGGGTTTGCCATGGGCTTCATCCCACCCAGACCACCTGGAGATGGATCTGCTGAAGGCACCTGAGCTTGGGGTTTGAGCCCCTGTAGCACAGAGCAGCTCAGACAGGTGTTACAGCAGACTCTCACCTCCACAGAGCATCACCCTGTAAGGATGAAACCCCACTCACCCCATCCTGGGCCCTGCGGATCTTCAGGGGGCTCTGGGTGCTGTGGTGGGTCCTTGGGGACAGGGCAGAAGGGCCACCCAGGGCAGCATCATGGGTAAAGAGGCAAAATTTGGGGCATCTAGACCCGAACAGCTCCTCTCTGCTCTCACAGAGCAATAAAACCCCCAGGATAACAGGGAGGCACTGCACAGCCAGAGGGATCCTCACGGGCTGTGACTGACCTCCCCCAGCCCCCAAAAATACCCCAGAACTCATGCTGGCGGCTTCAGACCTTTTAGAAGAGCAGATGGGGAGAGAAAATACATGGTTTATAGGGAAAATAATAACCAAAGTGCAACCCCAGGCTCCCTGGAAATGCTGAGGGCAGATATTTCCAGCCGGTCTCCCATCACCACCGGCATGAATGATCACCCCCGTCACAGGCCTTTAGAGTAACTCCCTGGAATTAAATCAGTATATTGCATGGTTCCAGCTCCTTTCATCCAGGAATCTTCAAGTGATTTACAAACAATTCTTTAATTAAGCCTCCCAAACAGCCCCCGGGGTAGTGTTACTGTGTCCGTGTGAGGAATCGAAGGCATTGCGCTGCTAAAATGGCAAAGAGTTTGGAAAAAATCTCATCAAAGTTCTTCCGAGACAAAATATATTAGCAGAGTCTCTCTGCTTTGATTCTGGTTCTAAAACCTTCTGGTTAAACACTTTTTTTCTCCTCCAGGAGAGGACATGGCCCCTGTTGCCTACTCTTGCCTGTGTCAGGATTAGTATTCAATGGATAAAGTGTTTTTTGTTTTTTGGTTTTTTTTAAATGTACATATTTGACAGCTCCTCGAAAAACATGAACTCCCAGTACCAGGGAACTCCCAGTACCAGGGAGGCAGCCTGGGAATTCAGCTTTGGGAACGAAAAGCGGTGTTTTGGCAACACGGATTTCAAACCCATCAATCTGTGGTTTTCTTTGAGCCCAGTGCTTGATCTCTGGTAAAAGCTCTTCCTGCTCTTTTTTGCCCCCCAGGACAGGTTTGAGCTCTGGCTCTTCCAAATTCCCTGAGAATAAAAAGTATCATTTGTCTCTTCCTGGTGCAATTTTGCTATCAGACCCCCTGTGGGAATACAAGATGTGATGTGGGGAAAGAATAAATAAAATAAAATATCTCATGAAGATGCTGTAATGGGTAACTCTGAGCCTCTCTCTGGCTGGTGGAATTTAAAGATGTTTTTTGCTTAACGCCATATTTGCTGCATCTGTCTTTGTACATGCTGGCTGTGCCTCATCTGAGGCTGATTTTCTTCTGATTTAAGCAGGGATATAAAGGGGAATCTCTGCAGAATCAGGGGACTGGGATGCAGAAGCCTGGAAGTCAGTATTTCTAGGGAAATTGCTATAGCCCAGCAAGCTGCTTTTAAAAACTTCAGCAGCCTTGGGCTGGCTCTTCTCTGCCCCACACACAGAGGTTGTCACCTGCCAAAAACAAGCCCTGAAATCCCTAACTCTCATTTCACATCCAATTTAAACACAGCAAATCATGCAGGCTCCATCCCAATCACTATTTCTTAAGGTACAAAAAAACTTACAGTTTCACTTACAAACCCAACTTCTTTCTATTTAAGGAGGAAGAAAAAAAAAAGAAAAAAAAAAGAAAATGAATTTTAGGCTTTGAGTAAGTCAGATGAACACAGCAGATACCAGTCTTGCAGTTAAGCACTGCTGGGACTCTGAGCCCAAACACTCAGCAAATAGGGATGCCTATTTTGGCCCCTAAGGAAGAAAATCCTGCTGCCAATACTCAGGGAGCAACATAAAAGTGTCTCTAAGGAGCTTATTTCAAAACTTAAGAGCAGCAATGAATGGCAGAAAACACTGTTTTGAAGGATTTAATCATTAATTTCTGAGAAACATGTAATAGGGTCACTTCAGAGTGTTATAGAAACAGGTCTCCTCACCATCCTCCCACTAAAAGCCCATTTTGTCCCAATCCCAGTGCATTTATTGCCTCATTTTGAAAAACAAATCAACATCTTCTGAGAAGGCAAAGTCAGCTAAACTCAACTAAATTCTGGCCAGCACAAGAAAAATTGCATTAACAGCTCCTACTTTATGCCAGTATTTATGATGCTCAGGGCATCCTGAGTTCCAATGGGAACAGAAACCTCTTTTAAAGCCCATGTTGGTATCAGAGACAGATGGGGGCTAGCACCTGCTCACCCACCAAACCCTGTGAGTCCCGTGAGGAACAGGAAAGCAAAAGGAGCAGGCAGAGATTTCAGCCAGACCTCTGAGAATTCACCCCAGAGTTAAATCCCCAGGGCCCTGCCTCCACTTGTGCTTTTACCTCCAGAGCATCCCCCAGCTTTTGTTACCTTGAATAAAAGCACATTCAGCTCTGCAGAGGCTCTTCTGGGAGACAAGAGGTGGAGCAGGGTTTCACCTATTTTATTTTATTTTATTTTATTTTATTTTATTTTATTTTATTTTATTTTATTTTATTTTATTTTAATTTCGCACCTCCCTTGCCTTCCCTGATTACAAGGAAGAAATGCCCCACTCCTCCCTACCTTTATTCACTCTGGAAAGAATCAGTGCATTTCCTTTCCCTGCTACTTTTCCATGTGGTTTATGGCCAGCTCTCCAACAAAACACCCCACCAGAGAACCAGAACTCCCACTCCATCACCCCGAAACTCACTCCGAACCCCAACACTACCACACGACCCCAGGCACTGTTTCCCGTCCCAAACCTCCCCAGCACGACACATCCCTAAGAGTCTCCAGTTTAGCCTTTTCCCAACTCCACCACCAACTTCCACCAGGGAATTGCTGTCTCCAGCAGCTTTTCCCCCTCTCCTTCCGCGCCATCTCTGGCTCACGTTCCGCGGGTGCAGCACCTGGAGCGCTGGACCACTGCAAGAGCAGCCCCAGCACGCCGAACCCAAGCTCCCCCCTTGCTCGATGGGACCCCAAAAGCGAGGTGCGAGGCTCGGCGCTCCGCACATCGCTCTCCCAAGATCCCGAACCCCCGAGCGGGGGCTTTGGGGTGCGGGATGCGGGAGGGAAGCTCCGGAGGCTCGGGCTCATCCCGCCGCAGAACGAAGCAGCACTGCGGCTCCCGCGCCCCAAGTTGCGCTGCCGCGGAGCGCTGGATGTGCCCGGGGTTCCGATAAGCGGCGAGATAAGCCGCATTCAGGAGCCGGGTGGGTGCCCGGCGTCCCCCAGCTCCTTTTCCGCCAAACTCGCCCAGTAGTGACGGGCAAAGCGGAGCGCGGCGAGAGGGCGAGGGATGCGTGAAGCGGGGAAGAAGGCAGGGAAGCGAGGGAGGAGGCGGCACTCACCGAGCAGCAGCAGCGGCAGCAGCGGCNCGGGGGATGCACCTGCGGAGGGGATGCGGGGCTTCGTTGGCATGGGGGTCCGGAGGGGATTTGAGGGGTCTAATGGGATGTGGGAGGTTCGAGAGGGTTTAAGGGGTTCGCTAGGATGGAGGTGTGGGAGGGGGGATCTGTGAGTTCTTAGCTGCATGGAGGAATTTTGGGGGTTTTGTTGGAGTTGGGAGGTTGGAGAGGGTTTAGGGAGGTTGTTGGGATTGGGATATAGGAGGGGGGATTTGGGGTTCTCAACCGCATGGAGGGGTTTGGGGGTTTTGTTGGAGTTGGGAGGTTGGAGAGGATTTGGGGAGGTTTGTTGGGATGGGGATTTGGAGTTCTTAACTGCATGAAGGGATTTGGGTTCATTGGAGTTGGGAGGTTGGAGAGGATTTAGGGGTTTTGTTGGGATTTGGGGGTTTTGTTGGAGTTGGGAGGTCGGAGAGGGTTTAGGGGTTTTGTTTGGTATAGGTTTTGGGGTTCTCAAATGCATAGAGGGGTTTGGGAGTTTCACTGGAACTGGGAGGTTGGAAAGATTGAGAGGCTTTATTGGGATTTGGGGTTCTCATCTGTACAGGGGATTCAGGGGTTTTGTTAGAGTTCAGGAGTTGGGGATGATTTTGGGGTTTCATTGAGGTGGAGATTCATGGTAATTTGGGGAGGGGATTTGGGATTTTTAACTGCATGGGGAGATCTGGGGGTTGCATTTTATTTAGGGGTGGATTTAGGATTTCCACTGGGATGGGGACTTGAGGGATGGTAGGATTCCTGCCTGCATGGAGGGAGTTTGGGATATTAATCAGGATGAAGACTTTGGAAAAAAATAGGTTTTTGGTTGGGGTGGGCCATTTGACAGGGGACTTGTCATTCCCACCTCTATGGGGGGGATTGGGTTTTCATTGGATTTGGGATGTTGGGGAGGATTTGGGGTTTTTATTGGAATGAGAAGGGTGAGGATGACATACAGAGGGGTGATCTGGGGGATTTCACTGGAGCTGAGGGTGGATTTTGGGTTTTTATCATGGTGAAGATTTATGAGGGATTGGGAGTTTTAATCTGGATAGGGGTTTGTAACTCGGTTTTGGATTCCCACCCACATGAACAAGGATTTGGGATTTTTGTCTGGATGCAGACTTGGGGATCTCTTTGGGGTTCCCACCTGCATGGCAAAAATGTGTGGGTTTTATAAGGATGGGTATTTGGAAGTGGATTTGGGGTTTTCATCTGGATGGGGGTTTGAGGTTTGATTTCAGATTCACATCCAGGTGTGAGTTACTTGGGGTTTTTCATCTAGATTGGGTTTGTTTTGGGATTCTCAGTGTGGTTGGGGGTTTATTTGGAGTTTTCATCAGGAGGTAGGATTAATTTGCATCACCTTCTGCATATACACCACATATACACACACTCATCCCTCCTCTTCCCCCCAGAGAATGTACATTTTCCTGGATGTTTTCTAGGAAAGATTTGCACCTGTTTGAGAATGTCTCGAAGGCAGCCACATGCCCAAATTATGAAGGACAAAATTAAGATCAAATCTTGGCAATGTTTTGTGTTGAGGCACCGAAAGTTGTTTTGTGGTGTTCAGGCAAGGAGTGCTTGCTGCAGCTGGGAGGAGACTGAAAATAAGCTCAGGGCTTTGCACTGAATCCTCCTCCTGGCTCTGCTGGATCCAGGAAACTTCCCAGCCTGGACTCAGAGCTGGTGAAGATAACCTTCACTCCAAAAAGGATTTTTCAAATATGGTTTTCTTGATGCCTTCATTTAGGTGTGAACTTCGTTTTTGTTGCAAGGTCATCTTCAGCAGACAAGGAGATTCTTGGGTTTGCTGGCTCAGTCCTCCCTGCTTTGCATGTTGTCCCCAGAAAAGGTTTCTTGTCCTGATTTACTTCTGGGCCAGCGCAGAGAGACTTTCCAGGTGCCTCAGCCCAGTCTCACCTCTTCCTGCTGCAACTCTGCACCACAAAGCACCCAAAAGCTGTGAAACTCGAGTGGCAATAAATGAATGAATGTGTTGTTGCACTTTGCCAATCCTGCCAGTATCAGAGAGGCAGTTCCTTCTCTCCCTGAGGAGTATTTTTAATACCAGATCCCATTCACACACTCTCTCCCAATTTTTGGTGTTAACTGCCAAGCCAGGACAGCCCAGGGAAAAACCTGAGCTGCTTCAGTACAGCAGTGACCTTGGGATGGAGAGGAGGGAGGTGATGCTGAGCTCCCCAAACTCTCTGTTTATGGCACCATAAAACACTGCAAAAACATCCCATGGCTCATTGCCCAGCACCTGGGAGATGGAGGATTCCCTGAGGTGTGTTGGGTCTCCTCTTGAAGTGAGGGCTGTGGGAATAACAGATAAGAACAGAGCTCCCTTGGCAGCAACCTAAGGAAAATAGAATGGCCTGAAATCCACTTAAAAATCAGGCTGGATTTGGTTTTATTGTGCGATTTTTGTGATGAGACTTAGGAGAAGAATTCTGTCTGCATGGTCCCATCAGCAGATCCAGGCTGTGCTTGTCATTTGGCTTTGGGCAAGGAGGAGGGAGCCTCACCCCTGAATATCTGATGCCTGAATCCTTCTAGATTGCTGATTTAGGATGTAGGTTTTCTCCTAATTATCACAAAAGGCACCCTGGCACTTGTGCAGAGAGTTTTGTGAGTTCTCAACAGACTTGTTGGATGCAATTCTCTTTTGTTTCCTCAGGCCTTGGCTGCTGGCAGTTGCCAGGGTGGCTGAAACAATAGCATGGCCTCCACTTCTTGGAAAAACAGATTCTTCCAGGAATGTGGAATTAAGCCTCCTTTTCCAGGAGGGCAGTGGGAAGGTGTCCCATTATTCCTGCTGCTTTGCAGGGTACAGGCGCCTTCCCACTCGTGCTGGCTCCAAATCTGCCTCTGCTGCAAAGGGGATAATTACTGAGGGTGTCAGATCAAGGCTATGAATCATGATGGCAAAAAGAAAGGGATATTTAGCATGACTGCTTCAAAAGCTGGGTGTCTGATAAAGTACATCCCAAGAGTCAGCTGGGGGAAAGGTCAGGAAAAGAACCCTAATTTGGGAAACTGGGCACTTCTAAGGGTGTCAAAAAGGTATCAGAGTTTCCCAGAAAGATGAAAATAGTCTTGGACACCTCAACACATGCAGCATTGCTAACAGGGAGCTTTATCATGACTGTTCCAGCTCTGGAGGTTTTCCTAAATACCAAAATCACAGGGCCAGGAAATTATGTAGAGGATTTTGCTTTCAACTCCAAACATGAATGTTTTAGAGGTGTAGGGAAACCCTGTGGAGAATGGCCTGTGCATCTGCCTGAGAGGTGGGAGCCAAAAATAAGAATTTACTTCAAAATTTATTATTGACATTATGATTATCTAAAAATCTCATGGTCTTAATTCAGCCAAGTGTGTTTTTTAATCCTGACGTTGATGTGGTTGCACACAGGTTCACATGCACCTGGGTCTGTGTGTTCCAGCCAAATATTTATGTAAGGCTGTGAAAGAGCAGCATGGGGAGTCAGTGGTTTCAAGGTATGCAAGTCAGCTGGGCTGAAACCCTCTCAGGAGGAGGAAGACTCCACATGGCACAAGATTTCCTGGTGGGGGAAACCTCAAAATGTTTTTGTGATTCCTTAAAGTGGTTTACTTTCAGTGCAGCTCAGAAGTAAACTGGACAAAGGAGAAGAGAACACAGAGTAGCAGTTGTTTTTGTGCTTCACGGTGCTGGGATAAACTCCCCAAGACAGTTTTATCTTCTCTGCACCTTGTAAATCCTCCTTGGCTGTGTTCAGATTCGTCACAACATTTGACTGACGTCTCCAGGCAGCCTTGCAATATTTACCTCTTCTCACAGAAAACAGCCGAGGGAAGCCTGCGCAGCTCGAAAATCCTCGGGCTGAGATCCAGCTTAGGATCATTTAACTTGCCAGTAATCCGATTTTATTGAATGTCGTCACCTATCTCCTTGTGCGACTGGGCACAAAGTAATAATGTTTGGAATTCAAATTTGGGGCTAAGATGGGGAAGATGAAGGGCTGATACCTCTGACGTGAGTAACAGTGTGAGCAACAGCTCGTGGGCTCCTGGGTTGAGGATCACTAGGGGCTATTCCAGGAAGGAAAGCAAAAACAAAACCAAACCCAAAATACCCTCCTTTCATCAAGAGATAAAAATACCTGAGGTCTGACGTTTGTATTTGTATTTCAGAAGATGGGGAGTCAGAAATGTCACGTGGGAGCCTGCTCCTTAGCCTGGACCTGACCCAGAAGAAGGAAACAAAATGCAGCTTGTCTCAGGAGCAGGAATCGTCTTGAGAAAGCCAAGAACGGCCCAGGATACTGCTCACAATGCCAGCTGTCTGCTCCCAAACTTCTGTGAATGAAGAGGCAAAAATCCTGTTGGTATCAGACAAAGACTTATAAAATCTGGATTCAGCCCTCGGTTCTGAAATAATCTCCCCATCTCAGCTGTGATCCTGTTTTGAAGGACTTGTGTTGTTCTACTTTTCTCATCACTTGGCCCCTCAGACAGATATAATTTCTGATTCTCTTGGGTTTAACTTTTTAAGAGAAAAAGCAAGGAACCCAATTTTCAGCACTTCTGGCAGTGCCCATGCACCACCTCTCTAGGGAGCCTGTTGCAGTGTTTGACCACCCTCTGGGTAAAGAAATGCTTCTTTGTGTCCAGTCTGAACCTCTCCTGAGACAGTTTTGAACAATTCCCACGTGTTCTGTCACTGGATATCAAGGAGCAGAACTCAGCTCCACTTCCCCTCCTCAGGGAGGTATAGAGAGCAATATGGAGAACTGTTTTTCCAAGGCCACAGTGAGTGGATCACTGCTGCTCCAAAATCCCTCGTGTTCATCCTCCCCACAAACTCCTGCAGAGGTCTGTGGGCCGTGAAGGACCAGAAGAAGACCTCCAAGAGAAATTTGGGATTGATTGCTCCATTTTGCTGGACAAGGGATGAACAATATTTCCTTCTAGATGGAGAAAGGAAACTCCTTGAAGTCCCAGTCTGGATTCAGTGAGAATTTCCCAAGATGACCCTTGGGTGCAGCACACCTCTCCAACCTAAATGTCTTCTGACACTTGGGCCCACACTGCTCTCCCAACACCAACTCCATATCTCTTCAGAGTGGCTTTGCCACCACCTCTTCCCTCTGACAAGGATCTGCCCCAAAAAATCCCTGGAAGTTACCAGGGCAACCTGTAAAGGTCCAGCAGCTCTGGATCGTTGTTTGGGGCTGCAGCAGCCCTGAGGAATTCACTATTTGTTTTAGAGATAAAAGCTGCAACTTCCACACATTCTTCTTCAATTTCACTCTCCATTAAGTGCATTGCCCTGTCATAACAAAGCTCGTTGAATTATTAGAGATGAGGGAAGGGAATTGTTCAGAGCCTGGAGTGGGGAAGGGGATGGGAGGGAGCTTGTGGATTGTCTTTGTGGAGCCCCTCCATGGAGCATTCAGGATGTGGTTGGGGCTTTGTGAGGGTGCCTGGAGGACAGTGAGGGTCAGGAGTGAGGGCCAGAGGGTTGGGTTGGGTTGGGTTGGGTTGGGTTGGGTTGGGTTGGGTTGGGTTGGGTTGTGTCAGGTGGCCTTGGGCAAATCCCTGTTTGTCTCCCTGTCCCTGTCCTGGACTGTGTTCCAGTTGGTGTTCCCCTCATTTCCCTTGTGCTATTTTAGACATGGACAAAAAATAAAAAGGAAAGAAGGGGTCAAATGAAAGCCTCATGTCCCAGAGAAGTGGTTAACCCCTCCAGTTCCTCCAGCACCATCCAAAATCTCATGTCCTTTTCCCCAATCCAATGTCCACTATGGTGCTCCCAGTTGCCTTGGAGCAGTTTCCCTTGTGCCTGGTGCAAACCATGGGATGCTGAGATGTGAATCACCTCAGATGGCTTCCCTGCACCCCCAAAACCCCACCCCAGGCTATCAGCACAGCAGAGTTGGTGTGAATCCTGTGTCACCCCAGCACCTCCCATTCTTATCCTGGTGTTCATTTATGGTGGATTAAGGTGAGAAATGTGCTTTTGGAGAGGGGAATTGACTTCTACAGTGGGAACCCAGGCTAGGCCAGGTGAGTAATTTCTTGCAGTCAGATGAGGTGAACCTCACTCCTAAGTCTCATTTCTAATGCTCGTGTTGGTTTAGTTTTTAAAATGTGATTTTCCCTTCCAGCTCCTCAGTTTCCCAACACAAGCTCCAAGTTACATCCTGCATCTCAACAAGATTAACAAGACAGTCATGGACTGAATATGTGAAAGGTTTTGACATTTACGGAAAGAACATGCAGTGGAAATGATAAATGTTATTATTTTCACCAACTGAAGCTTTGTACATTTGCTCTTTTTCTTCCTTAATAGTGAGGGGTTCTAAAACACTTTATGTGGAACTCTCCTATTTAAAGACAAGGCTGAAAACAAACTGGCAGCTAATTGAAACACTGCCTCCCTTTTATTTCCCTGCTCCCATGTTTCAGTGAAGACTAATTTAAGGGACATTCATCCAGTTAGTGAAAGTGCTCATCAGCAGTAATGGTCACTCTCATCAGCAGTAATCAGAATTACAGAAGTACATTGGTTGCAAGGTTGACAAGGATGGAGCTAAATTTTCCTGCTGGACCAGTGCAGAGACAAGATAATTCCTGCTTGCACCAAAATGTGTGGCCAAAGTACTCTTAAGGAGAAGACAGGTGAAGCTCTCTCCCTCTGCAGGTGCAAAAGAATCCTCCACAATAAACAGCCAGGGGAAAAGGGGAAATGAGCAGGGGAAATGTCCATCCAGCCTGTTCCTCACCATTCCTGCAGTTCTGTGCAGGTGCCCACGCCAGCAGCACCTCCAGCTGTGTGGTGTTTGAGAAGAAAAAACATCTCAGAGCTTTCCAAGCAGCTGTGATAGGAAAGGCTTTGAAGGCATGAGATCCTGTCATCATCTCCCCTCTGCTGGTCCCAGTAAAGTGCTGACCTTGGGAAAGGTTTCTGAGGTGTTTCCCTGCTGCAGTTGGGTACTGGTGACCTGTGATGGCTTTAACTTCTCAGGCATTCAGACCTAGGATAAGTTGGGCAGGAGTTATTAACCCAAATCACCCCAAATGTGGCGTCACTGTTGATTCAGCTTAAGCCGAACCTCCTGCCCAGGCACTGGGAAATTGTTGCCAGGAGACCTTGAGCAAACACTTCACCCCCCTGAGATTGAGCTAGCCTGGAGGCAGAATGCCTGCAGCCTCTACCAGTAAAAAGAAATTCTCCTTTTAGCCTGGGACACCGGCAATGAAATGGGATTATTTCCACCTAAGGAACATTACCGCTCATTCTTGTGGTTCAGATTCATCTAAGAAAGCTCAAATGGATTCAAAGCTGCCTTTTGCTCAGTGCTGTGCAAACAGGCATGGAGAGCATCCCTGTCCCAGCACAGCATAAAGCCACATCCTCTTGGCTGGATTAAGGATGTTAATGAGGTACCTGGGGAGCTGATATTTCGTCAAGGACAATTAGCAGCATCCCCAGCCCTCCACCTTGGTATTTCGCATCAGATACAGCCCTGCTTTGTGCCTCAGCTCTCTGCTACCTGCAGGAGGAGGGATTCAGCTCACAGATGCAGGAGGTGATGGCAGGGGAGTTGCTTTGTCCTAAAAATGTCAGGTTTGGCTCCAAGGTTGAGCATCCTGAAGGAGGGTGCTCTGCAAGGGCACCCCTACACTTGCACCAGTCAGATGCACACCCCACTCCTCCCTGTTCTGCAGTGTGATGGGATGCAACTCTGCTGAGATAATTAAAAGAGGAGAGTTAAAAGCCAGAGCGAAGAGAAAAATAAGAAAATTAATAAATAAATCCCCAGCAGTCTGTGGTTTGTGGCCTGATCTCTTCTCTCCAGGAGTCCTTGCAGTGACACAAGGATTACATTGTGAATCCAGGAACCAGAGAGGGTGCACATCACATCCAACTTTGCCCTGTGTTGAAATGTGACCACTTCTGAGGCACAAGTTAAGGGTGGAATGTGATTCAAATTGTCAAGTGTTTGGACATCCTCCCATAGTGGCAGGTGTGCCCCAGTAACCAGAAGAGGCACATGTCCTTTTGGAGAGGCATCTGGAAGACATGGGGGATTCTCAGGGACTTCTCAAATGGACACTGCATTTATTGAAGGGTCCAGAGTGACACCCTGTGCTCCTGGAGGTGAAAGATGTCTCTACTTTGTTGGTGATTCTGCATTTGGGGGAGGCATTTATACCAAGCAAGCTGTGCACTGGTGCACAGAGAAGGGCAGGAGATCTGAAGACACTGTAGAGAGACACAGGGAGTTTTTCAGGATTCAGCTCTGTGCCAAGTACCCAGCAGGACACAGCAAAGCAGAGAAATCCCTCAGGAGTCAATTAAAATGACAGTTAACCAAGGAGGCAGCTTGAATCTCTCCTTCCAGAGAAGGGAATAAACATCACGAGAAAGGGTGGCCGGTGGGAAGGTTGAGCGTCCAGGAGAACACTCCAGATGTGGTCTGTGTTTCACTCTGCTGAGATTAACAATAAAAGGAAATTCTGGGAAGAACAGGGGGCTGGGCTGGACCTGCTGCTGTAAGAAACATGGTGTGAAGGGCCCCGTTGTGGGGAGAGCTTTGCTGACATTTCTGGGACTGAAGGAAGTTGTCATTATATCACTGCATCCTGAGTGAGAGAGAGCCACGGCCCGCCGAGGAGAACATCTGCAAAAGATGCAAAAGGACACACAAGGCTTTGACCTCTCTCTCCAGGCAGAACCTGATTGGTTTTCCTGCTAGCAAATGGCAAACCCACTCAAAGAGAACCTGAAATTCCTTCCCAACGAGCTTGCAAACAGCTAGTGCTCAACACACTTCCAGCAGTGACCATGTAGGAGAGGTCCCATGGCTCTGATGATGGAGCAGCCTTATGGGTTTGGCAAATCAGGCAGCAGGAGATAGAGAGGGTGTGATTGTCTGATTGACCTACTCCAGGATCAGAGCTGGATCCCAAACCTGCCAAGAGCAGGGTGGAACTGGAATCTGTACTATTGATGTCTAACAGTGCTCTTGGTCTCTGTCTACATGTCTTGGTCTCAATCAAAGGAAAGGCTTAGTCTCAATCAACCCCTGAATAATAAGTGCTCCATGTCCCACTGGGAAGCTCCTGAGGTGCCTGGGTCACCAGCAGCTGGACTTTTTCTGATGTGTCTCTCCATTTTAGGTCTCTCCAGTCACTGGAGAGGATGGAAGTGTTTCCCTCCATTGAACTGGGTGGGATGAACAGAGAGAGATTGACATGGATGTCACTTTTTCCTCTGGGAAATCTGAGATGAGACACAGTTTTCCCCACACACCCCAGAAGGCAGCATCATACTAATTTCCTTCATACTTGGAAATACTTAGGATACTAAGTCAGCTAGGAAAATGTGAAGTGTGTAATGTTTCTGTATTTCTAAGCCTTATTTCTAAGCCTCTGTACAGTGTACAACCTTCAACCATTGAAGGCAGGGTTGCCTGTCCATGTGTAGCAGCCACAATATCCAGGAGCACCCAGGAAGGAGGGAGGAAGGAGGAGCATGGGCTCATGAGGGTGATAAGGGAGATGCAGCACTGGGGAGAGTCAGGCAACCTTGGAAGAGCTCCCAGCCCTTTTGCCTCCAAGATCTTGAGAACAAGATCAATTCCTACCTGGACTTAAGGAATTTGGTTAGGTAATGTACAAGGCTCCATCTGGAGCAATGCAAACTTCTTCCTTTAGAAGGTGGAAAAAGCACTCTGAAAAAAGGACTGTGAGCACAACTGCTGTCCCGTGAGAATCTTCCCTGCAGGAAGAGCCTCACCTCCTTCAAAGCTACTGAACTCACAGGGCAGATGACAAACCCAGATGTTGACTCCTAATGCTGCTTTTCAAGATGCTGGATTAAAAAACAGGTTGATGTTCTAACATTGTTGTTCACACACTGAATCACAAAAAAACCCCTGATTTTCTCCAAGAAGAGTCTGTTTGTCCTCATGAAATTCTGCTTTCTTTTCTCTTTCACATGCCTGCATGGGCGGCATTGCAGAACAGCTTTTAGTCCTGCACATAGGAGAGTAAACATGGAAAACAGGAAATATTATGGCAATTTTCTACAGATAACAAACCAAAATATGTTATGCTTGGTCTCACCCTCAAAACTGAGTGAGTGGGTTCCCAACTTAGTTGTTTTAGTTGTTTATTTGTTAGTCCTTTTTGAGGACTGAACCTCAGATAAGGGAGAACCAGAGAGCCAAGTTGCAGTGACCATCCCAAGCTGGGATCTCTCTTTTCCTATTTAGATGTGACATCACTGAGTTCTCCTCATTTGCTTCCCCAGCTCCTACAGCACCAGGCAGGGTTGGACTGCTCATTTGTCATTAAAAAGCACAGGAATAATCACAGGAAATAGTGAGAAAGAAAATGGAAGCCTTAAACCTTCCCTGATATATTAGTCAGGGAGAGTTTCCTCTCCAATGTGCTGTGGGTTTGATATGACACATTAATTTGTCAGTGGATGAGGGAGATTCTCACTACAGGGTGCTTGTGCATGTTCTGAGAATGGTAAATGGAGGAATCCAAAGCAGAAAGAGGAGTAGGGAAGGAGAGGAGCAGGAGGTGGTGAAGAGCTCCCTGTTTCCCTGGGGTGTCTCCTGGCAGGACACAGAGGCACAAGACAGGAGGTATTCAGGAATAAATGAACTTCTTCCTCCAAGACAACGTCCTTGGCTGTTGTCATCTCTTATTTACTGGCCAAAAGCCACTCTCCTGGCAGGGCACATGTCCCACCCCAGCTCTCCCTATATTTAGCATTCACCATCTCCCATTGTGTAGCTGCAAACACATCCCATCACTGCTCCATGGGTGCCAAGGTGGGGCTTGGCGATTCCTGGTGGACTCTCCCTATTTTTAGCTATCACATAATGTGTCAGCTCCTCGTAATTCTTTCCATGCAACAGATCTGGACACAGTTACAGCTCTCCGTGATGTAAAATCCTGCACAATTTCTCCTCCCGGTGCCAGCGTGATGGAGGAGGGGAGAAAGATTGGAGATGTGTCCTGCAGGTGGACTGGGTGGGATAAGGTGAGATGATTCTCCCAGGGAAAAACCAATCCAGGCAGAGCTCTGGGGACTCAGAGAGAAGAGAAGAGAAGAGAAGAGAAGAGAAGAGAAGAGAAGAGAAGAGAAGAGAAGAGAAGAGAAGAGAAGAGACGAGAAGAGACGAGACGAGNGAAGAGAAGAGAAGAGAAGAGAAGAGAAGAGAAGAGAAGAGAAGAGAAGAGAAGGCTCTGGGGAGACCTTGTTGTGGCCTTTCAATACTGAAAAAAGATGGGGACAAACATTTTAGCAGGGCCTGTTAGGATAAGACAAGGGGTGATGGTTTTAAACAAAAGGTCAATTCAGATTAGCTCTGAGGAGGAAATCTTTCATAATAAGGGTGAAAAAATACTGGCACAGGTTGCCCAGAGAGGTGGTAGATGCCCCATCCCTGGAAATATTCAAGGTCAGGCTTGGGGCAACCTGGTCTAGTGGAAGGTGTCCCTGCTCATTGCAGAGGACTTTTAAAGGTCCCCTCCAATTCAGATTGTTCTCTGATTCTATGACTTAATGCTTGAGCCTCATACTATTAGGCACATTCATCTTCTCATGGGATGATGTGGACTAGAGGAAAGCCTCTTGTGGGAATTCTTCCCGACAGCCACCAAAAAGCAGCAGTCTCACCCTCAGAGGTGAGGCCATCCTGTCACTGGGGACTTCCTGGCCTCTTTTGCTGGACCCTGTCAAAAACATGAGTGAGCTGGCACATGGGCAGAATCCAATCTGATCCAATTCCTGGAGAGACTATCCTACTGTCCTCATTCAGAAGCTGCAGTGGATTAATTAAATGTTCAAAGCTGGGGAACAAAGGACAGGAATGCGTGGCTGATTTTCCCAGAAGAGTCATGATGCTGGTCTTGTTCTGCTCGACTGTTCAGTGGTGATGTGGCAAAGGGGGTGAGAAGTGAAACCAGCAGAGATTCGTGCAGCTGAAAACTCACCAGGAAAACCTGCTGAAGGATATTCTTCCTTGTCTGCAGGAAGTGAGCAGGAAAAGGGACAGCCTACGTTTGGTGTTGAAAAGAGAAAAAGATTGCATGTGGGAAAAAAAAGCAGCCTGAGCATACACAGGTCCCACATTAACCATTCCCAGGGTGTCATCCTTGGGTCTCTGGAAAGATCTGAGTGAAATGTCATCACTGCAGTCAGCCAGAGTCAAAAAGGTCAAATAGGAGTTTACAGTTAGTACAAGAAGAAATTTAAAAAAAAAAAATCCCACCGTGGCATGGAGTAAATTCCCTGGGCACTGACCCCCTGTGTGGTGGGTACAAGGCTGACCCCCCACCTCAGGAGGATACAATAGTGCTGGAAAAGGTAAAAGCACCAGGGACAATTGTAGGCAATTCTGTGTAAGAATAGACTGGGTCCCCATTGTCTGCAGCAGAGAGAGCTGAGCAGGAGAGCAGCCCCTGGGTCACAGCATCCACAGAGTGAGGGGGAGGAAGCAGGAGCATCAGCTCCTTCCCCTAACTCCAGCAGCTGGCCAGCATCCCTCAGGCAAGCAAGAGCCAGGAAGAGCTCAGGTGTGGCTCTTACTGCCTCAGCATGCTGTGGAGACCAGAAATGTGAATAAAGCTGGAAAAAATTCATGGAGGACAAGTCTATGTCAGGACTTGTGGCTGATGAACGTGATGCTCTGGACCACCACCCTTGTCCTGGAGTTCCTGGGGAGATCAGCTATTGCTGCAATTCTCATTCTGCTCTCTAGGAATATTCCTCCACTCCCACTCTCCCCCTTCATCCACCCCCAGTTATTTTGGGGACGTGGTGGTGGCTCAGACCAGGCTTTGCTGAGCTCCAGGGTGGTGGCTGTTGTTCCCTGAGGCATGTGACCAGCTGGGATCTGACAGTGAAAAGAAGCACTGGAGAATCATGTCAAAAGAGGAGCCAGGGGAGCCCCATCAAACAGCAATTATAAAGTGAAACCAGCCAAAAAATGAAGGGATGTATGGAGAAGATCTGCTTTCCTACAGGGATCAAAAGGCGCCAGTGTTACCAGTGAGATAGCAGGGAGAACCCCGAGTTCCCCTGGGAGTGATTTCTCCCTCAAAACCCCACCGAATTTGTAGGTTTTTTTTCTTGGAAGCCGTCTAAGGAAGGGGATAAAGAGGCTCTCAGTTCTGGGAGTGCAATCCCTTCTGTGCTGGAGGGGGCAGGAGGCTTAATGCAGCCCAGCATCCCTCCCTTTCAGTTCAGCCCCCAGACACAAAGGCAGAAAAATGCCAAGAATTTCCCAGCGCCCTCCCCAGACCTGCTCCCATCTCCCTTTCCCCCCCTCGCCACCTCCTCTGGCTGGGAGGGAGGAATACTAACAACAAAACAGGGATCTTTAATAGGCTCCTTGCCTGGTCACTTTGGGATTGAATGCTGAAAGGGATGGACGTGACCAACCATAAGGAATGAAGCTTCTTCAAGTCCCATTTCTTGGTTTTGCTGCTTTGTTTTCTTTCCCCTTCCCCAGTTTCTCCCCCCTTTCTACTCAGCGCTGAAAAAATTCCTCTCGGCCCCTCGCCTCTGTTTCTTTCCCTTGGAGTCAGGCTGCAGCTCTAATCACTGCTGGGTGATTAGCATGTGAAGGGAGAGAGGAAAACAAAATCTTTATTGCTGGCTGGTGGAGCAGGAGCAGCTGTCTGCATGGATGCTGGCTCCTGTGAGATCCTCCCCACCGCCTCTGATCGCTTCCATTGTGGATGTTTTCCTGTAAGAGCAGGCAACACACCAAGGAAGGGCAGAAATCGAGATGGGGACAAAAATCAGAGCACGTGGACTGTGTGTTACATGGGGAAAAACAGAATATAATTTTTGTTTTCAGCTTTGAACTTGGAGAGAGTGGGGGTGGGAGGGGGACAGGGACTTCAGTGCTGTTCCGAGGGGACGACAGCAGCAATGAAAGGATAATTTGTAGTGCCGACCTCAATGGGAGCTGGAGGCACAACACAGAGCCCTTTGATGAGTCGAGGCCAGGGATGGAGGAGGTGGATTGAGCTGGAGGCTGGGAAGGGAGAAAAAGGAAATGCCATGAGTTAGGAGGTGGTGGGGTCGGTGGGATGGAGATCCAACCTGTGCAAGACATCACTGTCCCCTGTGAGGGGAATCCTGGCAGGCAGAAGATGAAAGGCTGGCAGGTGGGCAGAATGTTTCTTGCTCATGCTCCCCAATGCCTTGATGAGGGATGGATCTGCAGAGCTCTGTGAGGAGTCTGCAGCAGCTTGGTGCAGTAATTACAGAGGCTGGACAGTGACTCTGGAGGGATGAGCTGCTGGGATGGAAAACACTATCTGTTTGTTATTTGTCAGGAGGCTGCGATGGGAACGCCAGGGCCTCTGGGGTGGGTACTCCCTGCAAGCTCCAGGGCTGGCTGTGCTCAGCCCCTCCTCCCCTCGCTCCAGGTGTTTCCTCTCCTGAGCTCGATAATGAAATCTGTGAGCCCGAGCCAGTTTATATTTGGTTTCCACCATTGCTGGCAGGGCTCTGCTGGTGCCTGACAGACAGCAGCAAAACACCACTGGTGGGTTCCTGGTCCCTAAGGCTTAGGAGCTGCCTCTGTGGAGGGAGGAGGTGGGGTTTGAGGGATGGGGACAGTGGCAGCACAGAGTTGTGCCTTTAGCCACTGCTTTGGACCAGCTCCCCATGAGGCAATGAGATCCAGACCAGTTTTGTTTTGGGAGCTGTCTCTGGCTATGCAAACTAATCCCATATAATGTCTGGTATTCCTGACCTGTGTCTGCTCCCTTAGTGAAGAAGCTCTTTCCAAGTGCAAGTATCCTCCACCTTCTGTGCCAGTTGTTCCTCAAGCTGAGCTTTACTTTGGTCTCTCGTCTGATGCCTTAAATGGCTCCCTAGAAACAGAGACTAGACAGGAATAAAGGAATCAAGGAGGGATTGATTGGAAAGGTCTTCAGAGGTACACTCTGGGCTCCAGAGGCTCCTGCCTCAGTGCATCCCAACATGGACAAGGACAGCTCCCGAGTTCTTCCCACTTGGATCTCAGCATCAATTCCCCAAGCAGAAGCCAGGCAAGGATGGAATTTGCCCAAGCTTGCCCCCCTGTCCCCAAGATTGTGGTTTGCAGTTGTTGGGCCTAGGAGGGTCTGGGTGTCCTTGGAGAGCTGGAGAGGCTTTGTTGTGTGTGTGTGAGCATGAGAGAACAGCACTGAACGAGCTCCAGGGAACTGCAGAGTGACACTGGGCAGGGCAGGGTTGGAAACATAGAAAAGTTAAAATCTAAGGCATCATGTCCATGCCATGAACAGCAGGTGGGGATTCAGCTGCCTGATCATGGGTTTATTGGATCATCTGAGTTGTCTCTGTGAGGTGTCTGATACATCTCTAAGCTTTCTATATCCCACAGAGAGGACTCTCAGGCACAGGGGAGGATTCTTGGGGTGTCCTGTGCAGGGCCAGGATGATCCTAGAGGATCCCTTCCATCTCATGATTCTATGACATCCTAGAGCACCTCAGCTGGTGCCAGAGCTCAGCTGAGTTCAGCCCTCATCCTCTGTTGGCTTCCATGGGAGTTTAAATACCCAGCTCACAAGGATAGAATCACAGAATGAATCACAGAGTGGTTTGGATTAGAAGGGATCCTAAACATCACCCAATTCAAACCCTCTGCCATGGGCAGGGACACCTTCCACTATCCCAGGTTGCTCCAAGCTCAGTCCAGCCTGGCCTTGGACACTTCCATGGATCCAGGGGCAGCCACAGCTTCTCTGGGCACCCTGTGCCAGGGCCTCCCCACCCTCACAGGGAAGAATTTCTTCCTAATATCCAGCCTAAATCTACCCTCTGTCAGCTTAAAGACATCACCCCAAATATATTTTGTGTCATGGGCAGAATTTTAGGGCATATTTTTATTCCAGTCACAGGAAGCACTCATCTACTGGCATCCTGTAGGATGTCTTGAACTCATGAGCCAGGCAGACAGAGAGGAAACTTCTGAGAATGAGATTGGTGCATCTGCTCTTAAATCATGTGCTTGTGGCTGGGTAACTCACTGTCACTGAGGACTCTCTCTCTAGGCTTAAATTAGAAACATCACTGAAATTAATGGGCACCAGACAAGAAAATCTAGATATTCCCAGAGTATCTGTGGCACTGAAAGTCATCTTGAGCGATGGAGATGAAATAAGGTTATTTATATTTGAAAAATAAGGTTATTTTTCAAACCCTCTGCCGGGGAAAGTTAATGCCTCACAGTTACAGTTTTGTCATTGTGGATCCTAAACCAAAAGGCTGTTGGGTCAGGAAGTTGGACACTACTGATTAGGTCAGAGCTGCAATGTGCTTCAAAACTCATTCAGTGTGTGTTTGGTGCAATGGGGGTGTGATACTTGTTATTGATGTGATGTCTATTTATTCACAGAAAGAAAATTCCAGCCATGAGGGAAAAAAATTCCATGTTTTTCCACTTGTATATACATAACTATGCACTTGCACTGGACATTTATTTTAATAGAATTACAAAATCACAGAATGGCTTGAGTTGGGAGGGACTGTGTGATCATCCACTTCCACTCCCTGCCATGGGCAAGGACACCTTTCACTATCCCAGGCTGCTCCAAGCCCCATCCACCCTGGCCTTGGACATCTTTAGGGATGGGGCATCCAAAATTTCTCTGGGCAGCTTGTTCTAGTGTCTCACCACTCTCACAGTAAAGTTTTTTTTTCTTAATTTATAATCAAAACCAACTCTTTTTCAGTTTGAAGCCATCCCCCCTTGTCCTATCACTCCATGCTTTTGTAAAAGTCCCTTTCCATCTTTTCTTGGGCTGCCTTTAGCTACTTAAGGCTTGTGTTCCTGTCCATCTGAGCAGCTAAATGACACCATGTTTGGCTTTCATGGCCAAACAGACCATCACATTTTGGATTCTGAACTGCTTGCAAGCAAAACTACCACCTCCAAAATTTCAAACCTGTCAAAACTCATCCAACAGACCTTGAGTTTGGGGAGTAAATTCCATATCTCTGGCTAGGAAGAATTGCCCAGGTTAGAGTTGAGGCAGCACAAGTTGTGCAGCGGGAGAGCAGAGATCATCTGACTCACTGGAGACACCTCCCTGACCCTCCAAAGGTCTGCCTGTGCACACAGAAGTCCCCCACAAAACGTCACAGCAGGCAGTGTCCTGAACCTGCAATGGGGAGCCTGTCCAGGCACAATTCTGCTAAAGAATTGGAATTGAGATATTTTATCTTGTAATAAATTCCAACATGTCAATTATCTCGAGTTCTTGGGACCTTTGTTTTTTTCCTTCACCCACAGCTAGCAGCTCCTGTGTCACCATCTGTCCTGCAGCCTGGAAGTGCAGTGGAGGGCATTGTTTATCCTCAAGGAGCTCTCTGTGGGTTTGAGGCCATCACACAATGCCACTAGAGATGTATTTTTGGCAGGAGCGGTGACGTTTGACGGAACATCCTTCTTGACAATTTCTATAGATATTTCCATTTAAAATAAACTTCAGTTTAGCCAGGATTTTGATTATGTGCTCCCATGCTATTGAGAGTTAAAGAACATAAGGAAATGCATTGTTAAGTGAAACCTTTGTTTTAGTGGAGCTACTTGAAATAAGTTTCAAACTAAGAGGTGGTGGCTGGAGTTTTCTTTCTGGATAAATTGAAAAGATGCCTTTCCTAGGGCAAGAGTCTGTGAAAATTAAAGGAACACACTGATCACTGAGGCCAGGTCTACACTTCCACAAATTCCTATCCAAGAAATCAAAGAAAATTTGCTTCATGAGAAGGAAACAATTTATACCCACTTATACAAACCCCTCTTTGCAAGGAGAAGATCCTCTTGAGAGATTCAGAAGCAAGGACACAAAGCCAGAACGAACTTTGCACAGTCAGTGTGGCTGAAAGGTGGGGTGAGAAGAGGAGTTTTAGAGTAGGCTGACGAAATAATAACCACAACAGTGTGGCAAATAAAGCCAAGCGAGTTCAAAATTCAGAGGAATCAAGGCATAATGTATTGCACACATTCCCATGGTTCCACTTTGTGCATTGAGGGAAACATCCAGAGGGATCCACAGAGAGTTCTTTATGCCAAAAGGTGATGGTGGGAAGCCTTGCAAGGAATATTGTTGGTTGACATGGAGCTGAGGAGCTGGGTAAGATCAGCTCTCCTGCTGTGGTGGGACTGGGGCAAGGCACGTGCCCACCCCGGCTCTCCTTTCTCTGAAGGTTTGGAATGGTGACATTTATTGTCCAGGCCATCAGGATCCTTCCCAGTGTGCTGACCTGGAGTTGGAGAAGCACAGCCCTGCAGCCAGGGTATCCCTGCCCACAGCAGGGGGCTTGGAACGAGGTGGTTTTTGATCTCCCTTCCAACCCAAATGAGTTTGTGGTTCTACGTGAAGGAAACTGAGGATCTGAGGGCAAAAATTCGAGCCTGGCTGAAGGAGCTGCTGTGCTGCCCTGGCACAGGGGAGTTGACTCTGTGCCAGGGGCTGCAGGAAGCTAGGAGGGTGTGATCAGCACCACATTCCTGTGCCCAAGCATTGTTGGCAAGCCCTGCAGGGCCCTGGCTGTTTGCTGGAACAGACTGTGAGCCATCAGATGGAGAAAGCTGAGCCCGAGGGCCTTGGTATTTCTTTGTGACCATCCTGAAGCAGGTCCCACCTTATTATCTCTGTGCTAACACATGAGGCAGGGACTGGGTCTGCACTGCATGCAAGGTGGATGCTAAAAGTGGCCGAGAATCAGCTTCAGAGCAAGAATCTACACTTTGTTTGCACAAAGGTAAAGCAAATAGTCAGTGATGTTGAGCTTCCTCCAGGCAAATAGCACAATGTCTCTGTGCCTCTCCTCTGCACCAGTCTAGGGAGTGAGAGCAGACACCACCTTTTCATAGAACCAGAGACTGCTTTGGTTTGGAAAGGACCCCAAAAATAATCTCGTAGGCCTTAAAGATCATCTAATAATCTTTTCCCAAGTATCTGATTGTATCTTCCCCCTGCAGTGCTGCAGACTAAGTTTTTCCTCAACAAGGTGTAAATATTTTAAAGCATTCATTCAGACTATTCTGTTTTTAAAAGGCACTGAGAGAGACTTGACCATGATTTATTATCATTCAGGGATTGGGGACATGGGCTGGCGACACCACCATGACACTCCTGCCCTCCAGACAGATTTTCAGTGTAAAATTTAAACAGATCCCTAACTTTGATCCCAGAGCTCTAGCTCAGCTGCTTAAAAGTGTGTGTGGAGGTTACCAGGCCAAGCACAACTTATTTTGGTGAATTGATTGTCTTTCTGAAGCATTGCCTGAAAATCTCTTCACCTCTGCAGCTGAGTTGGGATGTGAGAATTGGTCTAAATTTCCTCTTGGAATGCAGAGCAGGCATGGAAAACAGCTCTTGAGCACTTGCACAATTTTCAGTGACTCTTCAGAGCAGCTTAGGAGATTTGCTGGTCAGGAATAAAGTTAATAAGTAGAGTCAGATGGGAAATAAGTTTGAAAGAAAGCAGGATATCTGCTCTTTAGGAGTTCAGTCAGGCTCTTGAGTTGGATCCAAGGCTCATCTTCATTTTCAAGGTCCTTCCCTACATTCTGGTGTGTCCAGAGAGGGTCATTTACAGCAGACTGGGCACAGGGGGATGTCCCAGGAACCTGGGAGGGATTTCTGATTTTGTTGTTGATGCAGGGAATTGAGGTCTCCCATTTTCATAGATATTTGCCAGAAATACCTTTCTAAATGTAGGCGACCTCCATAAGAACAGAGAAACAGTGTCTGGTGGTTATCAGCTGCTTCACAGAGTCAGAACGAGTGTTACATCTTCATCTGGGAGACTTTTTGGCTCAGAAGGTGTTCTCAGAAAATAGAGTCAGTCAAAAATCAAAATATGGATATTGGTTGAACTAAAATGAATTTTTTTTTCTTTTTTTTCCCTTCACAAAAATAGAAAAGCAGGAAAAAATCATTCCAAGTTGAGTCATGACTTTGGGTTTGTCTTAAAATGAAGCATTTCAAATCAGGTGGCTTTTATTTTTGCTTATCCCTGCAAGCTCTTAAGAAAGTTCATCTTAAATCACAGCCAGGTTTGCAGTTTAGCACTTCAACATTTCGGTTTGAAAATGAGTAAAACAAGGTTTTTTCAACATCTCTGACTTATTTATTTATCCATTTATAGGTTTTTGTCCTGTTTGACAGTTGTTTCTCCAGGCAGTTCACAGGCAGATCTGTGGCACCCTCCAGCAGGACACTTGCCACCACAACTCAGCCTGGAGGAGGATATTTCTCTATAATTAGATTGGACCATCTTGATCTGCAAGCCTTGAGAAAAACCTATAATAAGCACATTTTTGACCCCCCCTAAACCTCGCTTAGGCAACTGGAAAAAAGGAATCTGCCAGTATTCAAAACTCAAAAAAAAAAAAAAGGGAAAAAAAAGAAGAAAAGATACATTTTTGGACATTGTGGGAGCAGAATAAAAAAGGTGAAGGAAAACAGACAATTAAATCTCCTATCAGTTGTGAGTGAACCCCAAAGTATTGCTTTTGGAAGCAAAGTAAAGTTAGTTTAGCCCATCCAATGGGGGTGTTTTTGGGATGGGGAAGTGTCCAGCTGAGAAATACAAACCTGGGATGGGGATCACCCCTCAGGGGTGTGACCTGGCTCAGTAAGGCACCTGGGGAGATATGATGTCCCTGTCCAGCTGATAAGGCTCACACCCTTTGCTGGGCTGAGGACTCTGTGTACAGAGCACCAAATGTTCCTCTCCCTTTTGCAGTGTCAGCCTGCTGGGCTGGCAGGAATGTGATCCTCCTCCCTCTCTCCTTTTATCAGCACACCATTACTCCATAGATTTGTAACTGTCTTGGATGTGCCTTCGTAATCCTGACACAAACCCTTCAGATCCGTGGAATTATTACTTATTTTGGGACACTTCACCTGGCTCTCCAACAAGCTAATTCCAGTTATGGCAACAAGAGGAACATATGCTTGGGGGGGGAAAAAAGCTACAGTTCTCTCTGTGGTGATGCCTGTCTGTGTTGGCAGGGTCCCTCAGGGTGTTATTCCAACCCATCTCAACCACTCACTTGAGAGATGAGGCAGCCCAAAAACAGTCACAGAGAAATCTTCAGTATTCATCAGCAAAAATCCACGTGTAGTTATGGGACAGAGAGGATGGAATGGCCTAAAGCTGCACTAGGAGAGGCTCAAGTTGGATATTATGAGAAGTTTCTTCACTGGAAAAGTGATCAAACATTGGAACAAGGGATGTGGTAGAATCCTTATTTGAAAAAAAAGATGTGGCACTTTGTGATACAGTTTACAAGGGCAGGCAGTGATAGACAAGGGGGAATGGCTTTAAACTGAAAGAGGAGAGATCTAGGTGGGATATTAGGAATAAATTCTTCCCTGTGAGGGTGGTGAGACACCAGAAGAGGTTGCCCAGAGAAGCTGTGGCTGCCCCATCCTTGGAATGCTCAACATTTTTTCTCCTAATGAGGACAACTCGAGGTTTTCAAGACAGAATTGCTATGAAGATTTCTATTAAATCTGTGCATTACATCTCTGTGCACTGCAAACAGATTATCCAGTCACCCAAGGCACACACAGAGTCATGCAGAATGTGGGAATCTCTCAGAGGCAGCACTGAGGAGGAATGCCATGTGAGGGAGCTGGAGAAATCACCTGCGTGCCACAGGGCTGAGTCACCCTGGGACTGAGTCTACTTATCAGGGGGAAATGGTACATGGTGGAACACTGTTTAAATGTGAAATCCTATCTGTGTCAATGAAGGGGGAGAACATAAATTACAGGGAGCAGAGGGAGGGGAGGGAAGTTGGCGTGTGGGAAGGCAGAGAAATGAAAAGCAGGTTTCAGTGTGAATTCAGACAACAAGAGAGGGTTGGATTTAAGGAAGGAACAGTGGGGCAGGGGAAAAGGAAAGAGTTTGGCAGCGTGGAAAGAGGAACAGATTAAAAATGTACCTGTGTTCCAATTAGTAGCGGAGCCCAGGAGCTCCAGACTTGGATCTCTGAGGAAGGAGGAGTCAGTCCAACCTCCTCCAACTCACCCTGTGCAAACTCTGAGCTGGACTCTGCTTTGGGGAACAAGGCAAATCAGGACCAGGGGCTGACCCACACCAAAGACAGAGTCTGATCCTACAAGAACAACAGACAGGAGGGACTGCAGCCACACTCCCTCGTCTCGTGCAGCCCAGCTTTGCAGGCAGTGTGTGGTTGTTGTACATTTGGACTTTAATCCTGAGCTGTGGGTTAGTGGTAGCTGATGGATGTCCTACAGCAGTGCTGAAGAGGATAGTCTTCCTCCTGCCCCCTCCTCAGCAGTATCAGACCTGTTGGTAGAGCTCTCTGACCACAGCTCTGCTGACATCTGACATCTGTGGGAAGGGTTTAGCATTTACTGAGCCTCGTACAACTTGTGGAGAAAAACATCTCTAGCTCCAAAACAAGCAGCTGATGTCATCGTCAGGTATCCCATAGCTCTGTTCCAGTGGTGATGACATTGCACAGAAAAGCCACCCTTAAAAGAGTGTCTCTGATTGAAAGGGCTCCAGGAAAAGGTCACAGAGGCAGCTGCTTTCTCTGTTGCAGCAGAACTGTGTAGGATGCTTTACATGGAAATAACCAAGCGCTTTCTAAGCTTCAGTATTGACTGGAAACTTCTTCTCCAAACTTCCCAGATCTACTGCCTTGTGTCAGGGGAAGAAAGACACTACTCAGAGCAGAGGAGGATTAAATCAGGAACACTTGTAGGCAATTACAAGTCCAAGAGAGACTTGTAAGTTAAGAGAGAGAGAGAGTTGTAGTTACAAGTTCCAGCAGAGAACAAGGAGATTGAGATTATGAACAGGATTTACTGAGAACAAGCTCTGCTTGGATGAGTCCTCTGACTTCTGGGATGAGCTGACAGGCAAGAGCAGCTGATGTCTCCTACCTGTAGCACTTCTGACACAATCTCATGTCTGTGTGCAGATTGGAGAGATGGGGACTGGATGGGTAGATTGTGAGGCTGCAGCAGGAGATGGACTTGGCTCAGTGAAGACAAAGGTGAACAGCGAGATGGCAAGGGAAAGATTAAAAAAAAAAGTAGAAAAAGAAATTCTGTCTGGTTTTAAGGCACAATTCTTCACCATGATTATTGAAACAGGTTCAGAATATCATTAGAGAGGTTAAAAGTTGGACTAGATGAAATCTTGTACAACAAAATCTAACTTTGAAATTACCTCTGATTATAATCAGACAATAGATCATCCTTAGCATACTCTCACCTCTCACAGAATAGGTTCTCCTGCTCTCTACCAGAGGTATAAAAGTGGTTAAAAAAAAACTATGCAAAGAATGGCATGATACAGGAGGAATCACCAGATTTTATTTCCTTGTTCCTGAAGCCTGGGAATTGCAGCAGCTTCCAAAGGCAACCTATGCTGCACTGGGACAGTGAACATAATGTACATGAACTCAAGTATTTGCAAGGGAGGAAAAGATAAAAAAATCCTCTAATGAAACTTCATGCCCCAAAAAAGGTTTAGCTTACTCAAAAAGGGGGAAACTTTCAAAAAGGAATTATAAGAAATGGCAAAAATTACAAAGTTCTTATATATGGAAGAGTAAATACCTTGAAAGCAACAAACTGGATGCTCAGAGGATAAATATATATATTTATAATATATATGTATATATAGAGGATATACCAGAGCATAAATATATATCATGTATTTAAAAGATTTTGAAAAATGACTAAACCTAGATAAATAAAAATGACTAAACCTAGATAAATAAGTGGCTAGTAAAAGACTAAAAGTGCTTGAAGCAAAACAAAATCCTTAAAAAGATCTAAATGAGAAATGAGGCATAGAAAAAACTCAATATCTGGAAGTTTAACACAGAACATCAATAAATTATGCCAACAAGATTTGAAGAAACATTTTACTAAAGGAATGAAATATCAATAAAACCTCACTCCAATTTATTGGTACAAGAATCTGTCTGGAACTCCATGGGACTTTTAAGTGGAGTGAAGGAGATGTGCAAGGAAGAGATGGACACTGTGTGCTGCAGGAAGGTTTGATGAATTCTTCCAATCCTATTAGATGTGGAGTAGTTTCAGATGGTTCCTACACCAACATTTATCTTGGGAAAGGAGAGGGAGTGAGTCAATCACAGGAATGATGCCTAACAGAAGGGTTAGTAAAATAAATTATAAAAAAATCAATGAAAAGAAAGGAAACATGATTCAAGAGGGAATGGAGATACAAAACTACTGTATTATTAATGGTGATGTGCAGCTTGTCACTTCAATCAGACTTAGCTGCAGGGGAATGTAAAACAGCAATTGTGCTGGGAATTCTTGAGAAGGGCACCATGAAGGACCTGGGAAATTAATGCTGACATCTGAATTAAACCCACTGGTGGGGCCTGCAAGGAAGAACAGCTCCCATAGTCCCAGGGCTAAAGGCAACACACTGGGGAAAAGGCAACACTTCTTTTAGAGCAATTAATCCCTGCAAATCCAACTGTTTTGAAGGACTTTGTGTGCGTGTGATAAAAGCACCCAGCTGGTGTGGTGGAAATGGAGGAGTTGTCAGCGTGGTCTTTCACAGAGCAGTCAAAAAATGAAGTTGTGGGATTAATTATTCTTGTAGATTATTAATTTATTAAAAGGTAAGAAACAAAGAATTGATTGTTTTTGATGATGGAAAACATTGCCAGGAGAGTCCTGCAGGGTTTTCCACTGGGAACTCTGTTCTTGAACGTGCTTGTAAATGATTTGGAGAAGACTGACAATAAGAGAGTGATTAAATTTGCTGATGACACAGAATTATTCATGGTAATTGAAACTAATATTCCCATCAGGAGTTGTAGGATCATCTCAACACCAGGCAACAAAGAGGCAGGTGGAACTGAGTGTTAGTAAATGCAAAGTAATGCACATGTGAGATATGCAGCTCTAAACATTTATACACAGTGATGGCCTCTGGGGTAGCTATTTCCACTCAGAAAAGAGATCCTGGCATCAGAGCCCAGGGGCACTGAATGTTAGGAATTACTGGAAGGGAATAGTAAGCAAAACAGAGAATAACAGCATGGAGCTGCTTAAATCTGCCGTGTATCCATGTCTTTTGTGTGGAATCATTCTAGTTCCTTTTCTAAAATCATATTTTAGAACAGTGAACAGTGGGGAAGAGCAGAGAAGGTGAGTAGGAAGTGGTTACTCATTGTTATTCACAACACAGGAGCCAAGAAGCATCCAGTGAAATGACCAGGAGTCAGACTGGAAGAGAAATGAAAGGAAATACTTCATCACACATGCCTGTATTACTGCAATTCCTTCTCTCTGAGTCACCAGGGTGGGATTCATCTGACTGAGCTTTAAGAGTGGGCTCACCCCGTCTGAACTGGGCATCTTTTGTGCCAGAGGCCACTCCTGAGCTGGGGACTGAGGCTCCACAGAGAGCCAGGACTGGCAGGAATGTGATTCACCTCACCCACTCCAGAGCTTTCTGTCAGCAGAGGTTGTGTAACACCTCATTGTCCACTGACTGAATTGTCCAGCTCCCTGTACACAAACCCATGCAATCAGAGCATGATTGGCTTTGGGAGGGACCTTAAAGATCTTCCACTTCCACTCCCTGCCACAGGCAGGGACACCTTCCACTGTCCCAGGCTGCTCTAAGCCCCATCCAACCTGGCCTTGGACACTGCCAAGGATGGGGCAGCCACAGCTTCTCTGGGCACCCTGTGCCAGGGCTTCCCCACCCTCACAGCCAGGAATTTCTTCCTTATGTTCCATCAAAATCTACCCTTTTTAGTTTAAAACTCTTGTCCCTTGTCTTGCCACTACATGTCCTTGTAAAAATCTTATTCCATCTCTTAATTACCTTCACGTTTTGAAAGGCTGCAATAAGGTCTCCCTGGAGCCTTCTCTTTTGCAGGCTGAACAATCCTAATGCCCTCAGATTTTCCTCCTAGCAGAGGTGCTGCAGCCCTCTGAGCATCATTGTGGCATCCTCTGGGCTTGCTCTGGGCAAATGGAGCTCAAACACCAGAGATAAGAGCTCCAAGAAGAGCACAAAAAGCAGGCACTGGTCCCATTTCCCAGGGATTGCCATGACAGGCATGTCCAACACACCCAAGCTGCTAGGAAAAGAAAAACAAAGCTTAAAAATGCTACTTCTTCTCCTTTTTTCTTTTTTTCCCCCCACTTTTTCAACAGGTTGACCTCAAAGGGCAACATGCTCCACTCTGTCTGGTTTACAGACAGATAAGAGCCACATCCTGGCTCTGGGTGGATGAAGGGGAAGATAAGTTGCTTTCATGGATGTGACTGGGAAAGGGATAAATTATCTCCTTTAGGGGCTCTTTGTTGCTCCTTGCCCAATTCAGGGCTTTCTCTGCTCATCACAGAGGGCCATTGCTCTGTGACTGGCCTGCACACTCCGTGCCCACAGCAAGTGTCAGGGGGAAATGGATGGAGATGGGAAGCACAGAAAAAGAGGATCAGCAGCTTTCTGCTGCTTTTGATATCGGTAGTAGAAGGGGACAGTGAATAATTATGCTCAGAGAACAGAAGCATCAATGAGATAAGGAAATCTGCTGCTCCTGCTAGCAGGTGTCCTTCCTAAAAATCACATCTGCCTGGTTTTGCTGTCTGCCAGTCCTTCCCTTCCTCCAGCTTTTGAATCTGTCAGTCAGAGAGGGCAAGAGGACAAAGCACCAGGCTGCCAGGATCCCTGGGTTCACCTCCTACCTGCTTCTACCCACTGTTTACTCCTGGCTGTGTCGTTGTTTTCTTTTTCATCCTCCTTCTGTCTCCTCAAATATGAACAGCATTTTTTTCTAAGTCTCTAAAGCTCTCTGGGAGCAAGCTTTGCTTTTATTATGCTTTCACATACAATGAAAACATGCTCTCTCTCGGGCTACTACACATTCCAGCCTTATGAGTTGTATCAGTCAGACGAGAAGCGCACAGTAAATAGCAAAGCCCAGGTCAGATGGCTCCCAGAGGGTCTTCCCTCAGACTTGCTCAGTCTGAAACCTAAATCTCCTTTTCCCAGAGCCTCCCTTTCACCCCCTGTGCTCCTGGGTGATGCAGAGGATCACTGCTTTCTGTAAGTCAGAGCTCAGCAGCCTTTTCTCAGCTCAGCAGTGGCAGAAGAATCGCCAGCCTTGGATACTTTGCTGTCTCTTCTAAGCCCACAGACCCCCAGTGCTGAAGGATTATTGATCAGCACCTGCACATCCCAGGTGGGCTTTCCCACCTGGAGAAATGTAGGAGTGGCCTGAGCCAGCCCTGCACTTTGGCAATCCCTAGGTTTTAAGATGACAAATAAGGGCCCTCAGTTACTGCGGATCAGATGATGGGTAAATGAGAAAGTTTTTAGTCATTTATAACATCAAAGATTGTGATCCCACCCTTCCTCGTATTTTTTTTTTAATGGCTTCCTCCAAGAATAAAGCATTCCTGAACACAGGTCCTCCCAGTAGCCCTATTACAGCAGATGGTGATTCACCCCAGTGAAGGCTTTTTGTCCTCTACCAAGTTCTTTCTGAGCCTTAAAAGTGCTTTTATCCAGCTCCTGACAAGGTGTCAGCTGAGAGTGAGAGCGATTTATACCAATGGACTTGTGGCTTGGCCTCCCCAGCTGCTGAAAAAAGCACATTTATAACAGCAGCTGCCATAAAGTTTCTTGTTTGTTGGGTTTTTTTTTAAAGCCGAAAAAATATTCTGACAGGTATTTCCAGGGGCTGCACCACAAGACACTTGCAAGTTCTTGGGAGGCAAAAGAGCTCGTAGTTTTGGCAGGACAAAGACAAAGAGTTTACTTTCACTAAATTCAGATTCCTCCACTTGATCTGCTCATCTTTGCTGCCTGGATATTTAAAGGCGAAGAACAGATACCTGTAGGGATTTGCTCACCCACACAGGTTTGGCTGCCTGGTGTAGAAGGAGTTGAATTGTGTCCTGGAGCTGCCCATTTTGCTTTGTGCTGGCAGCCTAGAGGATTAACTTACTGTCCAGGTAAAATCCCTAAAATCTGTTTCAGGGCAATATTGGGAGAAGCAGATCTGTCAGGTCCAAGGCAGTTTGCTCCTGGCTCGAGCTTTGGTAGGAGCCAGCTTGCAAGGTTGCACTCTAAGGGTTGAAAGGGACCTCATGGAGTCTCTCTGATCCTTGTGCCATTATCAGCTTTAGATGTTCCTTACAAAACAGAAGCACTGGAAAGGAGCTGAGCTTCCTGGGAAAGGCACACCTGGAATTAGTGTGTTAAGTACAAGGACAGCAAAGGCTACCACTTTATTTAAAGGTGATCTTGATGTTTATCAATGACCAGCAAGAGAAACACTCCCACCACCAGCAGCTTCTGACTTTAGTAGGATTGTAGAATTACTAAGTTTTAATAAACCTCTAAGGCCATCAAGTCCAAGTGCTAACTCAGCAGCAACAAGAAAGGACAACACATCACCTACTCAGAAGATTAGAAGGAGATCCACTGGTGTGTTTTATCCAACATTTTCTGAGATATTCTTACTGTAGCCAATGGGAACTAAGAGCCTGACATCCCTGGGAAGAGTTTGGAAAATTTCTATGAGTTCTCTCTCTGGATTTCCAGATGCTCCTCAAGAGGAGATGCTGGCAGCTTTGCCTACACTTGGAAAAATGGACTTTGTCCATACAGCCATGGAAAAAGGCCTGAACATGTGAAATCCCATGGATCAGAGTGGAGGTCACTCAGCTCAGCCCAGGCAGGAGCACAAACACCTGAGGAGAGCAGTGTGCTCATTACAGGGAGGGTTAATATCTCTGCTGAGCTCTTTTGTACCTCCATGAGCCACAGAGGTGGATTCAGGAGAGCTTCTATGCAACCCATAAGTAATTTTATCTGCCAGCTTAAGTGGCTTTTCAGGGATGCAAACCTTCAGGAGGAGGAAGATGTGGCATGCTAGCAACGACCCCTGAGTCAGCACTGCCTTGTGAGCAGGGGCAGAAGGAGCTGAGATATTCCAGCTGTGTCTGCTTGCCCAAAGAGCTGCCCCAGGAAAAGATGACAGGACAGGTTCAAAAATCTGCCCTTTTGCACTCTTGGGTTCAGCTCATGTGTGTGTGTTTGTGTGTGTGCAAACCACTCTGAATGACCTTAAGGTCTTCTGCAACTTGGGAACTGCTGAGCTAAGCCCTTCCAGGGGCTCAGTCCTTGGAATATCCATGCAGCTGCCAAGGAAAATCAATGAAAGAGGCAAGTGGTGGAGCCAGGCTTCTGCTTGAAAATGGGGTTTTGCCACTGGGACTTGAGGTTGAAAACAGTCTTTAAGTATTGAATGTGTCATGATAAAAATTCTGTCTTCAGAAAGGGCCACTTTCTCAGAGCCTGAGTCCATTTCCTCTGGGTATTTGTTCTTTAATGAGTTCCCCTGATCAGAAAAATTCTGTCTGGCATCTCTCAGGCACCTTCTGATCTGCTTTGTCCCACTGGAGGAGGAGCAGTGGTCCATAGGATGGAGTTTGGTCTTTATTCAGCAGGGATGGAATCCATTATTTCCTTTGGAAGTGATGACTCTGCCTTTTGGTTGGCATTGGAATCGGACTGTGCCTGACTTCAAAAGACTGAGAGGATCTCTTATCAAACATCTTCAAAAGCTGTGAAAGGAAGACTGGGTGATGCCAGCCAATTTCCTCTGTTTTTGTAGTAACTTGTTTATGTTTTCCGAGTTCTACTCTAAAAAATAAGTTGGCTTGAATTAATATGCATGCTGGCTTAATATGTATGGTTGGTTTTTGCTGTTCGTGTGCATGTGCACTTTATTTGATTCCCAGAGGTTGCCTCAGATTTGTTTTCTCAGAAAGGATGGAAATATTTCTTTTGCTGTTTTTCAGCATTACTCTGCTTGTCCCGTGCAAATTCCCATTTCTTTCTTTGAGGCAAATGAGTGCTTAATAATAAGTAATTTTAAAAAAGCAAACACACCCCTTCTATTTCCTATTTTGAAGGAAAGAAACAGAAATGACTCAGAATGGAAGGGAAAATTGAGAGTGGCTGTGATATCACAAGGGTAGGGGATGGAAGAAGGGAGCTGTGTAGACTCAATGTCTATGTTGTGGTTCAAGGGAGGAGTTGCAGGAATATTATCACCCCACAATCCTTTACATCATGTCAACCTTCAGTCCTACATTTTGGGGGTGAAAGAGAGGGTCCAGCCACAGAACTGAGTCCCAGAATCCCACCTGGAAGTGGAAGTCCTGAATCCAATTTGATGGATCCAACAGGCTGAGGGGATAGAGAATCCTCCAAGAACATTCCTTGAGTGTCATTTGTAGAATCATGGAATCCTAAAATGGTTTGGGTTGGGAGGGAACTTCAAAGTTCATCTCACTCCAGCCCCTGCCATGGGCAGGGACAACTTTCACCAAGCCCTGTCCAACCTGGCCTTGGACACTTCCAGGGATCCAGGGGCATCTGCCACTTTTCTGGGCAACCTGTGCCAGTATTTTTACACTCTTACCATAAAAAGTTTCTTCTTTATATGTAGTTTGAATGTACACTCATGTAGTTCGAAGCCATTTCTCTTTGCTCTATCACTACAGGTTTTTTGTAAAAAGTCTGTCCCCATCTTTGCAGGCAAACACTTCACCACAGCTTTCTAATTTTTTAACTTCTAATTTTTTAAACATGCCACCTTCCCCCCTCGAAAGAAAAAAAAAGTCCCCCTAAACCTTTCAAATAGAGAATTCAGCCTTTTTTGGTGAAAAACATATTTTATTTGTTTGTCCCACTTCTGGTGCTTTCACAAAACAAACAAACAAACAAACAAACACACTGAACAGCCACTGTAAGAAAGCACCTCCACCAACAAAACAAACAAAAATTCGGTCACTTTAACAATCATCCACTCAAAACATTGGTTTGTTTTCCACAAAATTTTAGAAGGAACTCAAAATCCACTCCCTGACTTGTGCTGTCCAAAGCACAAAGTTCAAGAGGTTGGATGCCAACAGGAAACCCTCAGAGATAAAAGTCACCCCGACCCCCCAGGCAGGGAATCACATTTCAGGTAGGTGGAAGATTTATGTTGCTCTGCAATCTTCCAAGGATTTAGTAAATGTCCTTCTCAGTTTGCTCTGTAGCTTACACACTTCTCCTCAGATTATCCATGTTTATATACCCTGCATTTCCACCCCGTTTTCAAACTCTAACCTTAAATTGCACTTTTTGGGAAGGGTAGTGAAGGAATAATTTAATATTTTTGGTAAAAACACTTCTGCAGGGGGTGAGAATGGGATCTGGTTATGGACACCCCAGCACCAAGTCACAGCAGTTAAACTCATGGAAACACAAGTGCAAGGGTTGGTTCATTTGTTTTCCTTTCAGTCATTTCAAGGAGAGCTTTCCGATTTCCACAAGAGCAGCAGAGACTTTCCGATACCTGAGGATGAGCAGTGCTGCTTCAATACATCACTTTTTTAACACCTCAGCCTCCTGGTTGGTAAAGTGTGGCAGAAGGGCAAGTTCAGTAAGGGCTGCATGGAGAAAAAATGGGTGAGGGTGGATCTTGGGGTTCTGCTAGGCACACCTCAGGCTTTTGAGGAACAAAGTTCAGGACAGGGGCTGAGGGAAGGAATTGCTGTCAAAATAGGGGAGAGAGATGCATCTTTCTAAAATGGTTTTGAGGGTGAGCTCAAAGCCAGGGAGTAAAACCATTCCAGCCTTCAAGGCTTCCAGTACTTCAAGAGGGTTGTAAAAAAGACGGAGAGGGGCTTTTTACAGGGGCAGATAGTGATAGGAGAAGGAGGGGGATGACCATATTTAAACTAAAAGAGGAGATATTTAGATAGGAAGGAATTCTAGGAAGGAATTCTTCCCTGTGAGGGTGGGGAGGCCCTGGCACAGGGTGCCCAGAGCAGCTGTGGCTGCCCCTGGATCCCTGGAAGTGTCCAAGGCCAGGTTGGATGGGGCTTGGAGCAATCTGGGATAGCAGAAGGTGTCCCTGCCCATGGCAAGGGGTGGAACAAGCTGATCTTCAGGTCCCTCCCAATCCAAACCATCCCCTGATACCCTGACTTTCTGTATTAATTACCACTGAGCTGTGAAAGTGAAGTCACAGATATATCTCATCAGCTATCTGTGTTAACCACAACCAGCTGGAGAACCACCTAGAGGATGCATATCTGGGGAAAAGTGTTCCTGCAGGGCATGTGAGCGTTGTCACAAGATGGTTTGCAGCATCCTCTGACCCATGTCCTGTCTGCAGAAATGAGCAGCCACCCTTCCACAGCTTCTTGTTAAAGTCCTTCTCCTTCATCTTTGTGTTTATATTCCTCTGCCAAGGCCTCAGCAAACAACATGATCTCCTTGTGAACAACCTTGGCAAGGGAGCAAACCAGGGTGGGAGAGAGGCAGCAGTTTCTGTTCCCTTGTCCAGCCAGGACTCCCCCCAGAGCACCATTTGGCAGCCTACCAGCTCCTGGGCTTTAAACATGAATTTTTTCAGATCTTCCCTGTCTTCCTTTAGCTTTTCCTCTTCTTGGAAAGGTGTGCTTGGCTTTGGTAGGACAGGCTAACCTTGTCTGTAACAGGAAAGCCAACAGAAGTGTGGCTGCAAGCAGCCCTCAGGGGAGAGGTCCAAGCAGGGCAAGCACGTGTAATATCCCCCTTCAGATATTTTCCAGCTTCCAGTTATTTTCAGAAGTTTGTCTCACTGGGAGCCCCCAAGGGATCTCTCTTTTCAATACTTATCTTCTACAGCCTGAGACCAGACGTCTCAAGTGGAGACACAGCCTCTTAAGCATTCATATTTAATAACACTTATTTTTTAACTCCATTAAAACATGCTGGGAGGTGGATTCTCTTCATCAAACAGGAGGGAAGTGGTTTTTTCAGGGCAGACTCTGGGAGGGTGACTGTTAGGCAGAGATCTGAGCTGTGTTGACATGTGTATGTTACAGCTTCATCTTTAACCTCTGTCCTCATGGAGCCAGCTGGGAGATGAGGATGGAATTAACCTTTCCCCACTGCAGGATGCCCACAGCTCTCTGCTTACTGGAAAGTTTTCTTTTTTTCCCCTTTTTTAATTATAGTGATTCTGTGCAGCTGTCAGCATCTTCCTGCTCCTCCTGTTAACACGAGGTTTGTAAGGAGGGTCTCTTTTCAGGAAGGCAGCTGTTTTTTCTCATTCCTTCACTTAATTAGGATGTGAGATTCTTGAACAATCAGAAATCACATTGGGCTGCATGTTGAGGACTCATCTGAGTTAGAGTTCCACAAGGAAAGTGATGCTCAGGCCCTGCTCACAGTCAGGGTTTGCATGGAGCACTCAGCTAATATTTGTTGGATCTGGTAGCAGTTTGTTGCACACAGAGATGTGTTTTTGGCAGTTTTTCTGCATTCCCAGAGGTGGCTGCAACCTCGGCTTTGGGATTTACCAAACTTGGAGAGAGCACCCAAACCAAGAGCTGGATCTGGCCACCCCTAGAGACAGCATCAACAGCTGAGCAGGAACCAGGAGCAATGGACAGCAAGAACAAACAAATAAAGCCATGAGATGAAACTCTTTATCCATTTTAAAACTCTTCTTTATTGTCTTCTGTGTTAGTGACAGAAGCTGCAGCTCTTCAGAGCTCAGGGCTCCATTCGTGTGAGAGCAGCAAGAAGGAAAGTCACCCCTTCAAGGCTGTGTTTTGCAAATAATTGGAAAATACAAGCACAGGGCTGCTGCAGAGGCAATGTCTGGACCATATTTTAAATTCAAAATGTACCCTGGGCTCATGAAAAATTCACCTGGTGTTGCTTATTGGGGCAAACAGATGCAGAACCTGCTCCACGCTACCAGATAGTCACAGGGCAGGAACTTCAGAGGATGTATCCTGAGAGCTGGGAAAGGGAGAAATGAGGGAGCAATCCCATGTTTTCAGCAAATTTCATACTTCTGTGTAAGTGTTTGTTGTTCATCCTCAGCCACTGGGACTGCTGTATGAGGATCTGGGGTTTTGTCTGTAAAGAACTGAGAATTTCTAGGAAAAAGACATTGAAGCGAATGTAACATTAGATTCTAAATCCCACTGAAGTCAAACTTTTCCTTATTTTATATGCTGACTATTCTGAGCAGAAAACACTTGTGAATTTTCAACATTCAATTGTTCCAGAAATACCAGGACTTTTCCCTGTTGCAGCTCGACTCTGGAAAAGGAGCTGCACTGAGCAGCTTTTCTCCACGAAGGCCCAGGAAGGAAGGTGAGAGGTCTCTGTAGCCACCCCTGCCCCTCTCAGCTCACCACTGCTCCATCTCTGTCAGTGGGAAGGGAAGCCCACTTCCTTAGGGAACAATCTCAAAGGGTGATTAGATAATGCCTAATGACAGGCAGGCAAGCTCAGGGTCATGGTTTGTGGAGGTCCCCAGCGTGGACCCAGACTGCAAACACCCTGATGGCAGAGAGTCGCTCCAGTGACAGCCTGCCCTGGGGAGCAGTGTGGAATGTCAAGCTCAGGACCTCTGTCGTGGTCTGACAGATGCAAAATCTGGAATTGTGAGGCTTGAAGACTGTCCCTGCAAAGTCAATTAATGGGGATTTTTCCTTGCAGGCCATTTTGCAGAAATATGCTGTAATTAATGGGGATTTTCCCTTGCAGGCCATTCTGCAGAAATGTGCCTCCACACTCTGCAAGGCCCTCTGGGTCGTGGAACTGTAGAGTCATGGAATGATTTGGGTTACAAGGGACATTTAGTCCAACCTCTGGCAATGAGAAGGGACATATTCCACCCCACCAGGTTGTTCAGAGCCCTGTTTGACCTGTCAGGGGTGCAGAAGGACAGGAGCTGGATTATCAGGGACTGCCTTGGATGGGTGTCAGAGGCCACCTCTGGGACAGCTTCTGCTTCTACTTTGCTCACCAGAAGTTCAAGGCCTCTATCCTCTCCAGGTCCCCAGAGGAACTTCCCAAACTGCCAAAATCAAGGAGCAAATGTCTTCTAGAGGAGAGCTGTGGAAATGATCCGCACCACCTAACAGATGACAGGAAGGTCTCTGCCACTGTGCAGTGGAGATAATGTGCCATGGAGCCAGGGCAGGACAGATCCAGAGTGCTTCCTTCTGTGCCTGGTTTCTGACACCTTTATCAGGGCTGATACAAGTGTGAATATCCCCAGAGGATTGTTTGGAAGCTGGCACCATCCGTTTAACACTTGCTCAAGAGGATATAACCACAGACTCCTCCAGATCTCCCTTCTTAATGCAATCACTTTTCAAAGGCTCTCCTCCTCATCACCCAGCCTGACAGGGTTAAACACCTCGGAGGAGGCTGGAATGTTTTTAATCCCATTGATTTATTAAAATTGTCTAAAGATAGCCAGCTGCAACAGATAAAACTGCTGCCCTCTGCACTTCAGAAAGGTCCTCCCTGAGCCAGCTCTGCACAGAAAACATTGGCAGTGTCTGGGTGACCTCTGGCACGTGGTGGTACCTGTGCTGGCCAAACCCATCCCTGGCCAGCTTTCCAGCTGGGCTGCCTTCTGCCAGCTCTGGCATCTTCCCTGGTCAGAGGATTCATGGGCAGAGGTGCTGTGGTGGCAGTGGGTGAGGGCATCAAGCTGCTCCCAAAAGGATTTCAAGTTATAGCAGCCAAGTAGAAACAAAAAAAAAAATCCTGGCAAAGTGAGGCAGAGGGATTTTTATTTATCCCTGAATGGGAAATTTTGGGCATTTGTGCATCTGTGTGTGTGTGCAAACGCACACACTCCTTTGGGGTCTCTACCTGATGGTCTGGAAGACAAAAAGAGTGTTCACAAATGTTTTACTGCCCTTCAAATCCCTGCTGTGATAAGATCTTGCTGGTGCTTTGCTCTTCCCCTCCCAGCTGCACTCCCTGGACCACCAAAATAGCTCTGGTTGATGCCGTGCTGCAAAACCTCACCCTTCAAGATCAGTGTTTGAGGCTGGGAAAAGAGGCAGAGGAGGCATCTGAATTTCTACCCCTCACTGCTCCTGCCTGTAATAAATGGGTCCACAAGGCAGAGTTCAGAGATCTCTGCACTCCAGGCCAAACCAGGGCTCTGCAGGACGTGACAGCTTTGATTTGTGCCTGTCCAGAGCCCACCAGAGACAAAAGGCAGTGTCAGGAGTAATGGAATGAGCGTGGCAGGCAGACCCAGCAGTGCTCTTATCAGCTGGGGGAGGCAGAGCAGATCCCAGGAGCAGAGCAGAGCAGGTACCAGGAACCAGATTGTAAGGTTGCATTCCTCACATACGTGGGATTTCCTGAGGTCCCCCCTCGCTTTTCTTTGCAAATTGAATATCTAAAATCTGCAAGGGGAAAAAAAAATGTCTTAGTGAATAAAAGGTAATTAATTTTCTTCACTGTATTAATCTGTAAAGTAATACAGCACGAAGAAATCCTCAGCCCAGCTTAGAGGGAGTGTATTGTTTAAACCCCAGGAGAAGAAATGTTTAATTTAATTTCACAGGTAGCTGTTTTGCAAAGTCTCTGAGGGAGGAAACTGCCAATACCACCACTCCAAGAATTTGACACGATATAATTTATGTTGCCTTTGCACTGAGAGACCTCAGAAGGTTGCACACACATGTGGGCACCCACACATGCCCACAGAGAAATCCTCCCGTGGACTTCCAGTGCAGCAACACAAAAGGAATCAGGAAAAATGGAAAAGAGAAGTGCAGTTGGCCAAAGTCTCGACACAAGCCTGTGCTGAGCCAAGAGGAGGATTTCTGGTATCCCATGACCCTGTCCTGGCTCTTCCCTTGGCATCACATTGCTCTCCTGCCTGCCTTTGTTTTTACAAGGATTAGGACACGAACAGTCTACAGGAATGATGTTTTATAGAATCACAAGCATCACCAGTCCAGCTCCTGGCCCTGCACAGCCACCCCAACAATCCCACCCTGTGCATCCCTGGGAGCATTGTCCAAACGCTCCTGGAGCTCCGGGAGCCTTGGGGCCATGCCCATTCCCTGGGGAGCCTGGGCAGAGCCCAGCACCCTCCGGGGGAAGAACCTTTCCCTGCTATCCAGCCCAAACCTCCCCAGTCCAGCTTTATGCCATTTGTTGCCACTCTTGTTGGCCTGTCAGAATGGCACAAGCAAGGCTGCACAGCCTGTGCCCAGTGCTGGTGCCACCAGAAGTCACTGCCCTGCAGGGTAGGAGGTGGCACCTGCACACACCATTTGCTCTCATTTCTCTTTCCCATCCACTCCAAACTTGAGGGAGTTTGCTGTGAACAGTGAGAGGTTTCCATTTCCATGGACAGAGAGTACCAATAATGTCGCAGGCAGCCTAAAACTTTAATCCAAGCCCCAAGGGCTGTGATGGTCCAGTGCTTTCTGGCAGCAGTTTAATTTCATTAACTCCTCTGGGGTTTGATCTACCCTCATCTTAAAATGGGAAGAGGCTTTTTCCCATGTTCTTCCCATCAGTCAATGGTGGGATCTGCCAAAAGATGGGAGATGTGGTGCTTAGGGACACGATTTAGTGGTGACTTGGCAGGGCTGTGTTAATGGCTGGACTCAGGGATCTTGGAGGTCTTTTCCAAACGAAATGATTCTGTGATTCCGTGGTCTCTCGCACATGGAGTGATGGCCTTGCTCAGCTGATTCTCTCTTTCTCTCTTGCTGTAACTGCTCGTCTTTCCCTCCAAAAGCCCCACCAGCCAAACCCAGCTGGGCTCAGCTGTGACTTCCAGCCTGTTTTCATGTTGACATCATGGAATCATAGAACTGTTTGGGTTGGAAAGAACCTAAAGATCATTCAGATCCAACCTGCCCTGCCATGGGCAGGGCCACCTTCCACTAGCCCAGGGGGCTCCAAGCCCTGTCCAACCTGGCCTTGGACACTGCCAGGGATCCAGGGGCAGCCACAGCTTCTCTGGGCACCTTGTGCCAGGGCCTCCTCACCCTCTGAGTGAAGAATCTTTTCCTAACATCTAAATCTCTCATCTTTTAGTTTAAAAATATTCCCCCTCGTGCTATCACTATCTGCTCTGTAAATGTCCCTCTCCACCTCTTTTATAAACTCCTTTCAAGTACTGGAAGCCCACAATAAATACTCCCTTGACCCTTTTCTTCTCTAGGCTCATTCTGTCTCCATAGCAGAGGTCCACCAGCCCTGGTGACCTCCTCTGGACCCGCCCTGACAGGTCCCACATCTGAGTGAGATTAAGCACCCCATCAGCTCATATGCCAGGCTCAGGAAAAGACACATTTCTGAGGCAAAAGCTGATCCTGCAGCCTGGGGTGTGCAGAGGAGATGCTGCCCTCCCACTACAGCCCCACGATGTGATTTTCATGAAGTTTTCACAGGAGTTTCTTGCCAAGATCTGTGCTCAGCTCCTGCCGGCAGGGTCACATCAGGGTGGGACAGCACAGCCCACATCAGTCCCTCTGCTGGAGAAGGGACTTGAGGGACTGAGGGTTATGTTTCAGGGGCATCCACTCAGCTCCTCTAATCCCTTTTCATTCCACAGCTGTCCCATGGCACTTTGCCACCCGTGACCTTGTTGAGTGTGAAAGCCTCTTGCTTCACAGCTAGCTTTGCAAAATCTACGCTGCTCCCGCTCCAAGATAAACAGAGAAACCCAAGCAGCCTGTGAGAGCAGGGAGAGACCTGAGAGGGCAGATTAGGAAATAAAAGGAGAAAGAAATGTGTAAGTCCTGGCCAAATTATGACTAAGGCGAAGATAGGATAACGGCTTTGGGTTCTTTGAAGAGCGTAAACACCACGATGGGAGAGCAGATACGGCGAGATGGAGGAGGCTGAGCAGAGAAAAACTTTTGCTGTGGTTTAGGAGATGATTTGAGGCCACAAAGGAGGCTCAGAGGGAGGAGATGGAGCCCTGTGGCTGTTATCCATCCAGCATGGACAAGCCCAGCTGTGGGGAGCACACCTGGATGGCATGGCAGTGGCAGGCTGGCCTGGAATCAGATGGGAGAAGGCAGAGAAAGGAGGGAGCTGTTCCTGTGGTTTCTGGGAGCAGGGCTGGGTTTGCTCAGGGAACTCTGTGTCTGGGGCTGCATCAAACCTGGCAGCAGGGCCAGAGAGGGGATTTTCCCTGTCATGAGACCCCACCTGCTGAGCTGCCTCCAGCTCTGGGGTCCCCAACACCAGAAGGATGTGGAGCTGCTGGAATGAGTCCATAGGCTGCTCCAAGGGCTGAAGCCCCTCTGCCATGGAGCCAGGCTGGGAGAGCTGGGGGTGTTCAGATGAAGAGAAGGCTCCAAGGAGAGCTCAGAGCCCCTTCCAGTGCTTAAAGGAGCCCTATAAGAGAGAAGGGAACAGACCTTTTAGCAGGGCCTGTAGTGGTAGGACAAGGGATGATGGTTTTAAAATAAGAGAGGTTCAATTTACATAAAAGTAAGAAATGTTTTACAATGAGGAAGGTAAAACACTGGCACAGGTTGCCCAGAGAGGTGGTGGATGCCCCATTTATGGACAGATTGGACAGGGCTTGGACCAGCCCCACCTAGTAGGAGATGCCCCTGCCCATTGCAGGGTGTTGGGTTAGAGGGCTTTTGAAGGTCCCTTCCAACCCAAACCACTCCATAATTCTCTGATTTAACTAAGCACGGCCTGCAGCTTTCCTGCCACACCTGGGACACAAACTGTGCCACGGGGCTGAGAGATGAACAAGTGGTACAAAACCCCTTCTGCAGATGAAGTACATCCACCTTTAAAAGAACCTGGCCTAGAGATGCCTGCGATCCCTGAGTGCCCAGGGTGTAACTCCTGCAGCCAGCCCTGGCAGAGCACCAGTCCCTGCAAAACAATGATTATGTTACAAAATAATCTCCAAACTTTAATCAGTGCTTAATTAAGAGGTGCCTCAGAACTAAAAGGGCACATAGCATTTAAATCCCTTGGTGCATTGCACCAAAAAAATCATCCTCCTGTCTGCAATCCCTGGGAGCTACAGCTTTCCAAGGGGGCAGGTGAGGGAGTATTTCTCAAGCAGTTCTGAGGCCAATGTGACAGCACATTTAAATAACATTTAAATAGGGCTGCTGAGAGATCTAGATTTTGCTTTTCAGCCTACTGAATCGAATAAAGCGAACAGAAAAAAAGAAACCTTCAAGGATTTCCAAGCTCTGTAGAAAATCACCAGGAGCATTTTGTGAAACCTGACTTCTGAGCCAAATCTGCAGCCTGAGCTCAGGCATCTGGGAGCAGTTGCACGGGTAGGATATTGCAGTGAAAATTGTTTCAGCGAGAAAGTCAATGTAATACCAGAGGAAATAGAAGAATTCCTGTTGCTAAGCTTTTCAATTTGATCACATCTGTGTTTTGGATGTAAAGCCCCAGCTGCTGCAGTAATGGTGTGTCTCGGAGTTCCTAGAACTACATTGCAGTTGTAGCACAGTTGACTGCAGAGAAAAGTGGCAAAATAGGACAACTTCCCCATCAGAAGGCAAATAAATATCTTGGGCAGGGTCTCAGCAGTGTCTTTAAAACAGGCAGTGACAAAACTTGAACAGGGGGGAGAGGAGATGCTGCCCCTGGGCAGCACATGGGGATCAACACCGAGATCCCAAAGGGTCATCTCAAACCTTGGACAGAAGTTTCACCACCAGCCATCAGTCTGGGAATAAATCTTTGCTTTCCACCTGCCAACTTCCTTAATCTTAGAGGAAACATTATCCATGGTGGAAGGAGAGAAGATGGAGAACTCTGAGGTCTTTTGGAAGTGGGACCTTCTCCGTGCAAAGCCTACCTTCACCTGAGGGCTCTTCCCTGAAAAGCTATCAGTGCCCATTCATAAGGGTTGTAGGGAGAGATGGAGGCAAAATTTATTGAAAGAGAAGATTCTGGGAGACCACAGTGGGACAAAGCATGCAGGACAAGGCACCTGAGCAAGTGTCATCCCAGATTAGCCTGGGATAGGGACAGAAAAAGTTACATTTTATTCTCATTTCTCACCATTGGATTGCAGGGAATCTCCCTCTGCACCCTGAGAGAGCAAGAGCTGGGAGCACTTCTGCTGCCAGAGATTGTGGCAGAGCCACATCATCCCCCAGATGCTGGCAGGGTGAATCCCCAGGTGAATTAGGGGCCATGTGTTGATGTGAGGCAAAGACAGCCTGGGATGGATATTTTTTTTTTATTTTTCCACACTGCGGAGGAATCAGCAAATTGTTTCTGCTGTTTCAGTCTGGGAAAAGAGCTGCAGCCGAGGGCAGAGGGGCTCTCTGCAGCTCGGGGGGGACACAGTGTAATTCAGACAGCGTGGGAAAATCCTCGGAGTTACCCCGGAGAGAGGAGGAGGAGGTGGCTGGGGGGAGGACGTGGCCTTCCTTTACAGGAGGTCTCTGAGGGCAGGTTACACAAACATCTGTCAGCGGGGCCAGAGGAGAGCTGATCCTGCCTTGCGGGGATGTCATGGACTGCCTGACCTTTCCAGGCCCCTTCCCACCCTCTGAGGCTGCGGGCAGCAGGGACTGTGTGCAATAAACCCTTCCTTGCTGTAGGGAAGGGTGTGTGTGTGTGTGGCAGCCCTTTCCTGGGTGCAGGCAGCACCGTCACGGGTCCTACAGATGGCTGAGACCTGATTTGAGTGAACAAATTTGGAACTATCAGTGTCTGCAGCTCTGTTCAGCTGCATGCTGTGCTTGCCCATTTCTTCTTTGCTGCACTATCCCCAGATTTAGACCTGGAGAGGCTGGGATGACACTTTCAAAGATGGAATGATGCCTTAGGTATTAACTTT
>VZTN01034773.1:3398-22433 GCA_013400515.1 Erpornis zantholeuca
TTTTTTTTAGTTAAATTAATTCACAGTTCTTATGGAGTTACTTATCTATTTTAAGCATTCTCCAGGTGGCTGCTGTTACCAGACATGGATAGTTCCCTTTGAGCTTCAACCAGCCATGCTGGAATTTTTGGATGTACTGAACACTCACCTATGTTAAAATCATTTTTAGATTACCAAGCCATTCTCCACCCAAACGCTTACCAAATATTTCTGGCTTATTTTTGCAGGAAAATCCTCTCCATTCATAGCTGATCTGTTTTTCTTACCTGATTCATACAAGCATGCTTGTAACACTGCAATTTGTCACCACGGAAACAACTGTTCCGTCACCATAGCTGATGTCACTGAATGAATCAAGTGAGAAAATCATGGAAATTATTTTTTAAAAAAAAACCAAAAACATCAAGCAAACAGCTTTCTAAACAAATTCAGTTGTCACTACTATTTGGAACTACCCAGAAAGAAATTCAATTAAATGTGATGCCTTTGTTTCAGTTTTCAGAAATGTTCAGGGGTTTTTAAACTTTTTATATTTCCCTGTGATTAGCAGCCACTGAGTAAAATCCTGTAAAATGGGTTCTAGCAGGCCCATGTCATAGCCAGCACCACATCTCATAGTGAGATTGCTGCAGCTTCAAACCCATCTCTCCCAAAGCTTTCACAGGAGGCCGAGACACAGCAGTCTTCTCCCTGAGGGTATGCTGAGACCTGACTTGTCCACTTAATTAGCCACTTAACCATTCTAGCAAAAGAGGCTGAACATGCAGCTGTCTGCAAACAGCCTACCATTGCCCAGCAGCTTTAAATATTATATATCTGTATCTTTATATATCTCCATTTTCCTGACAGAAATCACCGCAGGCCAGAAATCTTTTCAGCTGTTGTGCCCTACCCATGTGGACACTACAGTGATGTCTATTTTACAGATCAATGTTGATTTTCATCCAGGATTCTGTAAAGCTTTGAGGAAAAACCTTGGAAAGAGAGATACCCCTTCATAATCCAAGGCAGCCTTTTGGAGGTTTACCCGTTACACAAGTACAAATCCAGAATACCACATTTTTATTTAAATAATATATTTCTGTATTTAGTAGGAAAGTAGATAAACTCATTATTATTTTGGCTAACTTACGAATTTCTTATAGCTACTGGTAACACACAGCTAAAAATGGCATTCCAAGGTGATTCTAATTTTAGAAATAATAATAAATCTTATTTACCATATTAGTGTTAAAGTTTAATAATTTTGTCATATTTTTCATTAAAAGATAAGCTCAACTTTATTTCTCAAATTGTACCATTGATGCTGCCTTAGAAGCAGCCACTTTCATCACTATCACACGTAAAATCTCTGGGGGGATTAAACTTTAGGAAACACTTTCACAAAAAATAAGTGCCTCTAATTAAATGTAATTAATTTACTAGTGTCCTGGAATTGCAAGTAGTAAAAAAATAATAAAATCCTCAAGCATTTTTGCTTTGCATGTGATAAACGCTACAATCACTCTTTTCAGTGAAAATACAGAGAAAATAATATTAGCTGACAGCAAAGTTCATTGCAGCAGGTCAATTGACATTGTCAGGATTCATTAGCATGTGTGTGACTGGTAAATAATTGACTTAATTTTAGGCTGAGTGACATATTTAGAAAACTATGAATCACCTTATTTTGTGAATTTAATCAACCTTTGCTCTTCCCTGGACAGTTCAGTGTACATCTGCAATATTAAGTTGGAATTGACTCTTCATTCTGTGGCCCTCACAAATGCTAGTGGTTTGCAAAATTTAAAAACCATCAACTGGCCTCCAGCAAGGAGTTCAACACAAATAAAGCACCATAACTACAAAGAAAACAAAAATTACAAAACAAACAAGCAAACAAAAAAGCAAACCAAAAAACCACCAAGAAGCTGAGGAAGTTGCTTTCTTCAACTGAAGTTTTAGCTAGATTTATGCTGAAATCTTAATTTGCTTTGTCTCTAGGAATAAAAATGCTAAAGTCCACAAGATAGCAATGCAGAATGATTATTTCTCTGGAAACTTTCCAAAAAAATAGCTTCTGTTTGAAAAATTTAGTCAATCCTCAAATGCTTCTTTGTGACACTCTGTTAGCCCAATTATCTCACATTACAAAACAAAAAAATTGCACTGCATATGGATGTTCCAGCTTTGGCCCTGAAAAATGCTACTTTCAACAGCAGGAAACATCTTTTTTTCAAAACTTAGCTTCATTTGGAAGTAAGTCACAATTCCTAGCTAATGTGAGCTATTCATTTGCTTTTCATCATATGTCTTCTGATCTGTTAGCAGAGTTTCTCATCATTTCTGGAAGACATTCCATTAGCACTAGATTTGATATTGAACATGACAATATTTAGGTAACAGTGGGCTTTTCTGTGTAAATTTAAGCTGTGATATGCACTAGCAAAAAGGGCTATTACTCTTCGGTTTTGCATTTTGAATACGCAAATGATTTGCTTGTGGATTACTGGCAGCTACAGCTTAGGCTGTGACACTTAACTGTTATTAATACACAAAGCAATTAATGTAATCATAAATATGGGGAAAATATCAACACTATTTACACTAGTTAGTTATTAGGAGGTAAAATACTTTGTCAGCTGTAATACAATACAAATTGCTGCAAAGCATTCAATACAACTATAACACACATATATTCAAAGTACTACAGTTTACATTCTAGGTCTGCCCTCCTGGGATCAATTTATGGTACTCTGTGCTGGGTATTTTATCTTGACAAAATAAGGATACTTTGTTTGTATGTAGCTACACTGGGCTACTTTCTGTGCAGGTAGGATTCCAGGCCCAATCCTTGCACAGTGAACAAGGATACACATCGGATTGCACAGGAGGCAGCATTAGTGTCTACACAAAATGCACCACACGAGCGTGCACCTGCCTCTCCAATTTGGAAACGTTTTCCTCAAGCAAAAGCACAACTGAATCAACAGCAGATTATATCCATTTTCTTCACTGTTGGCATTGGTTTCTTGAGTGTTCAAGCTAAAAATCCCACTTGGACATTTATCATGCCCCATGCCTGCACGGGATGTAGAGACTCTGCAGTGGAGGTTTGGGAGGTCTACTGAAATGACCCCTGCAGGTGACAGCCAGATAGGTGAGTAATATAACATGGACAAAACACACTCACATAGGGGACTGCTGCTTTCTTTCATACTCAGATTCATTAACCCATTTAAGCAGAAAAAGTGCCTTCATTTTCCTTCATTTTCTTGCACTTGGAATTAAACTCCTGTCCAGAATTAATGGTGTTACAAACAGTAACCAATCTTAAACAAGACTATTTCAAAGCTCCATATTAAGTGTTTTATTCTTTAAGTCTGACAATTGTGTCACACATAATTGACATCCTCAATTATCAACACCATGTGTTACTGGGCACGGTTAGCAGTGGGACTCGGCCACAACCGTTCCAGTGAATTAGGAGAAGTTGATCACAGATACCAAAGTGGTGTCCTTGTAATCACCTATCATAAACACACATTTCCCTAGCTCTGCCAAAGGAGACAAACAGCTTCAACACCAAGCCAAGTCAGAAAAGCAAAATAACTTTGATTAATAAAAGAGACAACACAGCAGAGGTGCATATTACTAAAAATGCAGTGCAACTAGATGGGGAAGCAAATTAAAAATGAACAGGGAATTGCTAAAAGCTGACACTCTCCCTAACCAAACCAAATTGCTACTACCCAGTTCATAATGGCTGATGCACAGTCCCACTTTATTTCCCAGCTGCTCCATGAGGCTGATTCAAGCTCACGGAAAACAACACAGATCTTCTTGGATGCTGTCTCAAGTAAGAACAAGAACAGAAAAAAACATCTCACTTTAATTGATTAAACAGTTCTGCTTAATATCATTATCAATGGTCTGGATGAGGGGATCAAGTGTACCCTCAGTCTCTCTGCAGAGGACACCAAGTTGGGCAGGAGTGTTGGTCTGCTGGAGGGTAGGAAGGCTCTGCAAAGGGATCTGGACAGGCTGGATTGATGGGCCAAGAACAATTGAATGAGGGTGAACAAAGCCGAGTCCTGGGTCCTGCTCTTGTGTCACAACAACCCCATGCTACAGGCTTTGGGAAAAATGGTTTGGAAAGCTGCCTGGTGTAAAAGGACCTGGGGGTGCTGGGTGACAGCCAGCTGAACATAAGCCAGCAATGTGTCCAGAGAAACTTTTCTATCAAATCATGATAGGATAAGGGAGAAGTACTTCCCTACTGGTTACAGAATAGGAGTTCCATGCATTACTTTTTTCTGGTAAAAGTACTAAGCAAAAAGTCCATTTGAAAGTGTTTCCAAAGAGGTAAAATATTTGTGTTTTACAAGAAAGCTCAACAAAGAATTCAGACTGTTTCCCGAAAGTTGGTACCCATAAGTTCTTTGTCAGATCAGAAGGCCTTCTTTTTCTTTAAAGAAGATTAATTTGCTTAGTTGGTTAGCAGTATGTGTTTAGTGTCCTCCTTCCAGACGTCACATCTCAACATGGTGTAAGTCACTCTGCATTTCTGGCTGGGTGTTGTGAGCCATACACACCTTCAGGACCACCAGCTTGGCCCCTGCAGCAGTGCTGAGGGCCTCCAAGCCCTGTGCCAGGGCTTTGTTCCATGCACAGCCCTTCCAGCTGAACTTCCCAGTTTCTGCCTGCTTGTCACATTTAACGTTACTTTCTGCGTTTAATGTTTCGTGTGGAGTTTTTTAAAAAAGAAAAGTTGGAGCCTGCCAGTTACTCCTCTGAGGTTTCAGAATACAGATTCTGCATTTCTTCTGCTGTTTGGCGCAGGCTGCCACAGATGGAAGACAGATATCTGTCCGCCAGCCTTTAAAGAGGACCAGATTTTTTTGTTTAGAAAATTTTGCTGTTCAGCACTTATAACCATAAATCAGACCTGCCCTTCCCTCCGTAACAAGTGCATTCACAAAATGAACAGGGGAGACCAATGCCTGCACAGGATTCACACACCCAGAGATGTCTGGGGTGCATTGGGACTACCTTGATGGTTAGTTTTGGAAAGAAAGGGGCCAACTTTTTCTAACCTGGCTTGAAAAGCTCTGAAACTCACATATCCTTCTACCACAAGGGAGCTCAATTACTGAAAAGGAAAACAAAGTTGTCCAGTAGCTTTTTCAGCTAATGTCAGACAGGAAGGTTTGCTAATTCTGAGTTGTTCCAACCCAAATATCTGAGGAAGCTGTTGAATTGGTGCATGCTCTTATTAAATCAGCTGTGCTCCCTTGCCTGCTGATGGCTGCTGACTTAGACTGACCTCAAATACTCCAGCTTCCTCCCCCCGAGTGCTACAGTCGCTCTCTGCTATCACACCTGATCTTTCACAAAAGTTTCTACATCTTCCAGGCTTGTCACAACAGCCCTTCGAGCATAAGCTGAAGCCAACTTGACACAACAGATTTCCTTTTTCTCTTGGAGACACACATATGCCACAAAGACTGCAGTTCATCACTTACGCACTTCAAACACTCCTGAGCACACCCAAGTGGGATAGCACTTTTCCAAACTGGGCAGCACTGCTGCTTCCTTTTCTTCACTATTTTTTTTTCCCTTTTAAAGTGAAAAGTTGCTTAAAGCAAGTCTGTTTGAGGTTAAGTTCCTAATTTATACTCAATGAGCTGTCTTGTGCTGTGTCCAAAACTGTCACAGAAACATTGTCGACTTTTTCCTGGAACTCCTATGCACAGCCTAGCAAATGAAGTTTTCTCTTCTGCTCCAGCATCCCTGGAGCCTGAATACTTCAGGGCTTAAAGATTTCTTCCTTATGCAGATGGGTAGTTCCTGCATGACTGTGCATTCAAGGAGAAGCTTCCAGGAGCAGCAGAAAGTAACTTATGTCACCAAAGTCCTGCAGTGCTCACTCCTTTCTGCATGACATCTTGAGGAAAATTCAGGGAGAAAACAAAAGCTGAAAACCAAGAGGCACTCGGCAGAGTCTGGAGGAAAGCAGGTAAACTTGCTACCCCATGGACAAGGGCAGGGCTGGCAGGAGGGGAGAAGCCAGACGGCTGGTTCGCTCCCAGCTGGGGATTAAGAAGTCGCAGGTGAACCAAGGCCACGTGCCCTACTAATAGCAGCAGCTTCCTGCTCAAAATAAGAAGCAGGTTCACACATTTGTTCTCCAGTTGGGTTCAGACGTAAGCTGCAACACAGATGTTCACAGGGCACAAAGGGGACACCCAGCAGAGCTGGCTGCAAAAGAAAATTTACAGGAATGACAGCAAGTTGCCTTTTACAGCAGGCTCTCTAGAGAGGCAGTAAAAGGGAAGCTCATTCTGCTATGATTTTTTTCCTGAAACTCCTCCTTGTATAAGGCCTCACTGCAGCCAGTCTCCAGAGACTGCAAATGAATTAAGAGGAAAAAACATGGAAAAGCAAAATAAGAAAGCAAAGTAGAAAAGAAAGCAGAACAAATGAGAGCAAAGAAATGTATCACAAAGGGGAGGAGTAAGGGCATATCAATAGATATGAGAAGTATTAGGAAAATGTAAACATCAGAAGCATTGTTCTTTTGCATACTCTGAAAAGATGATTAGACATAGGATCCTCTGACAGGCCTGGATGCAGGTCTGAACACCCAGGAGATCTAGCACTAGGACATTAGGTGATCCAGGCAGGTACCTGACCCCATACATATATTGAAGACAATGGTTCTTCTCCAGATTTTGTTAAATATCTTGGGATCTACAGGTGAAGCACACTATGAAGATATATTACATTCCAATTCTTACAGAATTCACTTTTGTGAATTTCATGCATAAGCATTTAACCTCTCCCCATTTGTAAATCTCTTCAAAGTTTCTCACACAGATCAAGATAAGTCCAACTGTTACATCCATGTATTCAAGAAACTTTTCACTCCTTAAAACTGAGTCTCAAAAATTTTTCAAGGTCTATGAACTCTTTGGAAAGAACAAGAACTTCTAAATCTTATCTCATTTACCTTTTTCCATTGCTAGGAGCTCAGCAGAGCTTCAAGAATCATAAAGTGTGACCTGACTTTTAAAAAATATATCACCTGAAAATTGCTTTGTTATGTGCAAGAATGTATTTCTGAAATTGCCTGAATATTTACTGTAAATGACTGAAGTGAGACATGAGCTTCACCGAAACACCTAAGCAGAAAATTTCCAGGAACTTCAATGTACCCAAGTTTTCAACCTTTATGGCTGTTTTCTTCCCATATTTAGTTATAGTCATACATTTACTGCCTTCAACGTTTGCAAGAAAACCCCACAGGAAACACAGGTGTAAAGCCAGATGAAGCACGGCCTCAAGTACGGAGGGATCGAGAGTAGAGCCACTTTGTCTCACTGATTTTACCTTCAGAATTTCTTACTTGCTTGTGGAAACTCACACTTTTTGTTCACTCTGAAGCTAAGTTTGTGGGTTTGGCTGAACATTTATCTCTGAGCAACTGTGAATGTCATACCCTTCCCAATTTCTGTCCTCCAACAACCACGTGTTATGGAAAATTCAGCCTGCAAGGATCCATCACACTGTCCCACTCACAGCAACTGAGATTTATCAAGAGCTGTAAGAAGCTCAGCATTAAACTGTCAACAAAACTCACACGTTCCAAACCATCCGACACAAACCATGAACGTATCCATTACACGTACCTATTTATTGCAGATACTTTCCAAGTTTCAAGAAGCATATAATCTTGAAGAATTGCTTCAAGTTCAGAATCCAAGATCTGATAAAAAAAGAGATTTTATATATATTTAAAGTCATTTAAAGTATATGGATTAAGCATATAAAATGAAAAAAATATTGTGCAAAATTACTACTTAGAAATGAGTCTAAGAGCCAGTCCTTCTGAAGCAGTGCATCACCTGAGAAATGTTCAGGAGGATAACAACTAGACACAGTAATTTTTACAGTAATTTTTAGCATATTACATAATATTGTATAGATTCTTAAGCAACTTCCACACATGAGTTCAAAATTAGAATACAACTCAAAAAACCCCAAACTTTCAAATAGCAATTTTGCTACAATTATTTCCAACGAATAAACAAAACCAACATATTAAGTATGAAAAACTGCCAGCAGCATATCAGAAAATATAAATGATTTAGGAAACCACAAGCATCCTTATGTACATTTAAGCAATATTCTGCCTTTAGCTTGCAGCAAAACAGGGACATGAATAGGGAAACCACATGAAAAACCAAGTGCACTTATCCCTAAGTGCATTATTTCTTTAATGTCCAAAAATGCTGAACATGGCAGTTCTGTTAGAGGTGTGAAATTCTGGATGTACACTCTTGTAAGGATACATATAACACCTAATCGCAATTAGTCCCAGAGTCTCTGTAAATTTTCCTGGTGATTCTCACACAGTGACCCTGAGCTTAATGCATTTGTTAAATGTGATGTGCTTAAGAAAGCAAAAAGGGAGAAGACACAGCAGTAGAAAGAAACAGGCTCAGCAGACTAAGACACAAAGGAGAAAAAAAGGGAAACAAAAAAAGGGAAGAAAGTTCATGTGTCCAAATGCACTTGGTCTGATCTCTGTTCTGGATAATCGCCATCATGCTCTATTGAGCATTTCTGTAGCACTACTGGCAACTTTGCATTCTGCAACAAGAAACACTATTTCACACAGGACTGCCACGCAGCCACAGCTCTTAAAGATAATTAAGAGCCTAAAAATTATTGTCTCTTTTCTTTCCACGCAGTTTTTCCTGAGCTTTCCACAGCAGCTGTGCTACTGGCATGCACCACATGATTCCCAGTGAAGGCAAAGAGAATCAGCTACAGAATTGTCTATGCCCACTGTGCATCAATGGTCACCTGGCTGGGAGCACCTATGTGTCCCAGATGAAGAGCAGGCATGTTATTCTCCAAAGGCTCAGCCCACCCAAGGAGTCCTGGACTCCCTCTGTTCCCTTCTGTGAGCTGGTAATTTTCAAGCAGAGAGATGAAATGTAAATATCAGCATGGATAATTATTTCACTGCTCATTTTTTGCAAGATAATCAGACAGAAAGATAAGACTCACTCCGAGGAACAGAAGCAGTAGAAATTTTTATCCAGCAAGAGAATGAAAGATTCTGCCAATTCTTCTTACAAAAGCAACAGTTCACTGATTTGTAGCTGCCGCCTACTTTCATGTGCAAGAACAACAGAAATCCCTCACTGGTCTTCTCTACGTATTTTCAGGCAATCACTACAAACATGACAACTTGTAGGATTGTTTATTCTAGGCACTATGTAACCATTCCTGCTGTTGATGTCAACTGCAGACAAGCCAGGCTCAGAAGCTCAGATTCAATCACGCAGACACGAGTAACATCACTACATCTCCACCCTCTGCATCTCCTACTCAATTCCCCAAAAGTGATTTCCACAATAATGCATAATCACAGAGAATGTTATTAAAGTGAGTATCAGCCAAATACCAGCTCTAAAATGAGTGGAAGCTATTTACTAGGTAATACCAATAAAAGTCTGCAAGGTCAGAAGGTGGCCAAAGTTTACCCTTTATTTTCTACAGTAACATCCTCCTTTTTTTCCTACAGTAATGTCCTTCCTTTTTTCTACTTCATCATCAGTTAGCCCCGTAACAACTTTTTCCAGACAGAATCATAGAAAATCTCCAGTTGGAGGGCACCCATTGAAGGCGCCCATAAAAAGACACCCAAGAATCACTGAGTCCAGCTCCCTGCTCCTTGCAGGACTATCTAAAACAAGGCCAAATGACTAAGAGCATTGTCCAGACACTCCTTGGATTCTGACAGGCTTGGTGCCATGACCATTTCCTTGGGGAGCCTGCTCCAGGGACTGACCACCCCCTCAGTGAAGCTCCTTTTCATAATTCCCAATCTGAACTTCCCTGAAACTTCATTCCATGTCCTTGTGTCCTGTCACTGGTCACCAGACAAAGGAGACCAGCACTTCCATGTCTGCTGGCCTCTCTTGAGGCAACCCCCTAAGCTACGTTTTCCCTCTTACTTATCACCTCCATTTGTTACTCAATTTCTGACTGCCCATTTTACCTTCATTTGTAAGGCCTCTGCAGTTGACTACAAGTGCTTGTCTTACCACACCTTGACAGGAATTACCACCCATCAGATGTAGCCCGTTAACCACCAAAATGTGTGCTGCTCCCTGGCTGAAACATCTTCAGCCAAGTGACCTTGACGATAGGCACAGATTCCAGGGACTGAACTATCAGGTCCTGCAAACTTGCGTCATTAAGGTAACCTCCAAACCAACCAGGTGTAAAACTCCACTAATTCGATAATGCACGAAATTATATTGCTCAAAGACACATTTCAGGGGGTTGTTGACCTGAGAATTTCTTATGACATATTTACAGAAAAATGTTACGAATTATTGCATGGCTGAGATATCTCTGCGACAGAACACTTGCAGCCAAAGATAAGAACAATGGTGTGTTAAGTACAAGCATACTATTTGCTGTGCATAATATTAGCAGTGTTTATTTTAGAATTGACCACCCACCTGACTGTTCCAAAAAACCTCCTGGAGCTGCTAAAAGATGCCAGAGAAAGTTTTCACTTGTAGCAGACTTTCTATCTTTAATAACACCAGCTGTCGCTTTTACAAACCCATTATGCCCTTCACAGTTATCCCATATTCTGCAAACACCAAAAAACCCCAAACTCTCCCACAGTTATTAACATCTGCTTCGCTTACTGATTCTGACAAACTGAAGGACAAAGGCATGATTTAACAGATTGCTCCACATAAAGCAGCTATGCAGTCCACGAAAGGATTCATCAAATGCCCCTGTCAGAGAGCTTTTCAAAGCGCAGCTTAATGAACGTATGCAAATTGCTGTAATATATAAAATGCCTGATACCACTTCAACAAGTAACATGCTTATGAAATCTATGGAGAATGGTAAAACAGATCAATCTAATTTGTCTTTGAAATGAAGTGATTTGGTTTCCTCCATATAATTTCAATCTTTTTTTTTTTCTTTAATGCCTTGAAGCACACATTACATACAATGAACCTCTCCTTCAGGCACTGGAAGACGTTCAATAGAAAAAGCATGCAGCAACAGACAAACTGGAAGCACACTGGTACTCTTCAATATTTTCCTTCAATGTTTTGACATGCTGGCACTTTTAAAAAATTGTTTTTTCCAAGCCTTGTTGCATTTAAACAGCCCCTATTTTTTCCTGCTGTTGTTTGACGTGAGGTTGAAGCCTGAATGCAAGTGAGGCTGATATTTACAGCATGAGGAAATGCTCAGATATGAAAGCGCATCAGAAAACAACATGCATCCAGGATGATCATTGCTGTTGCTGTTTTCAACATTATTGATCTAGAAATTTGATCTTTTTTTTTCCATCAAGATAAGGAAAGAATGGCTTATGAGCTAAAATGATTTTCGATGGAAAAAAATCAACATTTTCTAGAGCTTTATCCCTCCTGAGAACTGAAAGTTCTTTTCAACAACTGACTTGAAAAAAAAAAAATAAAAATTCTTTTTCAGTGTTTTGTCAAAGAAGCTAAAACCCATAATCACCCTTTCAGAACTATGTGGAAAATTAGACAGAACTTCTCCAATTTTTTTACTTTAGAAAAAAACACATGAAAAAGAACATGGCACAGTATGAGCATCAGAAACTAGAAGGTGCAAAGTTCCTGGATCTTGGTTTTACCACGTAGGCCAGGCAGGCGTCAAAGAGAAAGAGGAGTGTGAAGTACCATGATTATGTCTTTGTCTCTCATGCTGGAACCACAAAAGGAACACAAGCACTGGGTAACACTTGGGTGGTTCTTGGTTATGTTATGGTTATGTTATGCTATGTTGTTATGTTATATTATGCTGTTACCTTTCAAGAGTTCCCAGTGTAGCAGTCTAATGGATAAACAGTTTCAACTCTTATTTTATGTCATAGTATGACAGAATCACTTAGGCTCTAAAAGACCTCTGACACTATCGAGTCCAACCATGAAGTGGTGTCAAGGCCACCACTAAATCATGAGCCTAAGCACCACATCTACATGACTTTTAAATACTCCCAGGGTTTGTGACCCAACCACTTCCCTGGGCAGCCTGTTCCAATGCCTGACCATCCTTCGCTGAAGAAATTTTTCCTCATATCCAATCTGAAGTGTCCCTGGCACAACTTGGGGCCATTTCCTCTTGTTCTTGTAACCTGGGAGAGCAGACCGACTCCCACCAGTCTGCAACTTCCTTTCAAGCAGAGAGGGATAAGGTCCCCCTAAGCCTCCTTTTGTTGAGGCTAAACAACTTCAGTTTCCTCAGCTGCTCCTCACAAGACTTGTGAACCAGGTCCTTCATGCATTAGATGTTTCTTGTTAAAAGAGAAGTAATTGCTGTTACTACCAAAGCTAGACACAAATTTTGCTCAGTGCCATAGGCAAAATGACCAAGATGAGCAGTACTCAGTGCAGGATTCTCAAATCTCTCTAATCATGAGACCACAGTTTCTGCACTGAGAATTAACTAAGTTGTAAAATAAGAGTCCAAGTTGGAATACTATGTCAGAAATGTATTGTTTTCCTCATTTTAAAGGCACTAACTTGTAAAGTCATTTCCATTCTGTTACACTAAATATTCAGTATGTTCCAGGCACTGTTGAAAAAGCTTTTATTTCTGTGCAAATGAACATACATTAGAGTGAGTGTTTATAACAATTTTCTAGATTTGGGTTTCTATAACTGACAATTAGGGGGTGATATCTTTAACACTATGTATCACTTCTAGATGCCAGTATCACTTCTAGATGCCAGTTAGCAATATTTTAAAAAGATGGCTGTTTTCATTTTTATGTCTTTTGTTTTTGTATTCAGATTTGATCCTCCAGCTTTGCATTCAGTCGAAGACTAAAATCAGGGAATAAATGAACATGACAAGCCTTCCTTTATTATACCTCATTTATCAAAATATCTCTTTCAGGTTCCATCATTACCATCCCTATTTTAAATTTGTTCTTTTTAACATAAATCTACAAGTACAGAAAAATCTCTTCCCTTTTGACTGTTCATCAAGGCCAGCAGACTCACAGCTGATATAGGTAAAAAAAGGAAAATTAAGGAAGCTCCATGTCACACCTCCCCTTTTATCTCCTGAACCCATATAAAATTATATTAATTATCATAAGTAAAATTAAACATCCTAACTTTTCCCTGAAATAGAGAGAAAATTATTATTCTTGGGAGTCAAACTTCTCATAGGTCCCTTAAGATGTATAATCTGATAGATTTTAGGATAAAAAAAAGAGCCTCTTATAAAGAGCCTCTTATTTTTTCCCCAGATTCAGCTTCAATAAAGTATATTAACCTGTAGATCATCACTGACAAAATTACAGTCACGCTGTGTGCAGTGGAGTGTGCTACACGACAATGCAAGAAAACATTTTTTTAACCTGTCACTTTGTGATGGTTTGTTGGTTTGTTGGGTTTTTTTTTCCTTCATGAACAGCAGCATTTAAAATCATTTAAAATTTTGCTTTAACAAAAGAAGTGGGGAGCAGAGCCAGTCCACCCAGTCGCAGATCCCTGCCCACTGACAGGCTCCTGCCATCCATTGCAGTGAGGATATTAACCCATGGCTGTTAGGGACAAACTGCCTGTGCTGGACAGCAGCATAATCAGTAACAGCAAATGGTTCTGGGACAATCCTGAACTGACAGGGAAGTAGATGAGAAAGTGAAATCCCTGCTTTGATAAGCTCCTTGGCAAGCTAGTACAAACCCACGTTCCCTGTTAAAAAAGAAAAATGAGGAAATTTGTAAGATTGCTGACCTTCCTCTACTCAAAGAAAGCGAATTTCCAGTGGCTGAAAATGTCCTCTTTCCCCAACCTGTGAGAAAATGCAAGAAAAGACTCACTGCTCTGAAGTCTGTCTCAAAAGTAGCAGGCAAGGTGCAAAGACCCCTAACCTGATATGTTTATGTGGAAGTATTGAACAACTTTACTTTGGCAGACACTTCTGAGGTCCCACCTACCCTGACAAAGGCACACAACACAGCCACTGCTTTAGGTTTGACAATGCAGAGCCTAAGCCACCTTCCTGCATCTCTGCAGAGTGTCTGAAATACAAAGAAAGGTGCTGCTATCACTGCAGTCTAGAGGTTGGAATGGAAATTTCATAAGGAAATACATACCTTTGGGTTTTTCTGTTTTAAAAGCGCAGCAGAAGCACTGCACTACTTCATCCCAGTGAAACACTGGGTAAACAGCTGAATGCAATTGATGCGGCAAATCTCTAATCCTTTACCTTCTCTAGTTAAAGTGACAACTCTTGGAAACCCCAGTTCAATAATGAATGTAAAAAAGGGGTTCCAGTAAGTTCAATACAGATAATATTTTTTACAAGACTTATGAGGATGACATGGGTAAGTTCAGCATGACCATGACATTAATTTGTCCTGGAAAGTCCTTAAAAAGTCCTTAAACACTAGCACCATAATACCTGAAGATTATGACACCCCATTCCTGCATAAAAAGAGAATTCACTCAGAAATACCCACCAGTAACATCCCATCTCAGAAACCACAGGTAAGTCAAAAAATCCATACGAGAAACAAGAGAACCATCAAGTCCCCCTTGAAATAAGACACCTATTTTAATGGGGGCCAGATCCAACTTACAGGTGTGTGCTTACATTACTTGAAAGAAAGAAAAGGGTAACATTCTCTTCTGTCACAGAAACAAACGCAGAAGCTGGATCTGTGAAGAGGAGCAAGATCAAACAACTTGAGAGGAGACTAGAAACTCCTCCAAAGCAGTCATGCTGTTAGAAAAGGAGGCCAGGCATCAAGATGTCATTTTCTGAAAAGTCAGATCCAACAGGAATAGCTTATCAAGATAAGGATTATTAGCAGACAGACTGGTGGCAGAATTAGCTCACCATGGTGATGATAAAACAGTATTAGGAAAGCAGGGCAATTTTAAGAAAAGGCAGCTAAAAGTAACCTGCCTAACACACACCACTCCAAGTCCTTCTCATCTTCAGGAGAAGATGCTGATGCTTCAAAGTTAGCTGTCCCAACAGAGAGCCCTGTACTCTGCCTGCCAGTGTCACGATGACTTAGAGCATTCTGTGGTAGGCTTGCAGTCTCTGAGGATTGTGTGTCTCTGTGAATGATGAGGATAGCTGCATTTTGTGCCAGTCACTGTGAATTAGGAGCAGACCCCCATTGACTAGCAAGCTTTCAGCACAGACTTCAGCTGGGAGAAGTCTGCAGTATTGAAGGAATACACTACTCAGAAGGATGAACCGGGTCTTGTCCAGGTTCCTGTTCCTGCTTTGCCCAAGTTACTCCAGTATAAACCCGGAATGATTACACCTGTGGCTAGTGGTAAGAACTGCATCTGAGCAGCCATCTGCCCAGGGCTGCAGAGAGGACTGTGAGCACTAAGCTGTCAGCAGAGAAGAAATACCTAACAGAGAAGGGAAGAGCAGTTGGCATCTGTCATGTAAGAGCCATTTTTTAGAGGCCTTCGAAAATGAAAGGCATTGATCACAGATTTCCTTCAGTCTAAAGAGGCTTGAAAACCAATGTATCTGGTATCTAGGCTCCTACTCTCTGGGTAAACACTGCACCTGCTTCAGTGCAGATGGGACACAGGGAAAAGGTTCACTGGGAGAGTGACTGGTCTCTGGAACAGGCTCCCCAGGGAAGTGGTTACAACACTGAGCCTGTCAGAGCTCAAGGATTATCTGGATGATGCTCTTATTCATATGTCTTAGGTTTAGGTAGTCCTGCAAAGAGCAGGGAGTTGGGCTCGATGATCCTCAGAGGTGCCTTTCAACTGGAGATATTCTGTGTTTCAATGCCTATGCAAAAGGCAATTTCATCCACACCATTACTCAGTGTAACCATCACACCCGTGTGTTGAATTCAATGCCCTTCAGCTGTGTTAGGAATGGTCTCAGGACACACAATGCATCAAACCACTCTGCTGGTCTGAAGCTGAGGGGGCATTGCCATGGCTAACACTGAGCCTTCTCACTTTTTGAACCACAATGTCCAAACATCCACAGGCCCTGTATTTAAATATCCAAGGAAGTCAGGTCCAGGACAGAGACCTTAAGACAGAGAGAAATACGTACCTCTAGGGCTCAATTCCTGTCATCCTAAATGTGGATACCTAAAACAGCTTAGATGAATTGCAGGGAGCTATAGGGGCCAATGATCATAAAAGGAATCTAGGGAGAGCAGCTTTGATGTAGGCACTTAGGCTGTAGATAAGGAAGTAGAGACAAATCTTCTGACTGAAGTCTGCCTCAGGAGAGCTGGCATTCAGAGAGATCTGAAGGCACAAACAGTGGTTCAAAGGATGGGTTTTCAATGACATCATGATCTAATCTGTAAGTCTTTATTCAGTCCTGCCTTTTCTATTTGAATACTAAATAGAAAATACTGAGATTGGGCTCAATGATAGCAATAAAAGTCATCAGGAAGACTGATTTATAAGAAAATATTAAAATAACTCAATATGTATAGCTTGACTAAAGCCACTATTGAAAGGGAAATACGATAATTATCTACAAGCTCTGGAAGGATACACACATGAAGGATTTTTTTAATAGGGTTTTTCAGGAAAATATAGCTAAGAATAATGTGATTATACCAAGCAAAGTATAATTTAGGCTGACAGGGAAAAATCCTTCATAATGAAGTGTATTCTATTGTAGAATAATCTTCCAAAGGAAATTGGCTGAAGTCCAATAACATCTAAAGCCTGGACAAAGCCTGTCCATGACTGGACAAAGATCTGGAAAGGACAATCCTGCTGCAAGATGGACTAGATCACTCAACAGCACTTTTTCATTTTTAAATTCCTATCATTCCACTGTATTAAATAATCCAATAAGTCAAAGGGAAAAGGGAAATAGGCTTAGCAACAGTTGCACAGCTGTTTCTTCTTCGAGGTCTGGAGGCTGCAATCAGTGCAAGACACACTGATTGCACAGAGGGAGGAAACATCTGTATGTGGTCAGAGCGCTGGGTTAATTCAGGGCTACAAAGTCCCATGCCCCATGTCCCCTCTTCCCACTCTTAATAAAATAACATTACCAGAAGAATCGACCCTGTGTTGTAAATGGATCAATCATGATTTTTGCTGCACCAGCTACTCATAATTGGTTTAAGCTTTCTTGATCTCAGATGCCAACCAGTGTTAAACAAAACACAAAAAATACAGAGCCTGTGGGCACATATCTCCACTGAAATAATCTTGCCACATGTTGATCTACAAGGAGAGGGACAACATTTTCTTAAAGTTGTGATGCTCATTTTTAAAGCCAGGCAATATTATACTCATTAATTTTGAAGAGACTTTGACATTTTATAGCTAAAATATCTTGCTGAGAGTCTGTGCTGATACACAGTCTGTTACAGCTAAGCCACTAACAGAATCCTTCTTAAAGAATGACTATTCAATTTAACTGTGGATTTGATTTCCCTCTCCAGAGAATATTAGATGGTCTTAACAGTATGTATACATACATAAAAATATATTTTCTGAAGAAAGTGCTTTCAAGTGTAACATTAGCTTTCCACGACCGATTCCAACTCCAGTTTTCCCTCAGCAGTCACACTCTGTGCTGCTGACCAAACCCCTTTACCCACTTCATGGAGAGGTCTGAGACTTCAGAGAATCTAGTTAGGATGTATAGCAGGAAGCAACTTTTCTAAAAAAAAATTATATGAACATCATCTGAAGAATAAATCTGCATACCATAGGGTCTTTTGTTATGTTTTATTTTTTGTCATGAGGGGTTTCTTGCCTCAAGTGCTCAATTAAGCATACAACAGCAGACAGGATTTCTGTTTTTCAGAAGAAGGAATATTAATGAAAATCTATGTCTGCATAACAAAGCAGTGATCAACAGCTCACAGCTTACACCACTCATTCTGAATTATTCACCTTATTCTCCTTGATTTCTTTCCCTTTTCCAATGAACTTTCCAAATGAGAACCCAAATTAATATTTTCCTACTTTCTTTCCTTTGTCAAAGGAGTCAGGAAAAAGCAAATATTAGAATTTTATCACACACAATCCTTCTAAATGCTTCTACATTTGAAATCTTTTTCTTCTCTTGTCTGAATATGAAGGATGAACCGCCCTTTAACCAACGCAGCTGCTAGTTCCCGCTCCTGGCGACAGACCTATGGCAATAAGGTGGCAGCTGTGTCACCTGTGCCACCTGCACCTTGCCTCAGCGGACAGAGCCTGCTGCTAGTAATGGGCCGGAACTCATGCCGAGACAAAAACCAGCTGCTGCATTACAGTTCAAAGGGGTGGGACACAGAGGGCTGCAGGATGGGGGTCCAAGAGCAGGCAGGGATGTGCAAACCATGGAAGATAATCAACAGGAAGACACTGGGGCCCAAGGACAGGTCTGTGGACTGCACGGGTGTGGACATGTGACTGGGGCAGCGGGCAAGGATAGGAGAAGGAGCAGACAGGGAATGGATCTGTATGAAGCAGCATTTTATCATCTCCAAATGACCACAAGGCAGAAGATACCGCCTACCAGAACACCCTGAGAATGTGATGAACTCATTTCATCCTGCAGCTTCTGGGCAACCTGGGCAGAGCTCTGTATGTGAACCCAGCAACAAAGACTCTGCTGCTGCCCTTGGGCTTGTTTTCTGCGTGATGTCTAAGCAAAGCAAAAACAAAAAACAAATAGCAAGACCTGAATACGATGAGGCAGAGGAATGGAAAAGCTGATTAAAGCATTTTCCAAATGCCATACCGAGGAACAGATGAAGGAAGAAGTGGAATGACTCTAGTTTACTATTATGCACTTACTGTAACACTCAGCATTATGTACCAGAAGTTTTTGAGGTCATTGATTCAGTGTTCTCACTTTTAGGGAACCTAAACTCATATAAGTCCTGCCACAAAGTCAGATTATTATGCAAAAGACAATGGAAAACTGATAAATTGAATGAAAAAAAAAAAACCAAAACAAAAAACCCACACAATAATCTCCCCTCCAAAAAAAAAAAAA
>VZTN01034773.1:22457-38572 GCA_013400515.1 Erpornis zantholeuca
AAAAAAAAAAAAAAAAAAGCCAAAAAACAAACAACCCCACAAACAAAAAGAAAAGCCACAGAAAACCAACCAACCAATCAAATATCTGCCACACCAAACCATTTAAACCATTCTTATTCAGCTGAAAAGATTAACTTGAAGGCTAGCAAAAGCATTTTGAGGCTTGGGATTTTGTATGTTAGCATTTAATAGTCCTGTTCACCAGGAAATCTATGGGACCAGGTGGTGAAGTAGGAAGGAAGAAGCTGGACAGAAATAAAAAGCACAGAACAGTTGTCCTTGTTTTAGGGTAAGCAAAAGGAAGTCATCTCAGCTGGAGAAAGCGGGGAAGGCTCCAAATCAAAGGTGCACTTTTCAACTTCAAATTACTGCCCACCCCCTCACACCCACAGTGAGAGAAGGCGTGGAAAATTAAAATGCATGAAGATCGAGGGCGAAAAGCTTTCCTTTTTCTTAAAATCTTTCAGTTTGGGAGTCTGAGTTCTGAGTTTTAGGATTAAATCTCAATCAACAGCACCTCTCTTGTTTTGAGATGCACATTTTAACCTACTGTCCTGAGGACTCTTTCAAGGTTTTGTTCGGATGGTTTTGAGTTTGGGGGATAAAGGAGACAAAAGGGAGCACGAGGGGATAATCATCATCACAAAATATCTCTGCAGTGTGTCCCAGAAATTGTTAGGGACTACAGCTCTTCGGCTCTGTGTGTGTAGTGGGTGACACATTCAGATCCTTGTAAAGCCGAGCTCCTGGGCTCCCCCTCCACTTTGTAACATTGAGTAAGTGTAACAATTATAGGCAATTTTCAAACTAGAAACATTTACAAAAGACTACCGAAATTGGCTCAGCGTTCTGAATTACAAGAAAAGCAGACTATTTGATTACAAATGAGATTCTTAGATAACTACATACAGAAATCCAGTAAGTTTATATGCATTGATTGTTGCCACAATGTTGAAATGTCTGTGAGTGCAATTGCATTACCCAATTAAGGTCCAAATTGTAAAATTTATTCATGCGGTGCAGGCATATAATATTTTAAAATTGTTCCAATCAGTTAGATAACACTCCCTGTCTGCACATGGAGCCATTCAACAGTTTTAAGAAAAAAAATCTTTCCAGTTTTTCTTTAGATCACAGGGTGGTTTGGATTTCTTCAGCTTAAGCCTTCCTAAGATACAGAGAACTAATATTGAAAGCACTGTACAAATTTCGTAATACAGAAAATGGGAGCTTAGAAGCACGTCTCACAACTTCATCAACAGTGGAGGCCTAGGCTCTTTAACCACCACAGGTTCTTTAGCCACCATCTTCCATGCAATCTTAAAATAATCATCCTAGGGTACTCCTGCATTAGAGTCCTCTGTGGGTTCAGGTAAAAGGGAGAAGAGCTGTCCACAAACCATGAATTTTAAGATGCATGTAATACAATGATGAATAATAATGATGCATGTAATCAAGATTAATAATAAATACAAAAGAGTAAGGAGTCCCACCTTTCACTTGGGGAAGAAAGGCATACTCTGTCACACCAGCTTTTGAAAGATTTACAACCCAACCCAAGCATAGGTACACAAGGTCCGCTGGCCACACAGTGTTTTCACATGACTGAAAGAGATTTTCCTCCCACTAATAACACCAGTTTAAATTTTAATGGAGCTGTTCTGAAGAAAAATAATTAACATATGGTTGACTTCCCATATATTAGAGAAAACAATAATAGCAACTAAATCAGTATCTTCTGTATAATTTCAGCTGTCTTGGTCATGAGGAGTTGTGCATCTGACTCATCTCACAGACATGCATGACATAATGAGAACAAACAGAAATCGTTTGCAATGTCAAGGATTAGATTTTACCTAAGATAGAGGAAATAGGACCATATTATGAGGGACTACCTAGGAAGCAGCAGCCAGGCAACCATTACCTCTTTGAGTCACAGAAAATCCCTGACAGGTGATTAATTGATAATAGTGTATCACAAGGCAATCTCTACACTTTCAGCTTCATCGCTAGGCTTCAAGTGAGGGCACATAATCTTGGCTTTTCACAGCGCCTTAAGGTTTAAGGTGTGGCTCTGAACACTTGGTTCACAAGCCCTTCATCCCTGCAGAGTTAATTTCTTATGGGAAATTTGTATCTGCTACAAAGGGGGCTCAAAGCAATCTCAAGCTGTGGAAGTGCCATAGAGGACTTCTCAGATGGTGATGCCCTACCAATTATGGCTACCAGCACAACACTAGTAGCTGTCAAAGAGAAATGAGGACACTGATTTCCATCCACCAAACAAGCTCTCGTCAGGACCTGCTAGCTGATGTTTAGGAATGTTAGCTGAAATAAACAAAAGAGGGAAATGATTAGTGGCATTGAGTCTGGCAGGCGGGTTCCTATCCTGGCAGACGCTCGGCAGACCGTGGGTTCAACTTAGTCACAAAAGGAGGATGTGAAGAAGCCCAATCAGATAACAAAAATAGTCTGCAAAACACATGTTTCTGCTTGGGATTGTATTTATTAACACAGTGATTCAAGCAGTCTTATTCTTAGAACAAGCACTAAAATAACGGAACAATCCCAACTGAGTCGGAGTACCATCCATTAATCACGAGGGTTCCTGTGTTTGGAGAAAAACAGAGGCATCTAAAGAACCATCCACCCCTTGTCTAGACCCCCCTCAGTTTCAGTGGGACAAAGCAAGGAGTTTATGGCAACTGGATCCTGACTGAAATGGCTGGTGAAGGACCTAGAAGAGGATGGACTGCATCCAAGCTTACATTTCCACTCAGTGTGGGGAGAGATTGGTGATGCCAAAATGCAATGCCAAACATATCTGGGCTAAATCACTCTCTGAAGCTGTCCTCTTAGCTGGGGAGAACAGGCCAGTAACTAACAGCTGTAGGATCACATCTGGATTCATCCCACCACCATCTTGGCACAGCAGACTCCCTATAAAAATTCAGCATGCCAAAGGATTGATACAGAAATCAATCAATCATCATTTAACTCAGATGTCCATAAAATGATTGCTGGGGTTCAGAAAATATGAGTGGCATAGTAGACAAACTTCTACTTCTATCAATCAGCTTTTCATTAACATCATTCATCCTGTCCTCTATATTCTGAATAAAATCTGCTTTCTCTCTTTACCATGCAAATTCCTCTTACATAATAAATACCACAACACAATAAATCCTTCAGTGTCCCTTTTCCTTCTAGGGAAACTCTCTCTTTATGCTGAAAAGGTTTTTCAGACCTCAGCAGAGGCATTAACTGTGTCATTTCCTTCCTGTGCAAGCACATCCAAGGACTGCCCTTTTCATTTTCTCCCTGGTAAGGAAAGGTATTGCCATTAAGGATCTTTGGCTGCAGCCATCAGCCTGTGAACGACTGCATGGATGAAAGCTCCTCCTAGGATTGTCCTAGCTATGAGAAGCCTAACTTAGAGACCTTCCTCCAAAATGAATGAGGCATGAATGGCAGGCTGTTTTGAGAGGTGGTTTGTTGTTTTTTTTTTCTTTGCTCTCCTGTTGGGTTCCCTGAAAGATTTTCAGATATCATCTAAAGAGAAAAAAAAATCAACAAATGAAACTCATAATATTAAGGGCTTTCAGCCACAGAAACAGCATATAAAAAGAAAATAATCTTGAACCCTTTTCTTCTAGGAATGTTGCCACAGCCAGAAAATCTGATCCTGTCTTCATGGAAAATGGATGAATTTCAGAAATAAAATCCAAGCTTGGACCCATCTTTAATTTTCATTCATTCATTCTCAATTTGTCTATACAGTGAAGGAAACACAAAAAAACTCTGTGTGCATATGAAGGCAACCAATCTCTAAGCAAAAGGACATTATCTGAATGTACTAAAGAAAAGGCAGCAGAAGGATCTGCTTCCACAGTAATTGCTGTCTGCTGTTCCAGTGTCATTTTGAGTTGTCAAAACTTGGAACCTAAAATAACCCCCACGAAGTTTTCCTCAATGCTTTTCTGTGTCCCACTACTTCTCTTCTGAACTGCCTTCATAAATTCAAATTCCTCAACAGCCTTGTTACAGACTTTGAGAGAAAATGCCAGAGAGACAGATTTAATATGCAGCTCCAAGACACTTCCTTACCCTGCATTATTACCTCCTCTACTGCAAGAACACTGCTTCTCCTGGGAAGAATTTGATTTCCTTACTTATCAACACCTTCCTCTGCACGTCAGCATGTTTCCTCTCACCCTCCCCTTCAGTCACATAGTAAAAAAATCCTAGAAAAGGTGAAGTGTTGTATGTGTTAATGAAAGGCTGATTAGGAATTGACTGCTAATAGAATAGATGCCTCATCCCATATTGCTGTGGGATTTGCTACCAGCTATCAAGCCAGAACACGTGTGCACAGGTAGCAAATATACCATGGAGAGGCACTTGTGCACCTCGCTATTAGCCTGAAACAGATTTTCCAGCATCCGAGCAGTGACCTGTTAATAGCTTACATAATGGAAAACAGCACCAAAATGAGTCAGTGTGCTTGGCAAATTCAGATCATTAACCATGAGAAAGTGCCTCAAGTAGATCAAGGGAGAAACACGTACCCCAGAGAACATTAAATAGAGAAGTCTTATTAGTGATGAGTAAACAGGTGCAGTATCCCTCTAGATTTGGCAGGATGGACACTCTCATTTCCCACAGAGAATTCCTCTCTGAAAGACTAGGTCCCACATTTCACAACAGAGAACATCCTGGACTCTTGACATCCCTTCCCAGGTACCTACTTGCCAAAAGGGAGCTCTGTAGGAAATAAGCAGGAAGATAAAGTACATGGCTCCTACAACTGCAGAGTCACCACTGTGCCGACGCAGCAGGAGCATGCAAAGATTAAGAGCAATCCATGCACAGATCCATACTGTACACAGTGTGATAAGGAAGGACTGGGGCCCTCTGGGAGGCACTCTGACAGTCTGCAAGACAGCTGGGCTTCTCTAGGTGGTGGCTATGGTGCTTTTCAGTAGGAAGTCAGACCAAAAGTAACACAGATAAGTAAGTTTCTTACCACCCCACTACTCCAAAAAACCCACTGAGCCAAACCCCAAAACCTGATGCTACAGACAGTTCATTCCAGTTAACAATGTCACCAAAGAAAACTGAAAAACAAAATTCAGATAAGTTTATGCCAGGGCTGCAACTGTTCCACTTGAGCAGTGGTGACAACTCAGGGCCAATATATGCCCATGGAGTAGTAATTGCATTGCAATGGTGGTCATGTACTAGCTTGAATTATCTGCAGAGGCACTTACACCACAATTTTGGAAAGCCTGTTCTAAATTTTTTTACCATTTCAACCACATATTTCAAGCATTAAAAAAAAAAAAATGGTGAAGAAATGCAAGACAAAAATGCAGATTTCCACTGACCCAAACTAGTACTTACCACGTTCAACATGGAAATGCAAATCAAAGTATATTTCATATTAACCCAAAATGTTGGGGTTTTTTTTAAGCATGGCTTAACAAGTTTTTTTAAATTTAATTGCATTGCCATAAAAAGAGCACATGAAGAGCACACTTGGTTCTATGTCAAACAGTTTAAATCACAGTTTCCAGAGACACAGTTTCCACCACATACTGAAGCTGCTTGAGGAACTTACATTTCATACTTTCAGCAAACCCCCACTTCTGTTCAGGGATCTCAGCTCTAGGTTTCATCCCAGAGATATGACATATATGTAGCACTTCTCCATATTTCATTTTTATGAAATTGAAGTGACTCCTTTGATATAAAATATGTAATTTCTTCTCATAAGAGGCCAATACAAGGGCCATTTGACAGGACAGGATGTTGCACTACTGTTTGAGATGCCTATCTCAGCAAGCAAGTCTGGCGCTACACACAATGCTCACTTGGCTTCATTTCCTTATCTATTTTATGTTCGCGAACAGCTGGAGATGGACGTATAGAGGCTTTAACCTTCTGCAGCACATCTAAAAAAGTACACAACCAAAATCTATGCAGCTGTGAATGCCAGAAAGCCATCTGTATACAAGTTAATTGCTTTTGGTTTGAATAGTTTCCATTTTTATCCTGCCATCTACATTTGCACCTATTCAGTGGTTCAATTTGGATGCAGCAGGGACATGAACCATGCTCCAAACCAGCTCTTCCATCTCCCACGCCTGCTTTGCTGCAAGCCTTCCCTCAAAATCTTTCCCTCCCTTGAGTATTTTCTTCCCTCTATCTGTCTCAGAAATGAACCAAATAAACCTAAGGAGTGCTATTTACACCAACCCTTCTATGGAGTGCATTACTAGACTGAGTGGATGACAGAAGCAAAGCACAGGCTTATTTTCTGGTTTCCCAACCCCACTTACTTTCCAGTGACAAAATCGAGCTGTTCAGATACAACAAATTCAGCCCTGAGCAGAAGGAACAGCAGTGTCAGCCTAGGAAACACCTGATTGCTTTGAAAAATAGCCAGTTGTTCCTTTTATTCATTAAATCTGTATTTACGCATATATATGCATGTATAGTAGATTGACAAAGCAAATCTTATACCAAAAAAAATCTCTGACATCTACTTAAAATCTTGCTACTAATTAGAGATGTGATTCAGACCGGTGATGTACTTCTAATTAGCAAAAATAAGCAGTCCTGTTTTCCTTGGAGGAAATGAGCATGGCCTAACTAGGGAAAATTAAACTAAGGCTAGCACTAAACACTTTTGCTTTGTACCCTCTAAGCGGTTTTCGTTAGCTCTGACAGATCTTTATTAATGATCCTATAAAAGCATCAATATTATCTAAGCAAATCCACTATTTTCTTTAAATATCTTCATCTGTACATCTCATCTCAGAATGTTGTTTCTGTCAGAGATTGAGCACAAAGACGGAAGTTGTTTTACAGGCAGCCTTAAGCTTGCAATATTTACTGGAACCAAAACAAGTACATGGAAATGCTCCTAAAGAAACACGCACAAGAACTTTACTGTATTTACAGACAGTGTTCTCAAAGAAAATAGAGCCATGTCATCCAAATCTGTCCCTTCATAAATATATAAAATAAGTCTTTTAAACATTGTTTGCTAGCTGTAGCACCAATAACAACAGCCTTGCAGTAAGTCACTGTGGCCTTCTAGGCGGTATAACTATATATTGTGACCTTTCCCGTTTACAGTTACTGGTCAAAAGTACAGTGTCACCCTGCAGACACACATAATCAACTTTATTTTCCAATCTAATCGAGAAACTGAGCTGTTAATGTCAAGAAACATTAGGGAGAAGCTGCTCCACTGAATCTGTTCTGTCTAGCTACCTGGTGTTAGATTGTTGAGATAAAAAACTGCTTTGCACGCAGCCAAAGGAGGATCATCAGCTGGTATGGAGGACCCAAATCCTCTCCTGCCCCATTTCCCCATGCCATCACTGGAGTCCTCCCATCTGCAGCACACAGTGAGCCTGGAGGCACTGTGGCAGCCTGGGGAGCCCCAATACCCCTGTGAGACATCAGCCCCGACCCAGCCCTGTAAAGGCAGCTTTTGCCCTGGGGACCAGAGGAGTCACCCATTACCAGAATTCCATGGAAGAGGCTATGTGGGCCACCCCATAGCCTGCCCCCATGGGCAAGGCCACCAGACGAGGTGGTTATCACAGGGACTGCGGAGTCCTAGCCAGCTGCTGGATGGATTGGAGGACCTGGGTGTAGACTGGGACACCTGTGTGGAGAAAAGAGGATCCAGAACCAGTTACTGGACAAATGGTGTGTGGCAGACCAGCTGCCAGGGGCCTGTAGTGTGCATTTGTGTCCATGTCTGTGTGTCAGGGGTTTGTTCTGGAAGCCAGACCAAAACAGAGGCTTTGGCAGCTCATATGCCCAGGTGCCAGCACCAGCAGAGACAGGATATTTAGGGAACAGTGACTGTCCATACTGTACACACAATACACATTATATACTCCCCACTAGTAGTTGTTACTCCTGAGCAGCCAGTGAGAGGAGCAGGATGTGGTCACTGCTGCTGTTCATGCTTGCATAAGTACAAAGTGTGCCTGTGCAGCTGGCCACGTACATAATGTCTATAATACTCATGGCACGTGTGTGTGTGCCTATAGCACACTGCTGAAGGAATACAGCCTGGCCTCACTGCTGCTTGGACCCAGGGACATGCAGCTCTGGCAGCCTCATCTTAACTGGACTGCTGGATTCAGCCTCACCGTAACACCTGGAAGTTCCCAACAGAGGCACTATCCATCATGCAAAAACTAACATTTATTTGGAAATAAAAGGATGTGACAGAACTTGCAATTTTCCAACGATTGATACAGTCGTGATCCTCTCAGAGTAGCTGTGACACAAGACAGGAAGTCCAGGCAGAAAGATGGCCATGGCAGTCTCCAAAGGATCTCTTGTTTAGAAACAGCAAATTTTTTTTTTTAATTTTTTTTTTTTTTTTGGTCAAAAAAGTACATTAATTGCCTAGCACCTGCCCTTGTCTTCTGTCATTTCCTTGTCTACACACAGCAGCACGTTCTTCCAACCAGCACCAATATGAAAAGTAAAGGAGAGGTTTCAGGTCAGACCACTGCACCACAGCACCAACTTGAACTTCACTTATTTGCTCATTTAAAACTAAGTTTCAGTATATGCTAATAGATAAGGAAACATGCTCTCCTATGTAAGAATAATGGACAATTTTAACACAATTTATGACCTATTCTATTTCTCCTGTCTGCAGTAACAGGGAACTTCAAGAGCAACAAGTCAGCGGAGTCTAATATTTAGGGATGACTCAAAGACAGATAATCTGATCTGCCTCACAACAGCCTTACGCTTCACCTACTTTAACAGAGCTACTTCTAATTTGTACCAAAACAAGATCAGCATCAGGTTCCTGGATTCCAGCAACAAAATGTCCCACAGCACCAAGAAGATGTTAGAAAGTGTCATATACAACATACACTTGAGGTAAACAAAGCCCTTTGTAAACAGTAAATGAACAGAGAGGATTACAGCTTTTGGCTTCATCATTCCCATTGCATGGAAGAAACATAATTTTTTGGAATTCAGACAGTACCCAATACATTTTTTCCCCTCAGGACAGGAGGGGAGATATTTCCACACCATGGACAACAACAGCACTGGCTGAATAAGGAGCGTCTACAAAGACATCATGAATTAGCAGAAAACGACTTTGGAAAGATAAGATATTAAACATTTTCTGTGGGGAATAAGAACACTGGAGATTATTTACTTTGCTTTAATTACTTTGGCACACTGCTAGATTAGTTTTTGTACGTTACTAGATTTCCATACCATCATTTAACAAATGCAAAGAAGTGAGTTCATGTTCTGAATATTTAAAGTTCACCCTATCCATATTATCTTGTCCTGTGCTGGAGTTTCTGCCACTCATTTCCCAAATAAATAAGAGGGCTACAGCTTCACTTTAAAAATTATTATTACTACAGTGATGCAAGCAGCACCCTTAATTTCTGGGTATGCCCTTCCCACTTGCTTTGCATCTCTCTAAATGTGTTTTGACAAGAATACACTATTAACATATACAATATCAAAGCAAGGGTAAACATCAAGTTTCACTGGTGCTTTCGATCTAGATTATATTAGGTCATCCTCCACTCTTCTGAACACTTCACTTTGATGGAAAACTGATAATAAGCCAATTTCCAGAGGGTTATAAGTTATAAAAACACATTGTAACATTTGTAGAAGGTTTCCTTGAAGACTTTATGAAGTGTTTAATAAGCTTTATAGTTACAGATCATATTACTGAACACTAATAAAACAGCAGATTTAGACTCTCCAAGAACTAGAGCACAAATAAACCTATGATAAAAAAAAAAAAAATCACTAGTCCCATGGTTTTGATACTACTATGAGATTTATGAGAACCTGTGCTGAAATAAAGATCCTGTCTTTTCTTTGGCTCTTTCCTATTGCAAACTCTTTAAAGAATACCATTTACAAGAAATCCAAACTTTTCCTGCCTTGAAAAGAGCTGTCTGTACCTATAACAACTGCAAACAATGCCACTTCAGTACATCTAAACCAACAACAGTCTATTCAAGAAACAAACAGAGTTTAGCAACAGGACTTTTACATGAAATTTTCCCAAACTAATTTGCCACATTTTATTTCACATAACAAGGTTTGGCCATGAGTACTGTTAAAGAGCTTTGGACTTCCCTAAAGCACTGAGAGAGCAAGGATTTTTCCTTTTCTCTTCTCTGTGTGTGCAGTATCTAAAACACTCTTCTCCACAAACATGAAAATTCCAAAAATAATTACTATCATTATAGTAATAAAATAAAAACTGACCAAACAGTAAATACCCACGCAGCCATAAAAAATTTAAATATTTGATGCCTGAAGGATTACTCCACGCAACATGACCAACAGAGTTAATTCAAAGCCAACTGGGAGAAATTAAAAGGCTCAGGTTAATTATTACTTCACAGCTGAGCTGGAGGCATGAAAAACAGAGCAACTGAGAACGGCATGGAGATAAGCAACCACAGTTTCAGCCTGTCTCCTCCCTACTCCTCATCTGCTCTCAGGCTGGGCACCATGACAGGGCTCTTCAGCAAGCAAAGAGGCCACTTCAGAAGTCCCTCTCTCCCAGTAGCTTGGTTCTCTGCTCTGCTCTTTGCTGCATGCCCCGTGCTCAGCTCCCAGCGTGCCCACCCGTCGCAGCACCAGGTAAAGATGGGGTCCCACCTGCTCGCCTGCTGAGATCCTGCACTGCCCCTGCTACCGAAGCATGAGGCAACGCAAAACTGGTAAAACTAGCACGACTGGGAAACATCATAAAAGTGGCAATTTGTAAAGGAGATGTTGAGAAAGATGGTTCATTGTTGGGAAAAAGGAAAACAGCAAGGTTCTGGGAGACAGGCATTTATAGGGTTCTTCGTCAAAAATGTGAGCTTTGCAGCACGCTGTGACAGAAACATGAAACCAAATGACAAATTTACTGGCTTACAGAAAGCAAAGCAGGAAAGAATGAGCCCAGAAGGATGGTAACACATGGTTTTTAATACATCCCTACATATTTGAGTATCAGGACTCTGAAAATACTAGTTAGTTAACAGCCCATTACATATTACTAAGAAGATAACATTCACTGTAAAAGTGAAAATATGTGTTTGAAACTAGTTTGAAACACATAGCAACCAGATATCTTGTTAGACACATATTTAAAGTTTTATGTAAGAGGAACCAAAATCTTCACACTGAAAGGATGCTCATTTGGATACTATGACAGGTTATACCCTCCAGCAAAATTTAAGAACCTCAGGAGAGGATTAGGGATTAGACAGACCTCTTTTTTATTATTTTAAATGAGAGCTAGAAGACAAAGAGTATCTGGTATACATAAAAGTCCTTCCAAGTGGGGAAAAAACCTATCTGTAAATGACTAGGTCTTCCTGAAGAAAACTGCAGATAAGATACCAAGATATTTCCTTGCTAAGAGAGTGAATAATTCAGTTACCAGTCATTGATCTCTGAAATGGCTATGATCCATCTGCTAAGATCAGGGAATTGCAAGTTTGTGTGTTAACTCCTAGCTTTTTCATATTTGAATAATAAAGTCTGTGCCAAAAACCAAGGGCTTGCAGGAGGTTCAAGGACAGTATCAATTACTGTCTTCACTGACAAGGCATTGGTTTGCAAGGCTTTGCAGCCTAAAGGTTCTCAGTACTTGCAACTTCATTACCTAGAAAACAATAGCATCTATGTTTAAGGTGAAAATTAAAGTCTCCATTATCTTTAATTTAAATTTGCAAACCTGAATGCCAAAGGAGCTTTGTCTGATCAGCAGACTCTTCAGATTCCTTGGATATGCACATCAGCCAGCAGCTTCCTCACCTTTCTAGCAGAGCTGCATAATGCTGTAGTGGAATGGTCTCCTGCACACCACCAGGTCTGGCAGAATTGAGTCTTTCTGTCGACAACAAATGCTCCAGAGCTCGGTGAGAGTTGCCAAGGAGAGCTCAGCAATTTCTCATTGTTAATCCCAACAGTAGCACTGACTCTGATTAGCTCTCAGGGGAACCCAGTTGAAGATCATTTCCTCCAAGCTGAACAGAAGAAATCATCAACAGGTGATGCACAGCATACTTCTGGTGAAATAAAGCCTCAAGGACAGGACTGCTTTTCCTCTCTATCACACTATTGTAGGTATACGAAGAGGTAGACAAAAAGCACTACTGTAGACTTCTATTTTGTATTATTTTAATGTTATTTTACAAAAAGAAAGATTTCAAATTCCAGTGGCATTAATCATAACATTCTACATGTTATCTAGAGAAACTTCGAAAACATACATTCACATTTATGCTCTGCAAAAAAACCCCAATTCTCACAACAGCAACCTACAATTCCCAACAAAATTGCTTCATAAAGACATATCCTCAAAGTACCTATATGTTACATTTGAAGGTATCTTTTGCATTTTAAAGAATAAAATAAATATTAAAAGTTGCATTATAATATACTTTTGTCTCAGAAACAAATTAAATTCTGGAGAAAATTACACACAAGATGAAGCTGTGAAACTCAGGGGGTTTTCAGCCTTTAGTAAAGGATGCTAACCAGAGGTTTTACTGCTGTCTATAGCTACCTAACAGGAAGCTATTGAGAAGATAAAGCCAAACTCTTCCCAAAGACACAAGGTGGCAACACAAAGGGCAACAAACACACTTTGTCATAAAGAACATTCTCATTGAATAAAAGGAGGTGGAAAAAGTGCTAAAAGAAGGGTCGTACAGTAACAGAAAGGCCTTCTGTACCCACAAAAGTTGTGATGTCCATCCTTGGAGATGCAAAAAATCCAACTAATGCTCTGAGCAATTTGATCTAGATGGCCCTACTTTAAGAAGCAGTTGCACCAGATGGCCTTCAGAGATCCATTCAAGCCTAAAATAGTTCTAATTCCATGAGTTTTTGAGCAGAATAACAGAAATTTGTAGGAAAAAGGCTGTTCAAAGAGCCTAATCTTTTGTGATATCTCAAAAGGAAATCATGGACAATTACATCAGTTTACTGCTGCTAATGTTCTTCTGCACCTAATATAATAGAAACACACCTCTATTGCATAAACCATGCATGAAGGAGCATTAGTCTTTAAACAACATCAGAGATCACGCAGGAGAGTGATCCTTCAGGCTCTCACTAATAGGAATCAAAACCATAGTGTGCATCCTCCTCCTAATTCCATTTGATTAGACATGTCATAAGCAGGCCCTTTGAGCCACGAAAAGGGAAAGGACTCCACTCTTCCTAGCACTGGTGAATTAAGCACTTCAAAGAGAAAAATGACACCATTTCACAACTTGAGACTCCCAAATGGTGGCCAGCACCCAAGATCAAGATGGAGCCTTTGGAGGTTAAAGAGGGTGTGTTACAAATTAGCTAAAGGACATGACTTAATACATAAAAGAAAGAAGATAAAAGAGTTTTAAAGTTACTTGGGCATCAGGTCCAGAAAAGAACATGGAATATACATTTTCCTATAGTTTACAATTTCACTTCTGCTTTTTCCAGCTTTCAAGAAATGTACTTCACCTGAAGTATCTTGGCCCTGGACAAAGGGCCTGAGTGCCGTGGGGTCTGGCTGTGCTCCCACCTTGCCATCACGGAGGTCCAAGCTCAAGGGCCCAATTCTCTCTTTAGATGGCAACACCAGAGAAGTAACTACAGCTGTTCTAAATGTTAGTATTGTTAACAATTTCACTGCTGTTCAAGACAGATATTGTGGGGTTTCACATACGTCTAATGGCAAGTCAAAAGACGCTGTTGCCAAAACCACAAGGTTCAAAGCCTCCCAGTGCAGTGGAATTTCTTTAGCACAACACTCAGTTCTCGTAAGATCAAGTAAACCTAAAGTCTGGCACCCTGACCTCATCAGAACAATGCAAAATCAATTTATTCAAATGGAAAATAAATACTCAGACATCAAGTATCCTAGCTATAACTCTCCATATCTTATTTAAGAAACCCTGGTATCATAAAATTCCAAAATGAGACACAATTCTTAACCTGCCACATTGAAAGTATGATGACTGCTTTCTAAACCCTTGACGAGGAAACCAGCTTGAGTACAAGAAGCCTGGGTTAAGAGTTACAAGGCTCTTCTTTCAGCTGTGAGAAGTGCTGACTGAAATTACATGTGCTGAAATGAAACTGCAAGATCAAAGAAGTAAACTTCACAGTGAAATCTGAAAGACAGCATTCCAGTTCTGTGCAAGACACAAAGTGGCTGGTAAAGTTGCATCTTCAACACAAACAAGCTCCATCTTAGGAGCACTAGGGAGCACAGTGGATGTGCTAACTTACAGTTTCAATGACCACAATCGGTGCCACCACTGCAGCAATAGGGAAAGAACTTGCTAGACCTGGAAACAAAAAGACTTTTAACTGATCCTACTCCCGATGAGACATTTTTCTATTTTAGCCTTTGAAGATGCTGAGGAATTTGGCTTCCGGAGCAAGTGGGCAGCACTGTGTAAGCAAATGGATGGGAATGGAGCTCATATAATGAAAATATCCTTATATAAGAAAGCATCCTTACACCCTGATTTATTACACTAACTGAAAAATACTTTTAATTCAGGATTGGTGTGGAAAAAACCCAATCTCCCTATTTCCTATCTTTGAAAAGGAATTCTGTTGGGGTCTGAAGGGTCTGAAAGCTACTTGAAATAAACTAATTAAGAACATAAAGAAAGAACAGTGTATGAGTCCACTGAAGTTCTGAGTGCCCACACTATAAAATTTGAAAGAAACTGCAGAAGCCGGATATCTAAAGAAACTATTATTTAATTGGAGTAACAGAGACTCAGATAGCCCTTTTGGGGGTATAAAGAGGTACTGCTCTTTCAAAAGGGTTGGTGCTGCATTGTACATCAAGAACACATAGATTTAATGTAGTTTCAGGCCACAGAGAGATTCAGATCTTGAGGAAACTTCCATTGTAATGATTGCAAAGTTAGAGATGAAAAAACCAGGAACACTCCCATGAAGGGGATCTGTTGCAAACCACCAAACCAGGGAGATCAGGGAGGAAAGATTTTTCAAAACACTGCCAGAACCATCCAGAGTACAGGACTGGAATAGTGTGTATTTTAACTAGTCCCACATCTGGGAGTAGTTGAGAAAGAAATACATCAGGACATTTTGTTCTGCAAAAATTCAGAAAAAACTGAAGTCAGCTTTTGACACAGAAGGTAAAGAGAGCAGTTTAGTAAAGGGAGGAGGGGAATAGAATGGTTCTTCTAATGTCACTATAAAGTAAGAGAGTTCATAATCCTGAGGATGCAAAACCACAAAACAACAAAAGCATTTTTCAGCAGCAGGCTTAAGTGAATTATTAAAGTACTAACACGGGTGCTGTCTAGTTGAAGAAACCCTCGGAAAACAATTGCTAAAATCACAACGGAGCAGCATATTGTGTAGGGCTCCACAGGGTTGTGTTTCGGGTCCAATGCCATTCAATATTTATATCTATGGCTTCAACAGTGGAATAGAAGTTATGTTTATGAAATTCTCAGACGATACTGAGTTCTAAGAGACTGCAAGTGTCTGTGAAGGCAGGATCAGAATTCAGAATGACATGGGTAAATTGGAGAGATGGAATGAGATCCTGGTCCAGATTGTAAACTAATTATTTTTACAGTTAATGGAGAACAAGTCAATACAGCTATTGGTGTTTGGGGACCTAAATGAGATTCTTCATCCGACCCTCAGTAAGGCATGTCCAATTGGCCAGGCTCCATTGCCTAGATTAGGAATTTAGTTACACAACTAACATATGATGCACATTTAGGCACCTACATTCAAATGTTTATAACCTGATGCTGGCTCCAATCTACAATTTAAGGGTGGCATAGGAGTCAATTAGCAGGAACACATGCAAGGTGCCTGGGTATCTTGATAATTAAGAGTGTAATTAATTGCATACATAATGAACTGTATAAATGCAGGAGGAAAAACTTTTTCAGTTGCATTTCTGTAGGAGAGGATCTCAAGTAAAAATACCTTATTGTTGCATAAATATAAAATACCATTAAAAAGTTATGGCATTAGTGAAGTAATCCTTTCTGAACAGAGCTGTCTTACTGTCCTGGGTTGAAGTA
>VZTN01034776.1:4658-59607 GCA_013400515.1 Erpornis zantholeuca
CGATGGTCATGGTTTTCTATTGCACAGAAATTGGAACAGGAGGTTATCAGGTCTGACAAGCCACATAGCACATGTTCAGAAAAAATTGGATTATTTTTTGTATGTATTTGGTAACATTCAGCTTATGGTATTTTAATTTCATAAATTAGCTTTCTGTTGCTATTTATTCTTTAATTTTCTGAGTTACTCTCTCTCACTGAATGTAGGTTGCAGGACAATGAAGGACAGGATCAACAAAATACAGAAAGCAGATTTAATGCTACAGGAAATGGAGCCAGAGTTGAAGACAATCAAATTCAAATATGACTAAACAGAGGAGTGGAAAAGTATGTATTGATAAGGAAAGATAATTTTTAAAATAATTAAGGTAACATTGTAAATTAATGATATGAAATATTGGTGAAAAAAAAAAATTAATTGAATACTTAAGTTAAAACCACTCGGGGAATGACTGACCTAGAATTTATCTTCAGGCAGTTTCAGAACAATGTTCTCTATCTCCATTTAAATTCTGCTGTAATAAGAAGTCCTGAGAGACAAAGGCACTTGCTAGTCCTCAGATGTGCAACCAGCTTAGAATACCAAGATAAAAACATTAAACTAGCTAAGGTTTGCATTTAAAGCAGTGGGGAAAATGCAGAAATGCTCCAGAAATAGTGCAAGAAAATCAGCGGAAGAAAGGCAATATAAGTTTGCCAAGAGACAAGGGAGAACTGGAAAAAGGAATCATCACAAAAGTGCAAGAATGAAGACAGCCACGCCAAAAATTGAAAGATAGAAGTTATTTTATTTATGCAAATATAAGGAGAATAATGTGTAAATGGATCCCTCTCTGAAATTATCTTCATCTTCTTGACATTAATTAGTGTATAGCACTAAAATTAAAGTAATCATTTGTATCTGTGTTCAAGAAGCAAGGATATGGACTTGGGGGTTGGGTCAGCATCGGTAATATTGAAATAGCTGAAACGTTCATAAAATATCTTTTGCTGATTTAGCAAGAGTTTGAAAGAGATTATTTACTCTTAAGTATGTCTTACCTATCTTTCCCTTTCATTATGTTTTCAGTTTCCGTTAATGGTAACTTAGTCATGGGAAGATGACTGCACATCTTCTCAAGTTTGCTTTGTAAACACTAAAGAAGCACTTAAGCAGAAGCACTTCTCTATTTCCAAAGGTACTGCTGCATAATGAGCTGGCATCACAAAGGTTTTAAGCATGCATACTTGCCAAGGAAAAACTGGGCTTTTATACTGTGATTGTCCCTATTATTTACCTTAGAAATGTAGTTCTTGTATTCAATTGCACCATATTTGTACTATGTTAAAAAGAAACAATTCAACTTTTTATAACTAGACCCTTTTCAGCAGTAAAAACTTTGAATAAACTCTACAGGTTGATGTTCTAGGATTAGTAATGTGAAATATGAAGGTTCTATATTCTTTATTTCAATTCATCTGCAAGTACTTTCAACCACTTCAACTTACTATTTTAATTAATCTTTTTTTTTTAAATTTAAATTTAATTATCTGGATCAAGATTGAATTTGACTCAAAATGAGGTGAAAAGCATATAGAAATAGATACAGCCAAACTTCCAAAGGAGTAGAATTTTATTTGGGAAAAGTTCATGAGAATTTGCCTCTAAAAGAAAGAAAAATATTTGCTCGAAATTTGCATTCCTGTTAGCTCTATTTCATTATGCAGAATGACACCTCCAAATGCCTCAGGCAGGTATTTCTAATAGAAACCAAAAGAAAAAGTGATAAAGAAATTTAAATCTAATAACATACTTTGGTAGAATATTTATAAGTGATCAGCAGTGTATTAAGCTGTAGAGAATACTCATCACAGTCACTCTGGCTTGTTATGTTCTCTCATGCAGAACTACCTAACCCAAGGCTAGATGGCTTTGAAAATTGAAAGCAGGTTTCTGAGCATTAGATGGTGCATCTATTACCGTCAACAGCTTCAGTATGTGAGTGTGCATATGTACTAAATCAAGCAAGGTGTTATCTGCAAGCTTTCTTATTTATAGATACACTTTTCTTTCAGGTTTTAAGTGGTTTTTTTAATGAATGATACAAAAGAAAACAACTTTGGTACAAATGGAGAAAGAGTGCGAGTCAATCCTTGCATGGCATGAATCAGAGCAGCTAGACTGAGAAACAGCACCAGCTGAGAATATACTCAAAAACATCAGTGTTTTCATTCATAACAATGTGATATCTCAAAACCTTCATCCTAGACTGCTTAGATCCAGCTCTTTGGTAACACAATTCCTTGTGCCATAGTGAAATCACATTTCATTAAAACAGATTATTTCGGGGTAGTACCTTTCTTACAAAAGAAAAGCAGAGCAGCAGTTCTAGTTTCAAAACCACCAAACCAGCTGACATTTTAATAAACAAAACATGAGTTTGGTCAAAATCTGCATGTAGAATTCCTGCATTTTAAGATGAATATTCCAAGTTTATGGAAAGGAAAAGGCAAATTTGAGCTGGCTGGTTTATTTTTACATTTTGGAGGCTTTGTGAGGGGATTTTTTGGCCATACCTCAGTCATAGCCATTGTCCATAAATAAATGTATTTTTAAAGGTTCCAACTTCCTTTTGAAGATTATTTTTTTTTGTTTCTTCTTATAGCCTGAATTTCTTAGCATTCAATAGTGGATTTGCAGAAGGTATTTTTCTTTAGTGTGGAGTTGCTGCTGTAAAACATTTAATTTCAATTTTATTGCTGCAAATCCATCCTTTGCTATGTTGAATTGTTGTTTGTCAAGAAGCCAAGGACACAATGAACCTATTTTGGCTGAAAAAGTCCAGCAATAATACACATCAGACCTCTGACAGTACACCAGAAATAATAGAAAAGCGCACCCTCAGCAAAAATCAGCTATTGATGAGAACAGGATTGTGCCTCATCTTTGGAACTGTTCAACAAACTTAGTGAATATCCTGTAAAAACTTTGGCCTGGAGTACTTCAAGAAGCTAGAGATGATACTGACATATGGGCAGCATCTGATGAAGTTATTTCCAGAAAATCTGAAAGTATATTTTGGAATCATGACTGTTAGAAAATATGCTTGATACCTAAGAGATCACTCAGAAAAACAAGAGATTTAGTGGAAATATGAATTAAACAACCATTTCTCTATTGACTTCTAAACATGACAAATATCCATTTTTTTTCTTTTCCTTTCACCTAGACTGTTTTCTAATCACCCTGAATCTGGCAGTTCTAGCAGAACAATTTTCTTAGTTATCCTCCTATTTTTTATAATAAGCAAAGAGAAGGTGGAGCTCTGTATTTAGAGGAAAACATGAACAACTGAAATATTTGAAAAGAATTTGGGAGTTGGGGGACCCCTGCGTGATTTCTTGTTCTGGGTGAAATAAAAAAATTAGAGATTGTTAGAATTATATCTGGTGAAAGAGGAAACTCAAAAGGAATGGTTATAACCTCTCACAGACCTGAGAGCAGCGACATGCCTACCTCTTGCTGCCCAGCCTCCCACAGTGTCTTCCTCCTCTCTGTCCATAACCCAGGACTCCATTTCAGCCCATCCTAGACCACCATCCCCTGCTCCACTGATGCTCTTGGAGTGCCCATCTCCAGCTCTGTCCCTGCCAACCCTGACTTGCTCGCTGTACTTCTCAGGCTGACCTTGGACTTGACTGACCTTTTCAACTTCTCTGTCTAAGGAACATCTTATTATCCCAACCCTGGACCTGTGTGGGACAGCAAAGAAAGGCTCCCACTGGATCCTCCCTGACAATAACCAGGAAAAGTAAACTGAGGGATGCCATGAAATGACAAGAAACTAGCTGCACAGCTGGGAAATTGGGAACAAGGTGTAAGATGGGACCGCGAAAGGAGAAAGAAAGAAAGCAAGAGGGAAAGAAATCCATTTTCATCTTTGTTTCCATAGTTTTACTGTACCATTGCTGATACTGATTCAAGCTTAAACGGCTTCAGAGGCATTTCATTCAGAATGACATGTTTGTGGTTTGTAATTGCTCTTCATAGAGGAGAGTTAAATCAGATAACAATTTTACAAGCTAAAAATACTCCTTAAGTAAGATCACAGCCCTATAAAGCAAAGATGAGAACTAAACTTGTGGAAAAGGAGAGAAGTCTGAAGATGCAGACTGAGGTTTGGAATATCTGTTTTAGTTTCTCTGACCAATGACAAACCAAAAGAGGTTGTGTGCTGAACAATTTTTATACACAATTGCTTCTGTGTACTGCAAAATCTGAGGAGCCTGGGGAGAATGAGACATAACTCTGCCTCTGTATAAAGCAAAGCTGCATCAATGCAATATTTTGTTTAAGTAGTTCATAATTATTTTTTTCCTAAACTCAAAATCTCACTACTTTCTCTCTCCAGACAAAGCTGTTTTGCCAGACAATGTGAAATATGAATACAGACTGGGCCAGGAGTAAGTGGCTTTCTTCTGTGAGGCTGTGTTATCACAGAGCCCTAAACTAAGTCAAGCACTTTGTGTGGTCATCATCCGGCTTACCATCTTCTCCAGCTTTTCTTGAGCTGAAGCCACAGCCATTTCAGTGTGAGTGGAGGCAGCCATATATTTGGCATAATTTGCTTCTCTGTGAAACAACAGGATGCTAATCCATCCTCTTTTACTAAAGGAGATTTATCACAGGATTTTCTCATTCTTTGATGGACAGGATTGTATGCAGAGAAAGATCTTCAATCAGATCCAGCTGTCAGCTGTTCACCTTGCAGAAACTTTTGGGCAGCAAATATCATGCTGAAAATAGTGGTTTTCCTCACCTTTGTGATTCAGGTATCCAGGCATGTCACTCACAGTTTCCTTCTCAACTGTCAAACTAATGTAAATTAATCAAAACCTCAATTATTCTCTGGTTTTCTTGGAGCAAAAGTTGGGGATTTTAAGTTTGATATTTTCTCAAGAATGATTGATCTTCTCCCTTAAACAGAGACACAGTAAGTAAAAGAAATGATCAATAAAACATCCTTTTGTTTGAGTTGACCCAGTTGATATCACTGTTTGCAGCTCAAACTTGGACAGAAATGTTTCATAATTTCAGCAGAGTTGTGGTGCAATAGGTACTGAATTTTAACAGCCTTAGGCAAAACTTCTGGTCTTATTTAAATCTCTGCATAACACATTAAGGTCTGGGGCTTGTTTGGCTTTTTTTAACTCATCTGCAAATAATTTCATAAATCTTTTATATTATGAAAGAGAAAGTGATAAATTTTTATACCTAGAATTTTAAAAGAATTTTAAAAAAAAAATTGAATAATTTCAACCAAGTGTGTTTTTAAACTTCAAAAAAGAGAATCAAGGGGAAAATCTTCCAGTCTTATAGACACTTCTGTGATTCACCTTCCGTGAAGACAGAGATCTTCAGGGGGTTATTAACTAACAAAAAGAAATGTCAGTATATATTGAGTATTACAAGGAAAAGTGCTTTCTCTTCCGCTGAAAAACAGCAACAGAGTCAACAATGTCAGTTCTTTACCATGTAGTTTTGGGCTTTAAAACATATTGCCATCTCTTCATATTTTTCTTTATTTGGAAAATCTACTTTTATATTTTCTTACATGCAGGTATGTATATCTCTATCTCTCTATGTATATATTTATATCTGTATAGCAGCAGGTATTTGTAGAGATGACAATGGTGAATACACACATACACCCACATAAACTATTGCTTTTTAAATTCTTCTGTATTTTACATAAGATACAGAGCAGGTTAAGTGCCACCATGGAGTAGCCACACATACAGCATGGCCTGAGGTACCTTTTTTCTTTGGGTTTTGTTCATTCTCTCTATAGGCCTTACATTTTCAGCAAGTGCCATATGGACAAAACAGTTCCTGGTAAAATTTTGGACAACAATTAACATAAGCACAGCAGGAGATTCCAACTGTTGACCCCTAAAAGGTGGTTAATCAACAACATATGGGTTTATTTATCCCAGCAAGCCCTTTTAATTAACAGTTCTGGAAAGTGTACTTTTTTATAAACACTTTGTTATAATATATTGAGAAAATTCTAAATAGTGCAAATGAAACTCCAGCTTGAAAGAAATCACATTGTTTATAAAAAAAAACCAAAAACTGTCAAGAAGTCAGCGTGTGAGAAACCCTAATGCTAACCTCAAACAATGCTAGATTAACATGCCTGGAATCTGATCTGAATTTATAAGAAAATCTCTAAAGTGCAGAAATTTTGCATTTAGTATTTAAACTCATCTTTGAAAAATAAATGCACATTGTAAAGTTTATGTTTAGAGTAAAAACCTCAGCAGGACAGGAGCCTGGTTTGAGCCTACCCTCTGAATGTACTGTAACATCTACTTTCAAGATGACGGAAGAAGATACTTGATGATAGAGTAGGTTGAAAGGAAGAGAGGACAAAAAAATAAATAGTGATGCCAAACTAAAGAAGAGAAGCAAACATTTACAAATGGGCACACAGCACAGAATAAGTAAACACAAGAAAAGTAACAAACATTAAGAATATCTTTTTATTAATGAAATGTAAATTACTTAAGGTAAACCAAAAGCCTTAAGGCATACCAAAGATACTTAGGGTAAATTATTGAAGGAAAACAATAAACCAAATTTTCACTAGGTGTAAATTGAGACAACTACTTACAAAAGACTGATTTTCATGAGTCTTGAAAACCTAATCGGGTTCTTCATACTGCAGAAATTGAAACAACAAACCAGAGAGCCTTTTCTTTTTCTTTGATCAATTAAAAAAAGAAAAATGTCTTTGATGGTATTTCATCTGCTTATAAAACCTCCTGGCGAACTTCCTGTAAATTATGTCCCAACAATGAATGCACTGGGATATCTTAAGGCATTCAAACACTTCTAATTAACAAGCCATGCAATCCAAAACAACCACTGAGCACCTTGGAGTATACTCGTTCTTCACCTAAGAGCCCTGGATTTTACCCTTTGTTTAAGAGCAACTGCAACACCAGGAGGACTATTTCGTATACACTTATTCATCAGCAAAACTTGATCTGTCCTAGGAGGCAGAAACACAGAAGCATTTTACTCCTTTACAGCATTCTGTGCTAAATTAAAGGCATTTTTCCTCTTAGAAAGTTATTTTTTCAGTACTAAAAGTATTGGAGTCTCGTTAGATGAGATCTCTGATTGCCTACAGTAAAATGGAAGAATGCAGATTTTAAGTATTGTGAACATCAGACCAATTCCAGGGTAATTGTAGCTATAGCTATAACCTTCTAAAAATGTTTGCCAAATAATCTGTTAGTCAGCTGAGATTCCACTAAGTGAGGTGTTATATTTGTCTTCAAAATAAAACAGAAAAGGTTTATGCTTTATCATTGGCTTACTTTGCCACATTAGATATAAGAGAAAATAACCTAAATTGGTAATCATTATCTATCCTGTATTATGTGCTAACAGGGAATGAGAAACCAACCACAATATGAGGATTTAAGCAGAAGTAAAGATGGCATTCTCATAAGGAATCTGTGTAGGGGACTGTTGTCTCTCTGTGGAATGCCATACAAAACCTTCTCAGAGCAGCAAGTTTTTAGACTGCTAACCCTTGCAACACTGTAAAACTGTCAGAAGAACTAACCACATATCACAAAGCTTAGGGTAAATACTAAAAACAGGGACAGTAATATCCTGATAGGCAGATATCCATATTATCCTCTGTAGAACACATCACCATTCCATGTACTTGAAGTTAATGGGAAGCTTCAGTAAAGACCTTCTACATTAACAAGGATTTTCGGGATTAGCCACTACTAAATAAACATAAAGACTTTACATTTAATTAGAAAGTGTTGTTTTCTAAGATGGATGTGGGACTCCAAGTGTCTGATTGTTCCAATTTTAAAAAAGGACCATTGTGCAATGTCCATAAAGAATATGATTAAGCACTGAATACAGTTTACAACCACTGAGTAAATGTGGATGTCTTCAACTATGCAGATAGTGCAATGAAAGTAGTGCTGAATCTATTTGAAGGAGAAAAAAGAAAGAAAAGAGAAAGCAAATTTAAGTGCTGCATAAATTACATGAGCTATCGACCTCCTGCACATTGATGGCTAATTCTTATAAAAAAGACAAAAAAGCCATAGATTATTCCAGCATGTTACCCTAAGTGAGCAACTAATTTCATAAAACTGAAGACAGTATCTTACATAAAAATACAGAAAAAGTGAAATCCTTTATGACAATTAATATAAGTGATTCATGCAGAGCTGTTGATTTCATTTTCAAAAGATCAATGATTAGGCAAATCTTCGGTCCTGGATTTTCTCTGTCATTGTTAGTGAAACTTTTTATTATTAAAAGATCTTTTGTTCCAAAAGAAGATATTTCTGGTTTTATTTTTAAAGGACTAGTGAGTAATAAAAGCACACTTGTTAAGGTAGAAATATGGTCCATAAGGTATATTATAAAAATGCCACCATTGTTGGGTTTTGCTTTGTTTGTTTGTTTGTTTATTAACCTAGGCATGTTTAAAATTACATCTAAATTATAGTTAAGGAATAGTCTCTCAGTAAAAAGCCACTTGAGTCAGCTTTTCATCTAGGCAAACTATCTATTTAGTACCTGCTTAGTCCTGCTGTGTGAACTAGACAACAGTTTTAATTTAGATACCACATTTTCTTTTCAATAATTTTTATGAAAAGAAGAAACAGCTAAGAGTTATTCTAGGCCTGGACACTGCTTATGATTTGTATAAAGTGCTTTTTGATTATAGGTGAACCCAGTCAGACACATTAGGAAAGCTGATGTAAACAATTTAAAACATTAGTCCAGTTCTAATGCACCAAATCTAAAAATCAGCTATGAGCTACTTGCAGTCCAGTTATCTCAAGGAGTTTGCTCTCCAGGCTAAAAATGAAGACCTATGAAACAAAAACTAAGCATCTCATTCCTACAAGCACGATAGAGCACTAAAGGGCTAGGTTCAATTATCAGCACTGTCAAATGAGCCTCAAAGAGTATGACCAATGTACTACCAGTTACCTTTTCTGTTGATGCAGCAAGACCCACGAACATGCTCTGTAGTACAATGCTGTATTTTTTTGAAAGGTAATAATTTTTTTCTGATACAGTATTCTTATGGCTCTCTGTTTTTTTAATCATTGTTTAGATGAAGGGAGAGATAGCATTTCCTTTAAAATTCTGGAGTTTGGGAGTTAGCCAAGTGAAAATTAGTGAGCTTCCACTGTAACTAATTGAAGTTAGATATTGTTTTCATTAAACTCTCATCAACTTCACATTTTGTTTATTTTCAAGTGTAGGTTTCAAGTGTTGCAGATGTGTTGGTTAGGTCTCAGGGAGGGAATATCAACTGTCACACCTGGTTCATTTGCTGTGTTATGCCTTTTGGGCACTGAGCTGCAGAACATCCTTTCCTTTTCTAACACTCAGGAGGGGGTTTTTGGGTGCTTTGAAATTCATCTCACTTTCTAGTGGTTAAAAGTCAATCTATGGCTAAGTGCTCACATAATTTGGATCAAAGTAGGCAAGACTGCATGATTGTTGCTACTCTTGCTCACAACAAAAATATTTGTTCTAATATAGTATATTATTGTAGTTGCACTTGTGGTTCATTATAATTGATTTTCTACATCTTTATGTTTTCACAACCTGACCAAACTATAAAATTCTTAACAATGAACATCCTAATATTTTTAAGGAAGCGTTTCAGTATACAAAAAAGAGAGATGGTTTTCATCTTTCCAAAAATAAAATTATTTTTATTTGAGGAAATATTGATCTTGAGAGGAAATTTTCTCTTTCATTCCAGTATAACAATGATGAATATGTATTGATATAGTGCTAGGAAGATTTCTCTTGTTTTCCATATTTGAAAATTCATTGTCCTTGTCAGGAGAAAATACTTGCAAAGGATTAATTTTATTATCGAGTTTTTCATCTTTTTCTAAGCACAAGAAAAAGTGCAGAGTGTTTCATTATGGAGTGGACACAACCTCAAGAATATGAAGAGCACTTCTTAAAACTGTTGAGGCTGAGAAGCGGGTAAAGGAAAAGGAGAGCAAAAGCCTCAGCTCCCTATAGGAAGGGATGAAAATCTGCACAGGAAAAGAAAGAATCAAGCAGACACTGATGGCTAAATAACTTGTCTCAGGTAAAGACTAATTAAAAATTATCTTTAATAATTTGAATTTTAATAAAAATAATTATTTTTAAATCTGTTCAGGATTGTTGAGGATAAATTTACTTCCATGTTTAAAATGTGAATAATCCATTTATGTCACTTTAAAGTAACTGTTTTACCATCTCTGTCCAATATTTTGATAAGAGAAACCTTGGAGAAATTTTAATTCTTGGAAGTGACTCCTCAAAAAATTTATATAATATATGGCCTTGATCTACTGAATTTTGATGTGGATTCACTGAAACCTGTAGGAAATACTAGCCAAAACTTCATTAGAGTCATTATGCTTTACTCATGTTAAAATGTTGTTTCTTGCTGTGAAGCATCCATGACTTATAACCTGGCTGCACTACTTAAAACTCTTCATAGCAAAATCAGAAAAATGGTTCACAACTCTGATTTCCTTGGTCAACCATGAAGATCCCATCAGTATGTGATGCATGATATGAACCAAGGACCATTCAAAACCAGTTTCATTCTTTGCCTTTCCACTCCTATTGGAAGCTTTCTCCACAAGTTTTTTCCAAACATGGTTGGAAACTTGACAATTCAGGCCTGAATCAGTTTCTCAACAATTCATAGTCACTTTTCTCTTATTAATGTCATCCTTTAAAAAATGCTTTCCCCTCCTGGTGCTTGGTTTTTGGATTTAAACACAGGCATTAACCTTTGTTTTCTTGACCAAAGAAGCCGTGTACTTTAGATTCATAGAACACAGGCTCTCCTTTTCCTGATTAATATTTTCCAAGGCTATTCCAGATAAAATTTGGTGGCTTTTTCAGAGCTGGGTTGGAATAACTCCTCTGTTTTCACTTGAATATTGCAATGGCACTACATCGTCCTCTTTCTAAAGAAATAATGCAGCTGGTAAATCTTAATATTGTCTCTGCAAATTTCACAGCCACATTGCATTGATGCCTGACTGTCTTTCATGCCTCAATACTACCCTTGGATTTTCCTCCCCCCCATTATTCACCCCAAATTCTTGCTTACAGCAGTAGTCAGTAACATAATCCCTAACTGAATTATATTGCAGTTGATAACAAGGTTATTTGATCACATTTAGTGATTTTAAGACATCTACACTATCCACATATTGATAATATATCCTACCTTTTTGATGGAAAAAAAATAGCAGAATACTACTAGTCTCTCTGCTATGGTCAGAAATTAAAATATTAAACACCATTTGTCTCTGTGAAAACTTCTAAATACTATAATTACTACATTCCTTTCAAAAAAATATTAATCATAATCCTTATACTGGCTTTTTGTACAGCCTATATTTCTTAGACTATTCCATTATCTTCTTTAGTTTAACCAGCAATGTAAGTCCTTTATCAAAAAACTGGCATACGTTATCAAAGAAAATATCAGATAAGTACAGCAAGATGGATTTGGCAAATATGTATTATATACTTTTTCCAGTTTACTTACATACATTTTCCAGTTTCTTACTTACTACCATGGCTGATTTTTTTTTTTTTTTTAAGGAAAAACTTCTTTGAAATATTTGCATAATGGAAGCAAGACTATTAGTGTTTGTTTTGTATGTATTCTGTACCTTTTTAAATATATCTACCACATTTACTTTTTTTCAGCTGTATAGTACTATTTAATAGAAAAATGGTTGTTAAAATCTTTGGTACTGGACCATCTGCTAACAATAAAAATAAATTGACAGTTTTTGTTGAGAAACACCCACAGTTACAAGGACTGTGAAGCACTAGTCCTTTTTCCGTATTTTGGAGAAAATTTTGTGTTAAATTTTGTTTTCTATTCCATAAAAAAAAGTTAACTGTCTCAGGGGCTTTGACCAATTACTGCTATCCTCTTTTAACTGCAAAATTTTCATACAAGCTCCCAGTACCTCAAGCATGCAGCAGCATCCTCACTGTGAGTAGCAGGGTAGCTCTGGTGTTGGTCAAAGCAGAGAATGAAACTGCCGCCTGGCTGGAGTCTCACGAGGCCACACAACCCACACACCCTTGTGAGAAATGCAAGAAGTGCACCAGCTGGGAGGTGTCAGCACAGGCTGTGGCAGGCAGTAGGGTCACAGTTATTAGCAGGCCATTAACTTGCAGTAAGACACTATGGAATAATTGAGTGGTATGGTTCATTTTTATATGTAAACATATTGCACCATCTCTTCCTTTAAGCAGGAAGTCCATGGACTGACCTGCTGCTGGTTTCAGTAGGGGCAGGCTCTGCTATGTTACCAAGACTTTCAGAGCAGCTTGGATACAGACTGTCTGATTAATTCTCAGAGGTATGCTTGAACTAGAATAAAGGTTCCATAACAAAACAAACCTGCTTTGAATATTTCCTGCTATAAATTAGCATTTTAAGTTAAGCAGTTCTTCAAATTCAGCACACAGTTAAGTATTTTGCTGAATATGGGTGTGTTAGCATAAACCCAGAACCTCTTTTGAGATGAACAAAATCATTATGATGTTTGATAGTGTGATTATGATGCCTTAAATGGCTACCTTGAAACAGAGACTAGACAGGAATAAAGGGGGTATTTATTTGAAAGGCCTTCAGAGGAACACTCTGGGCTCCAGAGGGTCCTGCCTCAGTGGATCCCAAAATGGACAGGTCACGAGTGCTTCAAGCTTTTATATCAGCATAAATTCAACCAGAACCCAGCCAGTGATGGAATTTCCCCAAGCTTGCTCCCCCTCCCCAAGATGATGGTTTACAGTTTTTTGCCTAGAACAGTCTGGGTGTCCTTGGAGAGCAAGTTAGAGAGGTTTGTTATGTCTATCTTAGCATAGAGAACAGCACTTAACTAGCTACAGGAAACTCCAGAGTTACATGAGCAGTACAGGATTTGAAAAATATAAAAGTTAAAACTTGAGGCATCAATTATAAAAATCATATTTTGTATGTAAACAAAATTTGCCCAAACCCAATATAAATATTTTTACCTATTTACAGGAATATCACTGAATAAATGTAACTACCAACATTGGGGCTGAAGAATATTTTTAATGAGTTTAATCTATATTTTATATTTAAATCTATTACTGAGGCTGAAATCCATCTGGGCTTATTAAAGCATAATCCAAAGCCCAAAATATAGCTGGGAAGGCAAAAAATAAGTTAGCCAACTATAATGTGACCAACACAATAACAATGCAGCCAGCTGCAAGCTGAATGCAGTAGAAACTTCTCAGCAATTAAAAATCACTGTGCATGCACAGATTCTCATCAACTATTTATAACTGCTTCCCTTATTTATATTAAAGATAGAAGAAATGTAATCATGTCCAGCAGCATTTTGTTTTAAATAAAAAGAGCTGGTTTAATAGGTAAAATTACAAGAATCCAACCTTGAAAATAAAGAAATTCATTTTTAAAACAATATTCCTCTTGTATGAGGAAAGTTTTCAGGGCTGCTTCAAGTAAGCAATGACATTATAGGAAGGTAAGTCCAGAAAGTACTATATGACACCCAAAGCAAAGTCAGTTGTGTCTGTGTTTTTTTATAGTATCTGGTAAACAACTTTATGCAAGGGTTTGCTAGCAATATAACACGAACAAATCCTATGGGAGGACTTGGCAAGCATGGAGACTGCAACAAAGATCTGAGGGTCAAATCTTGGTGGATAGGAAGAAATATGAATCACCCAGCAAGACAAAGATCAGATTAATCTCTTCTGAGAAAGTGAGTAGTATAGAAAAATCAGGTGAGATTTTTATTTGAACACTTGTCACCAAACTGCTTCAGCATCTTCCCCTCATTAAGAAATGTATTCCAAAGTTTCATTTATGTTTAATTGGGTATTAAGAGAAACCATTTTTATTTCTTCTCCTGTACTTTTTATACTGAACATAGTCTTTCCTATCAAAGTCCTCTCAAGCAGAAATATTTCATATATCATAATCCTTTTGGCCTCTCTCATAGTTCTATCTCAAGCTGAATGGAAGGAATTACTCCAACTCTTCCCATTTAACTTTGCAACAAATGTATGTTTACAAAACAAAAGCTACCTTTTTGTCAATAGGCTTTGTGGAAATGCTTCAGTTAATTAAAAAAAAAAAAGTTAATAATTTTTAGTCATTCAATAGAAGCTGCTTGTCCATGCTTTTAGATTGAAACAAATATACCTGAAAAAATGTTATTACATTTTTAAACTGCAAGGGTCTCCTTTTTTCCAAAGCGAGTGCTAATTTAAAAAGTGTTAATTTATATTTAAAAAGTGAGAAACAGTATAAGAAATTCAAATTAAGAAAAACATTGCAAATTCATTCCCTTTTCCTTTGTTAATTTTCAAGTTGATTGAGTTTGGGCCTAAAGAAATTCACTTCAAGTTATATTTTCAATTAAATCTTTAGCATACACCAGCAGCATTTAAATGCTCTTTTTCTGTTTCTGAAACACAAACTTATTTTTTTATAGGTTGAAATGGAAGATTATTACCGTGGTCAAAAAATTTCACCTGGTGATATAACTTCATCCAGCTGTACTTCATCTTGAGGAGTACAGATATAAATGTGTGATTATGTGCACATATGCATATGTGTATAATATCTCCATAAAGATTACACAAAACTGGAACCTAGAGGTCCATTCTATCAACTTGAGGCATATTAAAGCATCTTGAAATAGCACAGCAGTGACTGTCAGCTGGCCAGACTGCCTAATGTGGAGAATTTTCCTTGTTAGGTATCTTATTAAAGCTCTCAGCAGGGATTCTGATTCGTCTCAACATCAAATGAATAACACCAGCCTTTATTCAAGAAAGAGACAGCTATAGTCTAACTAGACTATGCCAAATTCGGGAATGTGCTTTCGCAGTTGCCAAAGATTTTTCTTTCCACTGTGTATATTTCCAAGGAGTCTATCACTATGGACCCTATTCATAGGAAATATTATCCTGAGTTGCTGCACTATTATACCAGCTGACTTTCAAAAGAGTATTTAATCTGAGAGAATATTTTCTTTGGTTTTGGAGCATCTGTGCAATATTTAGTTATTTGAAAGTAGCTACTACAGAAAGCAAAACAATAAAAGTTTTCCCCCATTTCCCCGTTTTTTTTGAAGATCCTCTTGAAGGAGCAGGAAATGCTGCTATTGTATCAGTATTAATGTAATCCTAGGCATCAGTTACCAACTTTTATTAAAAACTCTCTCAGCAAGAGAAGGAGTTTTTGCATAGTGTGGGATCAGATAATAAAGACAGGAAATAAACAGGTGACCTCCAAAGTAAATCTGCAAGTGCAGTTCCCTCTTGCCCAGGTTCACCAAGCAAGCAGTCTCTTGATAGATACTGCAAATGAAGTAGACTTCAAGAGCTTCAGTCATTAAAAAAAGTGGAACCTGTATTTTACTCCCTGCTTTTCCAAACAGGGCTGATGAGAGAGCAAGTGACTGAGAATCCAAGCTATATAAGACAAAAGTGAAAACTACTCTTCAAGACCCTGTGCTCAAAGACAAAATTTAGATATCTGTAATCTCCACACAATATACAGAGATAGTTAAGTACCTCAGAAAGGCATTTAAAGTTGCTTCAGGGAGAGGGGGAAGGTGCTAATCCAAAATCAAGTTATTTATATAATTAGAAATATCTATATGTCTATAATCCCACTCACATTTGAGTTTTAAGCAGCTCATTAAGGGCTGCAACAAATATCTCTATGCCTGATCACTTTCTGGAGACAGGAATACTGATGGCAGATGCCTACAAACTGTTTTTGCAAAGAGCTGAGTAAGGCTTGTTTTCCTTCACTGATGGTGACTGCTAACTCTTCCCCACTCTTCACACAAGAACTTCATGGATAAACTTTTCAGGGAAATCTGAGCACCCCTCCTGTCTTGGTATCTGTTTTTCTACCAAGCATCTGATTAATACAAAATAGCCCTGGCTGCAGACATTATTTTTCTCCCTCTTATAACATTACTGTTAAGGTATCTGTTACCTCTCTCTTCCTAGTGCCAGAAATCTTGCATTGAGGAATGCACCAAGGCCCAGCTTCAGAGTGAAAGATGCAAAGACACACCACTTTACAGAAGGTACATACAGACAGGCACCTAGCAGATAGCTAGAGAGACACATTCATTTGAAACTTGCAGAATAAAGACTGAATATCCTATGTCTTTAGGATCTGCCAGTGCTCTAGTAGTGAGCGAAAAAAATGTGTGCAAAGGGTTGGTGGAGGCACAATAATGTTAAAAAGAAAATAATCACAAAAAATTTTTCCAGGAGTTCCACTATAACCCAACTGCATACAAAAAATGAGGTGCTATGGGAAGCTGCTGTTTTGCCTAGAACATAGTAACTGCAGGAGCTGATTATTTAACAGCTGAGGACATTTATAAGCAGACTTGAAGATTAACAACAGCCTCACTCAAATGCCCCAGGCTGCCAGTACCTTCAAGGAAAGGAGAGAAAGAGAAACAACTACAGAGAGATCTAGTAAACTGTTTCCCATTTCTTCCTGAAAAATCACTTTCAGTCCTCACCATCAAACTTCTCAGAAGTTGCTTCTCTGTACTTCCCAATGGACTTGAACATCTTTAAAGGTATCATTTTATCACTACATGGAAGGTTATGTCAATGGTGGAACATAAACACACACAAACACAGGCAGGCACACAAGCATCAAGGGGGATCCATTCCTCATTTGTAGTGAATGGTTTTCATGAGTAGCTAAAAATACGTCTGATACAGAAGAAAAATTAATACTAAAATATGTTGCATGTCTTCCATTAATTTGATACAGTTCAAGACTGAACAATGTTTTTCTAGAAGGTTAATTAGGAAATTAAATTGTAATAACTCACATGATGATAACAGTGGAGAAATTATCCCTTCTAAAGGATTTGAAAAGATTACCGAACTTGGGGTCATGAAGTACTTGAAAAACACAGTAGAAATTTCCAGTTTTGCTCCCCCATAGATTCTTTTATTCACATAAACTTTTGGCATCTTGACACAACTTCACACTCAACCTTGACTGTTAAATAAGCATATAAATCATAGCATATAGTAACTGAACATTGACAGTATCTTGTGAAATAAATTAGTATATAATAGTCAGTTAGCCCATGTTATCCTATCATTTTTATCACACCTTAAAAGTTTGTGTGGCTGGAAATTTAATTTACCTGGTGTTTTCACAAGAGTCTGTTTCTGTAGGGTAATATAAGCCAGGGCAGTCATTAGGACCTTCAAGGCTTTACTTGAGAGATTGCTGTGACAATACATTTCTTTTAAGTGAAATTTCTTTCATAACAGAGCAGTTTAGGTTACAGCAACAGGGAACCAGAGAATAGTTGCAAAATCTTAGGAAGAACTATTTTTAAAGTAATGGTGGGAACCAGTGTCTGGACTGTAGTGTCCCCACCCCCAAATCATCTGTTCTGTCCTGAACTTCTAATATAACCTACTTGGTGAGGAATTTGCCTGCTAAGATTTAACTTTCAAAAGGACTTTAAAAGTGCATGTGATAAATGCTGACATAGTTTTCCAGTTTTAAGAAATTTAAAGTAGGCTTTCCCCAGCAAAAACGAGTACATAACCCCACTTGCCACTACCAGCCTGGGATGTTCGGTTCAGCACATGATAGACTGGATAAAAAAGAAGCTAGTTGAATGATGAGATTTTGGGTGTGGAGGTGGGGAATACCGGAGTAACATCCTGCAAAATCATATGGAAAACTGTAGTATAGTAATCATGCTGCCAGAAGACTTCCAAGAAAATGGATCATACTTTCAAAGACGAACATAAGACATTACGTAAAAACAAAACCAGATCAGATAATCAGAATCTCACCTGGCTTAGCATCTTGAGAAAGAAAAGAGGAAACACACTGGAACTAAAACCAAAACATTTCAGGGAAAAAAAGTCAAAATTTAACACGACTAATCCACTAGCTTGGATTTAGTGAATTCACAGCAATTTTTTATCATTTATATAGACAAATAGATAATTTGGAATTAAATAAATATAGATTTTTCAGAATAAATTGACCTCTGGACTTCTGCTCCTACTATTATTTACTAAAGTCATGTTGCACCAGTCACAGCAGACAGTGAGAAATCAGATTACTGAGCTGATCTTGGAGACAATCGATGCTTTCAGTGATACTGATGTTTGCAAAACTGTCTGTCTCCTGGCTCGTTCAAAACCAAATATGAAAGTTATGCTAAGAAGAAACAATTTTTCATTGTTTTTTAAGAAAGGCAATATTGAAGAATCTGAGCACAAAGAGCCGTTCAGATATAGTCCGTGCTACAGAGAAGACATCCAACATCTCATCTTCATTGCTTTTTTCTGCTCAGTATTCCCTCAGCTGTGGACGGATGTTTTCAGACATCAAATAGTGAGAAGCAGCACTGCAAAATGAATGACATTAGTTCCACTGAAGGGAGCAATACAACTCTCATTGCACTTCTATAGAAGAAGAATACGGACAATGCAGATGGCTTTTGAATTTCTGTATATATTCATATTTGTTTCTCCTATCTTGCTCCACTCTGAGAGCCTAGTTATTGCATTCCTTTAACCAGATCCTGCAAAAGCAAAACTCCCACTGCTGCCAACTCTAAAAATACAAAGAAAAGCTTTCGCATCAAGAGCACAGATGCAGTTTTTTTGTAAGACAAAGGTGACTGAGCACCACAGGAATATAACGCTCAAACACAAAACAAAGGTTACATATTTCTGTCAGGAGGTCGTGGTTGCTGGCACCTTGATTAGACAATAGGTGCACTTTTCTCTATCTGTTGCTAGAAGGAGGGTGTTTGTAGTTCAGAACTGGTTAGCTGTGTCAATTTCGGTTAAATAAGAAACGTAAAGTATACATGACAGTGTATGTATAGAAGACGGAAAATTTTATTTCCTTTTGGAGGAAAATAATTGTTGGAAGGCACGGGGAAAAAATAATTTAAAAATTAATCTATGCAAATTTTCAAAGTGTTATCATCTGTTGAGAACTTCAAAAAAATTCAAACTGAGGAAAATAAACATCATTTTTCTGAATCTGCAATTCCTGTCAATGCAGCCAGCATACAGATGAATATTACCTTCTCTGGCTGTTTTTAATGCATAAAAAATGCATGCTACTGCTGGGCTTGTTGAAGGAGCTGAGCTGAGAGTATGGGGGAAGGAAAGAAAAAGTAGAGGTGAGCGATTCTGTTGAGCACTTGCTGTTTGTACTCTAGCTGCAAAAACTGAACATGTTTACAGGGGGGAAGAAAATTCAGCATTACTGAAAACAAATGGCCTCACTTAAAGAAAACTGGAGGTGGTGAGGGAAGGGAATTTCTTTACTGAAAACAAATGCATTCTCAGTGTAGGAAAAAAACCAACCCACAACAATAAACAAACTAAATTAACTCAGTATCTTGAGACTACTTAATATCTATCTGGGAGTCTGTTTCTCGATGATTGGAAGAGAAAGGACAGTAGGAGGGGTTGCCTCAAATTTCCCCCAAATGAAGGATTGTGGGGGTGGACTAAGAGGGGGCTGAAGACTGTGTAACATCAGGAGACACATTTGTTCAGTCTTCACTGGCATTTCCATGCTGAAGAATTTGTTTCTGCAAAAAAGGTTAAAAACTGTTCTGTTACTTGGATTAAATTAAATTCTTTGGCATGAAAATATAGACTTTTACTTCTCTCTGCTTGGTGCCCAAATCAGAACAATCTTATTTTGTGTCTGTTCGCTGTTTTAGTTTGCCAGCATTGTTAGGTTTTCTCTTGCTTGCACAGAAATATTCTGTCATTAAATCTGATTTATTTCCCCTGTTACACATCCTAATTCACATCTTTTTCCCCCAGTGTTCCTTGTCATCTTTACCACCATAAATGTGGGAATTTAAATTTGGATTAAAATTTGTTCAGATCCTGCTCAGGTCTTGTTTAGTTCTGATTTTTGTCTACTGGTGAGAATAAAAAAGTGCAAGTATAAGAAGCTAGAACTTTCCTAAATTTCCGCAACTGTTGTCAGGTGAGGTTTTTTCTTGTTTCAGGTATTACTTTTACATTTCCTATTACAGAAACTGTATTCTATTAACTGAAACACATAATTCAATTAACAATACATATTTTTACCTATTTTTTCCACCTGGGATCACTAGTTAAAAGTATATCTAAAACTAATCTAAGGACCAAAAAGTCTGCAGCATTAACAATGAATTGCAGTTTTGCTACACTGATGGTCAATGACTACATAACATTTAAATGAGGTTTATCTAACCAGTTTTGAAGACTTCCAAGAGAGAGACTCTGCACTACCCCTGAGGACAGCAGTTCAATGTATTTATTACAACAAAATTCTGGATTGTTTTTTTTTTTTTTCTTATCTCCTCCTAGTCTACAACAGTTTCTTGCTGCAATTTGGAGGTTTTATTTCCTGTGCTATCTCATGCAGATGAGAAAATCAGATTATTTCCTTTCCTAATCCTTTCCTAACATGCATTTATACTTCTGAAAACTGTCCCTTTTCTAACTACCCTAATTCTCACACTGGTGAGGCTCTCAAGAATTATGCATTTTCCCCTAAGCAATTTATGTAATGCTATTGACATATATTCTGTGTATCATTATCCTAAACCAGTTTATGGAAAACAACCAGATTCTGATGAAATGCACAGTGACAACATAAACTGCATCTTCTAACACTTCGTTTCAGTTTTACCTTGTTTGGATGTCTTTGACATACAGTTTTCTAGTGTTTTGCCAAGTTTTTTTCAATATCCTTTTTTTTTTTTTCCCCACATGTATCACTGTCTGGGTACAACCTTGACCTCATTCAGGATAGTAACAAGAGAGAAAAACCAAAACTGATTCACTCAGAAGCTCTGTAATGTGGCAACTACCTATAACGTTCCATTTAAGTTCACCTAGAATAATTTAATGGTGCATTGTTTAAGGCCTTCCTACTTGCCTATGTTTATTTTATCAATTTTCATGCTGTTTGCAAGTTTTGTTTATTACCAGCATTTTACTTTTATGGCTCTGTGCAGTCATCATGACAATGAATTACTCTTGAGAGCTATTCTAAAGCTTTCCAACTTTTCTGAATGTGACAGGATAGGATGTTGGAAATGGTTGAAGTCATGGAATGAAAAACATCATGGGAATATGACTCAGGACTAGTCATCACCACCTGGAAAGCTGTCATTAGAAACAAACCACCACGTTAGAATGTAACGCCGTGCGCCCCGGTGGTATGGGAGGACACTACCTTCCAAAAGCTACTCCAGCTGGGGAGGGTGCTACAGCCGGAGGCAGGCACACCTCACACACTCACACCTCACACACCCAGTCAGAGGCAGGCACACCTCACACACTCACACACACAGTCAGAGGCAGGCACACCTCACACACTCACACCTCACACACACAGTCAGAGGCAGGCACACCTCACACACTCACACCCCACACACTCACACACATGGTCAGAGGCAGGCACACCTCACACACTCACACCTCACACACTCACACACACAGTCAGAGGCAGGCACACCTCACACACTCACACCTCACACAGTCACACATGCGGTCAGAGGCACGCACACCTCACACATCACACACTCACACACACAGTCAGAGGCAGGCACACCTCACACACTCACACCCTCACACACATGGTCAGAGGCAGGCACACCTCACACACTCACACCACACACACTCACACACGCAGTTGCTGAGCTCCGGATAGCAGGCAGGCGAAGACACGAGGGGCTTTGGTACAGCAGTCCAGTGCTTGCTCCCTCACTTCAACACGTGGGAAACCAGAGACCAAATGCCAACAACAAAGCAGAGACCAGGGTTTAAATAGAGGGAAGAAAAGGGCAGAGAGAGAGAGCATCAGGGTCCAATGGGCTGAGGGCACAGGGGTGGACCAAAGGCAGAGGTAAGGTGAAGCTCCCAATGAGGAGCCAACGGGAATGTAGAGGTGGAGAAACGAGGGCATGGGGAGAAGATCTTTTTAAGCACAAGCCATAGAAGGGATAAAGGGGCGGGAAAGCCAGCAGGCTAACTGGGATGCACAGAACTGAGGAACAGTGTGGCAAAGCATCGTGGGGTTAGGGCTTTTTCTATGCTTAGTATTGTGCTTCAGGGACTTCCTTCCAGGACATTACAGTGGTGGTGGGTCTCCACATTAGAAGTCAACCTACAATTGTGAGTCTTGAAAAGTTGCTGGAAGGGAAGTTTGCAATCAATAATCAGGTTCTGGAGTGATCTCTCTTCAGGGAAAAAAATCTTTCTTTAAGGAAGAGACCTTCCCATGTCAGACTCAACATCTAGAACCAGTTGTCAGAATGAGGTCAAAGTGCACTTCAGACTCCCTCTGCCTCACTCTTCTTGAGGTGATGTGGGCTATTGCAGGAAGTGAAGCAGCAGCTGATAATCCTAATTATGCTGGATAACAGCATTCCTCTTAACAAAGAAACTCTAATTAATGTGAGATTGCTCTCAACTCACGATAACCTTTTCCTTGTGACATAAAATGAAAAACACCAGTGGTTCTCCCAATGTAGTTTCAAGGTTGGATGGACTTTGTGCTCTCTTAGTGTCTATAGGATTAATGAAGATCTTCTCTGAAGTATTTAACCATAAAAACAGGCCAGGTACCTATCTTAGAACCAACCTAATCTTTTCACTTTCATCTATGTTTAATCAGAATACTTCACTATTTTAATCTGTTTCATTATTTAATCTTTCTTTCAAGCAAATAATTTGTACTCTATTCACACTATTTTTCTCTGTTTCTTTTGCTATTCTGACAGTTCAACTCCTAAGGTTTCTCTTAGCCATAACATTTTATTTTCCCTATTAACCATCATAGTAGCATCTAGTTTACCAAACTACTCTGAAGTCAAAACATGTCTCTCAGGGAGATCCTTCAGGATGTAAGCCCTAATTAAGTTCAGTATGAAAACATAAATGAGAATTCACATGAGTACTCAAAATTTTCTTCTTTAATCTTCAAAATTTACTCTCTTCCTAATTCTGTCATAATTCTTTGGAAGAACATAATTAAACTAAAACTAGAAGCATTAAAACTGCTTTGGATTTTAGCTATCTTTTTTTTCCTTTTATCTCCTTTCATTTCTAGCTGTCTCATTAGCATAATGGCTGTATTGGCAGTCATTACAAGAATGAGATTATCTAGTGATGAACACTTCCATAGCAAAGTATTTAAAATAGGGTGTAAGCTCATTAGGAACTGGATGTCTGTAATGGGAGTCAAGAATGCTCAACACCAGCTAAAAAAATGCATGGGCTCTTGCAGGATCTGGCCTAGCTGTTTAATTCTCAGTTTCCATTCTTTCCAGTTACATTTATTGTTCTTTCTTATCATTTGCTTGAGGTTTTGTTATATAACTTTTTCCAGAGGACCTTGTAGTGTACAATCTAAACCAGCAAAGCTACATCAGCTTGGCAGGAGACAGCACACAAGAACCAAAGTAATTGCATCTTCCCATCTCTATAGTATTAGGGTGCTTCATGATTTTTAAAATATTTACTTGACAGACTGTGCTCAGAACGTGAAGGAATCTTTCACTGAAGATTCTCAAATTTAGTTACATGCATCCTATAACTTCTTAGCTTTACTGTAATTTTTGGCTGAAACTCTAAAGTATACATCAATTATAAAGGTATTTAAGATATATATATTATATAAATTATATATATAAAACTAAAAAAGACACTTTTTATCGTTAATCCTCTTTAGATTTATTTGCCAAGCCCATTGATTCCTATTTTCTTGTTATGAAGTAGCTGAGGTTTTCTTGCCTATGTTGTATTCTTGCCTGTTGTATTATACAGCAACCAAGGAAAGAGCCATTTACATGGTCACACCTAATTCTTAAGTGATATCACACTATATGCAGTAAAGCACCTCAGTGAATGATCCTCCCATTTTTACACTATTTCACATGATTACACTGGAATTCACAGACTGGCAGGAATGATATATATAGTGTTTAATGCAATTAGTATTAGTCAGCAGGAATCCCTAAAACATTGATTGCCAGAAGTCACTAGGTATTTAAAGGAAGCATATTTAGTAGATTCCTTTTATTTATACATTTATTTAAGATCCCAAAGATCTATGTCACTTGCTGCTGTTAGAACAAAGATATCGGACCAGATGAACCTTGGGTGGATAAAATGTGGCTGTTTCTATGAAGAGAAAAGACTGTCTATTTTAGAATTAATATTAAAGGAGGAAAGTAAGTGGCATAAATGCCACAAACATCAAACTTTACTGGAGGTTATGTTACACTACAGTGAAATAGGGACATGCTACTTGACCAAAAGTGTCACAAGAGGACTGGAAATGATTTCCCATAAAAAAACAACCCAACTCACCACCACCAAACAAACAACAACAACAACAAAATCCAAAACAACTTAAGTCCTTCACACATTCACAAAGATGACCTGATCTCAGAATTATGTTATTACCTTCCCTGAGATGTTCTGCTAATGCAGAATGATGGTCTGAAGCTTCTGAATCCTCTCCTGCCCTCTCCAAAGACCATTTTTCCTGAACTGCAACAGACAATGATTATTGAAAAAAGACAACCTTTGAATGCATTAATTTTTTCAACTAGTGATTTGCTCTACACCCTTTTCAATATGAAAGAACATTTCTTGCTGTGGAGTGTTTTACACACATGGTACATACCCTTCACTGACAAGTGTAGCCAGAGAAAGAAGTTTGCACAACCATCTCTGGCTTCTGCTTTGGTAGCTTCTGGATCTTCTGAGCAAAGAAGGATGGTTTGGGAATGCCTGGAGTAAAGTTTTACTTAAAAGAAAAGTGAAGAGGGTTACACAGATGAGTACCATCTGCTTTTTCTTGTCTCAGCATTTGTTGAACAACCTTTACCCTCTAAGTCCTTTTGATGTTTATAAAGAATTGAGAGAAATATCGGCTGAAAGCATGTGTTTGAAAAAAAAAAACAAAAAACAAAAAACAAATAAAACAAACTTGATATAGATAATTAATAAAAAAGAATGAAAAGTTGTGGCTGAAATGAGCTTTTTGTGAATTGCCAGGTGAAACAACAAATAGTAATAGACAACTTTACCACCATATTTTTTGAAGAAATATACAGAAGTATGTGTTTGAGAAAAATAGGTTTGAAAAAGTTGGAAGCAACAATTAAGAGCAGCTCTTTTGCAGTACATTTTGAATAAGAAGGCATTAACTGGCAATGTAGAAAACCATAATGAATAAAACTGATCACAAAGCAATAGTTTGTGATTTTAAGGTGGGGAACAAGTGCTTGCAATGGAACAATAAAAATATTCAAACGAATGCAAATTTCAGCATAGAGAATTGCTAGAATAGACCCCAGGCAGGGAAAGAAAAAGTACAGAAAAAGCTTTAGTTTTGACAAATGTCACTATTAAGTCAAATGAACAAATTATTTCAATACAGAGAAAAGAGGGAAAATTACATGCCATTACTGCTACAAAATCTAAGATTGGTATGCAACCCGTCCTTGTCTCTAAGACCAAATCCCACAAAAAAATTGTGCCCATATAGAGATATAACGCAGAAAAACAAAGGACCGGAAGAAATAAGACAATAAGGGACACAAACTTAGGAAAGCTTTTATAGAGACAGAAAAACAAGGAAGGCAGAAAATATTCTACCAGGCAGCAGGCAAACCATAAATGACTGAAAAAAATCCAATGGCCACTTTGCTAAGTAAAAAAACCCGTAATTGTGTGTCATTGCTATCTTATGGAAGGCAATTATTTTCCATTGCTCCATGCAAGGTAGGTCTAAGCTGGAAAACAACTCTCCACTTTAGATACCGTACTAAGAAAGACGCCACAATTTGGGACAAACTGAAAGAACAACAGAAAAACAAGGTTTTGAAAACATAGGCCAGAAAAAAGATTTAAAAGTGAGTTGGATTTGCTTAGAGAGGAATTTAAGGAAATGTAATAGGTATTTTCTGGTACTTACTAAATTATTGTAAAAATAGATGGACCATTAATATTTCTCAGTAAGATGACTAATTTTCAATAAGCAAGATGTAGTTTTGAAAATGAAACCTGTTGGAGTCCAGGGAAGCCTGAAAGCTTCTCCTGCTCCTCTGGTGGTTTCTTTATAGCCCCAGAGCTCCTCAAAAGTGGCCTAGCCAGCAACCTAGGCTTTTGGAGAAGCTCCCTCCACTTTTGGGAGAACCTGGAGGCACCAGAGAAGTGAAGAGATTTTTGTTAAGTGTACCACAGAGGGTTTGGTTGTAGTTTTTAGGATCTTGCTCTATGTATTATATAGGGACAAGATGGAGATTTTTAGGTGTGGTTTTTCCTTCTTTCTTCTTCTCCTCTCTCGTTATTCTCTTCCTCTCTCCTCTGACACCAGTTCCTGTGGTGTGTTGGTTGGTGGAAAAAAGTTAGCATTGAAAAGACATATCAATAAGATGAGGGTTTACTGGTGTTGAAAAGAAAATGAGATACATATTGTTTCTTGAATGGTTGTTAGTAAGATATAAAAGTAGCTGCTGATCTGCAGCCATTGCCTTTTCTGCCCTGGTGTTCTCGGGGGATGCTGTCTCTCCCTCTGAGGTGTTGATAAGACAAATAAACAACTCTGAAACAGCAGAAGATCTCTTGCTGCATTTTTTCCAACATGACGAACCAAAGGAAGAAAAGCCCCAGGGCAGAGGACAGGGGGCCCAGACCTTTGACAGAAACCCAATCAATGGTCAGATCCATCAATGAACTGTTCTAACAGGTCTCTAAAAAGAATTGGATCAACATTTCTTAGCAGTGTTCTAACCACACCTGGTTCATCAACATGGATTTTAAATTAGCTTATTTTCCCTGCTCCGCTGTATTTTACCACGTCATTGTGTTTGTTATGAGTCAATAACTTTTCTGATTTTTTTTTAATTATTTGTGTATAGTATTGAAAGTATCTTCTCCTTCCACATTGAATTGTGAGTTATCTTGGATGTGCTGTGTCAGGACCAATTTTAGTGTGCTAATTCTGTAATATGTTACTGAAATGCTTACAATCAAGCATTTTGCAGCTGAATTGGTAATATGATTCAGAAGATGAGCTTCTGGCATCAACTAGTAAAACTTGCTTTTTACTGAAGAAATTGCATGCCTCTTTTTCACATAACACAATGCACTCCTTTGTCTGTGTGATAATCCTACAAATATAATATCTTTCACTTAAAAAAAAAAAGAAAGAAAGAAAAGACAAAAAACTCTTCCATGTTGTGCTTTGACTTTACTTTTCAATGACTTCTCAATATTAACCTCTATTCATTTAAAGTTCTTAAGTCTGAAATGTAAAACTGCAAGTTAACTCTAGTTTCAAATTATATTATAGAATATTGTATTACTGTGAAAAAAGGTGAATAATTATTGTATTTCAGTTAGGTGATCTGCCTGATTTGCAGCAAGGGAGATTTATTTTAGAAAATTGTAGGAAATATCAATTTATAAGTATAGTAAGGCAGAGGAACAGTTAAGGCATCTATGAAAAATTATCAGTGATCACATCTGTCAAAATAGGTGCCCTGGTTTCAGTTAGAGTAATTTCTTCTCAGTAAATGTTACAGTACAAGAATATTTAATATCATCATCATCATCACCACCATAATTTAACCATACTTGCATTTAATGTAGTTTGTATTATCATAAAAATCAAAGGTTAACCAGTAAATTAAAATAAATTCTGTACAGTATTAATTTATGTAGAATTCTCATGACTTATTTTTAAAAATTACTTATTTTCACAAAGTAATTTGTAAAATGAAGACATATCTCACAATTCAGATGTTTTACTTCTCAGTAGAAAAAAAGACATTTTGCATTTAGAGGCATCTTAGCATTTAGGGTAACAAATGAAGATGTCCTTTTCCTTTCTGGCAATAATAGTGCCTTGAAAAGCTTTTTCTAAAATGGTCTTGAAAGTTTAATTCGAGGATCTGTGACTTCACCTTACTGGTCCTTGATAAAGGGACCGTATACTATTTGTCAGTCAGCTTTTTATTCTCCTGTGTCCTTCAGTCTTCTTTATTGTAACACATTATCTACATCATTATCAGCAAGCATATTTTCATGCTGCTTCTGTGTTCAGCCTATTCTTTTTTACAGCAGCTGTTTCCTTTGCTCTCTTCCCTTCAACTACTACATATGACAATGCTGCCAAGAGTTTTGCTGATGAGCTTGTCCCAACTGTCCATTCTTCAGGCAAGTTTGAAGAATCCTTGCCATCCTTGTACCTTCCAAAGAATGGTTTTATTTTTCCTAACCTGTGGGATTTTCTTTCAGCATCCTTTCATAAAGTGCTATACAGAATAGGAAAAATTTAAGAGCTGGAAAGAAAGCTAACAAGTATAGCAGTATAAAGTCTTTGGAGGTGAAGCCAGAGCAATTCCAGAGGCCAGATTCCACTTCCAAATCATACACAGTTATAAAGAGTATCAACAGAATTTATCCTTCTATTGAACCCAAAGGATTTATTGATGAAAAAGTAATTCTTTTTATATAGGTAAGAAAATTTTTCATCCATATCACAGTGTTGTTGCCAGGCCAGGGACTAAATTTGAGAAATGTACTGCTGTCAAGTCACTTGAAGATAGAGGGGGGTTAGTGCAAACATTGGAGGTGTTAATTTTTTTCTACTCCTTAAGCAAACTTAATATGAGACTCATGCTGAGATCAGAATGACAATGCTTATTGAAAATATGCAAAAGACAAGGCCTAATCACCTCTAAACCAGCTGGAGCTTGGAGTCTCCTTAAACATGAGCTTTACTGATTTTGTAAATCAGTAGCAGATTTAAAAAATATTTAAAGACATACTACTCTGTCCTAAAGATTTTACTCTGGTCTGGGTCTATCCGGGTCAACTGGGTAAGTTTATAACAATGTGTTCAGCCAAATCAAGTAATATGTCTCCACCTCTGCTGGCCAGTGAGGCTCAGTAGCCCTTCACCACAGCAGTGATGGGCTGTGGCTAATTCTGGCACAGCCTAAAACACAGAGAAGACTGACAATGCTTTGAGAAATCTCAGAAATGTCACAGAAGGATGCAATAAACAGAATGAATATGGCTCATGTAATTGTCTACACCTGACCATTAATTCTCTAAGGAACTAGGGAGGAAGCAGTGACTTTTTTTAAGAGTTCACTTCATCATTTGATGGTTTTATTGCAGGGTAAGATGAGTTGTAGTTCTCTCTCTGCACTATCTATAAAGTGAGGTGAACCTGGCTAATTCAGAGCTAACTATCTGTGCTGCTGTTCTGGGTTGAAGTATATTCNTGGAAGTTGAAAATTATGCAAAATGAAACCTCTCTACTTGTTAGGAGAAAATCTTGCCAACAGAGTTCCGACTTTAATCCCCTATATTTGAGAAGGCCTGACACTGACTGTTAACCACTTTCTATTATTTTTTCAGAACAAGGTTTAAGGTTGTTCTATATACCATGAGCAGTGGCAGAGTAACTTGGTTTACAGAATCACAGAATGAACTAGATTGGAAAAGATCTTTAAGATCATCAAGTCCAACTTATGACCTAACACTACCATGTCAACTAGACCATGGCACTGAGTGCCACGTCCAGTCTTCTCTTAAACATTTCCAGGGACTCCACCACCTCCCTAGGTAGACCATTTCAGTGCTCAATCTCCCTTTCGGTGAAGAGATTCTTCCTAATGTCCAACCTAAACTTTTCCCAGTGCAGCTTAAGACTGTGTCCTCTTCTCCTGCTTCTAGTTGCCTGGGAAAAGAGACTGACCTACACCTGGCTTCAGCCTCCTTTCAGGTGGTTATAGAGAGCTATAAGGTCACCCCTGAGCTCCTTTTCTCCAGGCTAAACAATCCCAGCCACTATTGTAGGATTTATGTTCCAGATCCTTCACCACCTTTGCTGCCCTTCTCTGGACACACAGCATCCAGAAGAGGCCAAATTCTTCCTTCCAGAGGCCCACTGTGGAAGTTTTGTTGATGCTCGTGCTTGTTTCATCAGATATTGAGAACTCTATTATGGTCTTTGTGCTCTAGCTTCCAACTACCACATCTCCCACCAGTCCTTCTCTATTTGTAAACAGCAGGTCTAGTAGAGCCCCTGGTTGGCTCGCTCACCAGCTGTGACAAGAAGCTGTCGTTCTCAGGGAACATCTTAGACTGCCTCTTCCACTGTGTTGAGCTCCCAGCAGATATCTGGCCAGTTAAAGTCTTCCACAAGACCAAGGGCTGGCTGTAGAAAGGGGCTGGCCCTGGTGTCTCAGGGCCTTTCCACAAATCACACATGTCCATGTTTTTCTCAGAAGGCTTATTTATTAATATCAAGAAACAGAGCAAATCTTTCTCCTTTCAGCAGCTTCGGCTGGAGAGAACGTTTGTGTCCTCGTTTGTTTGTGTCTCTCTGACTCTGTCTTTCAGGAATTCACAACAAGACAGAGGAAGACATTTCATTGGTCAAGGCAACCACCTTACCATAAACAAAATCTTTTATTTGCATTCTTCATCAAGGCTCTCTCCTGGGAAGCTACAAAAGTTCCCCTTAGAAAATGGTTTTCAGAACAGCTTAACAAAAGCTTGCATTTGTCCAGCCTTTCTCTGAGATCCCTCAAAAACCTACTACAAGTCATCACCACAGCTGGCAACCTTGAAACATCCTCCAGCTTCTTACAGAATAATTCATCCACCTCTTCATCCTGCTTTGGAAGTCTATAACAGACTTGCACCAGGATGTTTGCCTTGTTAGCCTTGTTGGTCCTTACCCATAGGCATTCAACCTTATCATCAGCAATTTCTGTACTATCAAGAGTCTCCCTAACATAGAGAGCCACCCGTCCACCTCTTCTCCCTTGCCTGTCTGTTCTGATGAGGTTGTAGCCATCCATTGCAGGGCTCTAGTCATGTGGGTCATCCCACCACATTTCTGTGTTGGCAACAATGTCACAGCTTTCCTTCTGTACAGTGGCTTCCAGCTCCTCTTTTTCTGTTACCCATGTACATGCCCTGTAGCTGGGCTGATGATTTCAACCCTAAATCTGGCCTACCACCCTCAGGCTCCACTTTGGAAAGCCTGGTTTCATCCCCTTCCCCCTTCAAACCTGGTTTAAGCCCTGTAAATCAGCCTTGCCATCTCATGGACTAGAATCCTTTTGCCCTTGCTAGATAGATGAAGCCAATCTAACTTTAGCAGTAAAAATTGCCCCATAAACAAAAAATCAAAAATTGCCCTGATAGCAACAGTCCTTAAGCCACTTATTTATAACAAAACAGTTTTCCTGTTCCATTCAGCATTCATCCCTGCTATTGAAGGAATTGGGCAGAACACCACCTGCGCTCCTGTCTAATCAACCAGTCAACCCAGAATACAATCCAGTCTTTCCAGAAAGAATGAATATTTGTGAGAGAGTCTATTACCACTTATTACCACTTAGAAGAACTTTGCAAATATAGGTTAATTTTTACTGTGACCCTTCTGGATTTGTTCAAAGATATGCCACTTCCATATGATTTTTTCTCTTTTTTTCTCTCTATCCTATTTTTTGCTTCAAACACAAAGAAAGCTACTCTCTGCATTTAGTCAAAAGAATTCCTGTATTTTTTCAGAACAAAAATAATTTCAATATGACTTTCATGTCAAAAATGTTCTTAAGAAATTTAAAAGTATAGATATTCTTTCAAAACGAGATCAGACACTATACACTGACTGAAATGCTTAAGAATACTTCTCCCAGTTTCTGTCCTCACAATAAGGCATGGAGTTTGTTTTATAAAGAACTTTGAAAAGCATGCTTTGGCTAGTTTGCTTTTGCCTTCCTCTCTCTTATAGATAGAAAACCATCCCCCATTAACAGGACTATTCTCATAGGCAGTCTCTTAACTTATTCCACTTCTCCTACAGCCACTCTTTGATCGGATCTTGTCTCTTAATTAATTCAGACTAAGGACTGTCACACCATACACTCCAGCCCAAAGAATTACTGACAGCCATGCAGGGACTTCTTTATTCCCCGTGCATGCAAACAAATAAAGAAAATAAATAAGGAGCCAAAGTAATAAACCTGATAGTCTGCACCCACTTAGCAATATTCAGCTGTAAACTAAAGAGCAAACCAAAACAAGCTGGCATCTAGCAGTTTGGATGTTGCAGAGTTTGCTGCCAGGCACAGGAGCTCCACAAAATCAAACCTTAAAAGTGCAAAATTTGTGGGTTAGTGTTCTCTATTTTGTAATGTTTACAAGCACTTGGTTAATGGCACAGGATGCTGGCAGTATCATGCATATAGCATTGGTAATATTATCTACTTCCTATTTTATATTGTTTCCAGTGGAGATGCATGACTGTATTTGCTCTCATGCTGTTAGGTTAAAATGCCATGCTGTTTTTCATGGCAACCCACTAAAAGCACTACCAGAGTAGAGTGAGTCAAATTTTGCTCAGTGTGTAGCACTGAGTGAAGAACGACTGAAAAACTAGATGAAGCTGCCAGACTTATGTTTAATGTACTTGGTGGAAAAGCAGTATAAAACTATTTCCCCCTGCAGGGAAGTATAAAACTAGCTCCCAAAACCCCATCTAATTTCTGATAGAGGCAGTCTTATCCTTTCTTAAAAGAACTGGTGAATTTTCTTTTTTGTGTCTTTGCTGTCTGTTTTTCTACTGGTGTATAAAGATTTAATTGTTCAACATGTTACATATCTCTGTAGTGTCTCCAGGAAGACACAGTTTTTCTGGTGGGTTTTTTTTTTTTTTTTCCCTCCAGAACAGCTTGGTTTGGGGAAATGAAAACTTGCAAGTTTCAAGCAGTAGATGTGTTTGAGATGTTTCCTGCAGGGAGGATTTAGCATGGAGCACTCATATAGGAAATGTCATGTCCAAAGGGTTTCTCTCTGATTACCCCTTGAAATTCCAGTTCAGCTCTCTGGTTGTAAACTTTGCACTCCTCTCATTTTCATGTTTTTTAACTGTCCAGCTTTACCCTTAAAATTTTGATTGGGTCAAAACCCAAGAGGAAACACTTTACCTGCCCTCTAGCCTTCTTAAAAACACATACTGTAAATGACAATTTCACATGCTTCTTTTCTGCATTTTTTCAAATGGCTGGTATTGTACATTTCCCTGTGTTTTTAATAAATGGGCATGTCACCGGGAATGCACCAGCCAATTTATTCAGCTGACTGGTGTCACAAATGTTAGTGATCCACTTGCTTATTTTCATGACTTCCACATGCTGTACCTAGAGTCCCGCTGCTACCCTATTTAACTTGACGTGTTTCTGTTTGTGCTAAGGTTGGATGCTATTGCATCCATTTAGGAACAGATGTTACTTAGTATACCCTGCACTCCTCCACGCCGTCTTTTTTTCACAACTCTCTGGGAACAGACCGCAGGGATTGTGCTCTCACTTCTGTGTCACCCTTCCCACAGCAACTCCTGGAAAGAGAGTGTAGGAAAGATGAGCTTTTAATGTTGTTATGAAACCATATGCACCCTGCTGCCACCATATCAGAGAGTGTGTTTTTTCCCAGAGTGTTTAATACACCTCTTTTGACACTACAGAAAATGAATTGTGAAGGATACTGCAGTTACAAAAGTGTTGACTTTTGCCTGGGGAAAAGAAAATCAGAAAAGGTTATAAAATTCACTGTTCAATATTAATTTAATCACAATACACATTTCAACAATGTACAGTGTGTTGCTTTTAATGCACAGCTACAGTTCCATGCCTGTTTTTTTCTCTAGTCTAGCCTGCAGCTCTCGCTGGCTGTGAAAGTTAAGATTTATAGCGATAATATTCACTATCTGACAATGAGTTTCAAAGCTAACAGCTTTGTAGTGTTTTCTCTATGTTCTTGCATATGTTTTTGCACTTGCAACGACCATTAAAGTTTGATAGGAGAATTGTGCACATCATGAACATGAAAATGAGAATATAATTACCCCTCTGTTTTCAGATCACTAAAATCAATCTTGTTGTTTTATTATGAAGAATCAGGCTGGCTACAGTTGAGACTATTTTCACAAAAATCCCCAGAAAACCTAGCAGATATAATGACTATCTATGCTACAAATCAGAATGTTTCTTCCTATGTCTGAAACTTGAAAGCTATTTATCCTAGTCTCATAATACATCACCCAAAACCAAAATTCAAAATGTACCTAAATGTGATCTTATTTGTCTGAAGCTATTTCAAAAGAAACGCTAAAATAGTACCAGGAAAATTACTAGGCAGCTTTAGACCACCCGCTAGACTGTCATGCTTTTTAATATGGGACCAGGGTTTGTCTTTTCTTTAAATAGATTTTTAAATTATGCATATAACTGATAGGGAATACTGTCTTCAGGAGAAGATGTGTTGGTAGCAGGCATATTTAACTCTGGAAGGATAAAGCCTACCTGAAAGCATAGCTCAGGTAGGTGGGACCTTGAGCACAGCTACCCAGCCCTCGCTGGTTAGGTGGTACTTGTGTGTGCTCACAGAACAGAGGTGCACAGGTGAAGGTCGTGGGGAAGCCCATCCAAAAGCACTGCTAAATAGACATGGGCTGGGCTGGGCTGTCCTGCTCTAGTGGTTTAGGTATGTGCAGGAAAGAAGTAAAGAAACAGACAAGTTGTTAGCAGCTTGGTATCTCTAGAGCTGACAGGAGACTGGAAGGTGATGGTAGCACAGGAAATGAATTGTGATTGGTGATGGGTATGGAGAAAATTGCAGACACCAGCTTGTGGCTACATAAGTAGCAAAGCCTTTGCAGTTTATTCTGCCAATCTGTTTCTAAATATCGATAAAGAGTGAGAACAGCTAACTCTCAGGAGCCACTTGGTACCTGGGCTTCTGGCACCTTGCATCAGTCTGGGCTTAAGAGCAGCTACAGTCAGAGGCTGGAGCTGCCAGACAGGATTTGGTTGGTGTGAATCCTCTTTCCTCAGGTCCACTATGGTGTCCAAGCTGCACCAAAGCCAAAGAGAAACCTGGGACTTGTGTTAGCATGACTGTGTACTGTGCTTGTGCCAAGGAACAGACATCTCAGAACTGGGATCTGAGCACAGAAGTCATTATCCAATATTCTGTGTAAATAAATTATATGTTATGCCACTGAGTGGTATGCTTCTGTTCTTGTGGTTACAGCACCCTAATCTCCCCCAGGACAAGCATTGTGATAAATATCTATTTCATTCCCAGGCAGCAGCTCTTTATCTTGACTGTTGATTTCAAACCATCTCACATCAAATTTCCTGAAACCTAGGGGTTCTCATGCACTGAATAATATTTATTTCTGTTGTATTTCAAAACAAAATCCATCATTAAAATCTCACCATTACGGCACAATTTTATTTCTAAATGAGATAAATGATTCCTACCCTCCCACCTTCTTCAAAACCATCTGCAAATTCTTTACTTTTGGCTAGCTGAAAGCACAGAGAAAAGTGCATAAAATGTTTCATTTGTTTCTCCACAAGTGTTCAACTTCAAAGAGAATTCTTAATCACCATTGCTCTTCATGCAAAATATATTTTCAGAGAAAATTTTGAACTTGAAAAAGCTTTTTAAAGAAGTTGTTATAAATGCATTTCATAAACAGTAGATATTCATATGGTGTTCACAAACATATGCAATTAAAAAAAAAATTACAATCTCATGAAAGACATGAAAAAACATGATTAATTCAAGAATCTTCAGTACAGACACTTTGCAGTGATACGTTAGTAGTTGTAAGCAGCAATTGTATTTTTTACTATTTTGTCTAGATATCTTTATCTGGATCAGTATCCTGAATACAATGGAAAAAAAAAGGCAATGGATCATGTTCTCATCTGGCCCTTCCAAGCATACATTTACTGACTTTAAATTACCCTCTTCAAATGAACGAGTGAAAGATCTTGTCTACTAAATGAAGAGTCATGATAAAGTATTTATATTTAACCTACTGGGAATATCCTATTCAGATTTATCTGAAACCTTCAATTTTGATAATGTTCATAATCAATGTTCCCTTTTTATAGTAAATTACTGTAACCAATTGACTTTTACTTTGTCAATGGAGGTCTTTATCTCATAGTTTCAAATATTTTGCCTTGTTGGTCCAATTTTTAATGCAGTTGACCATCTGTTTTTTGGTTTTTTTCATTCATTGTGCACTCTTCTTTTATTATCAGATCTTCTGTTGGATCTTTTAAGTATAGGGGAATTTTGAAGCACAAGGGAAGTACATTTAATTATTTGTTCAACCATAAGCTTTGCAAAGCTAGGTGACAAGTGTCAGTAACCCCTGGACAGGGCAAATGCCCTCACACCCCAGTTTGACTGACACTCCGAGGTCTGGTCTTCCTTGCCTGTGGCCTCTGGAACAAGTGCTGTTTGTGCAGATCAAACCTGCACGCCCCTGACTCGCTGGCAGGACACCACCTTCCCTTCAATCCCACCATGGATATGCCAGCTTGAATTCAGCTCCTCACAGTGGTGACTGGCATGCAGCTGATGTCAAAATCAAAGTCAGGTAGGCTGTGTCACGTAGGTACAACCACTTTCTACGTGTGTCTACAGTGTTACAGCAAGGCCTTTTGCGGTAGGACAAGGACTGATGGTTAAACTAAAAGAAGGCTGACTTTAGATTTAAGGACAAACTTTTCTACAATAAGGGTGGTAAAACACTGACATACGTTGCCCAGAGAGGTTATAGATGCCCCATCCCTGCAAATACTCAAGGTCGAGTTGGACAGGACTCTGAGCAAACTGATCTAATTGAAGATGTCCCTGCTTACTGCAGAGGTGTTGGACTAGATGACTTTTGGAGTTCCCTTCCCGCACAAAATGTTCTATGGTTGATGATCTGATCCTGTCTGTCTCCCCACTGCTGCCTCCAACTCCTGTATCCTGGCTCCCCTGTCCTCACAGGGCAGCACCAGGGCTGCACCCCAGCAGTAATTCCTGGCAGTGGATACAAAATGGAAATCTCTCACAGTGTACTACCTGTGTGACTTAATATTGATTTTACCAGGGAGAACACTGTCAAAAAGTAGACTGGTGATTGATACACTTAACTGCTGCAAGATCATTTAAAAACACTTTCCAGCAAAGATCATTTACAGAATTCATTTTTGGACTCAGGGCTGCAATTATTCTAAGCACCAGCATACAGAAATGACAAAAATTTGTGCTCTCTGCTGTGAACTTTAGATGGCCATACCTGTTCTTCGAGAAAAAAACTGCAAAAATAAAAAAAATTATTGATTAAAGAAAGGTTGCTTAATTTTGACTAAATTGTATTTGGCATAATGACTTCTTAAACCAGGCTATTTTGCTTTGATTTTTTTTTTAATAACTCAAATTTTACAATCTCTCATAGTATAAACATGAACTTGTAATAGAGAAGTTTGGAAAGAGGATATATAGCATTCTCTTTAAACTTCTGTTTAAAATTCAAAGTCTCAAATTATAGATTTTTAATTAATACTCTATTTTGAAAACAATACCATAATTATGAAGAATTTTTAATACCAAATGAATTAATAATGTGTTTCTTTTTTACTGTATTTTAAGAACTTCTTCTCGTAAGTAAAAAAAATTATGAGGTATATGCAATGCATGTTGTTTTTATATATTACCCCAAGCACATAAAGGGTCCTTTGTTTAATGGGTGACCACTGTTCATAGCCATCACATAAGTCAAAAGAGTGAATAACTTCAGGTTTATTTCTTGTTTTGTAACTAAAAAAGAGAGTGAAAAGAGAGACCTGCAAGCAAATCTAGCAAGCTTAAAATTTATGTTAAACATCTCTGCTTTTGAAATCTCAAGTCTAACAACAACTTGAACTTTTGGGGGTGAGGGGTGAGCTTTTGTTGTTTTTTGTTGTTGTTGTTGTTTTTTAATGAGGAAAATTGACCATCATAAATATACTGCCAGTAGAATGCCACCAGTATTGGTAATGTTAACTTTTTGTTTCTATTATAAAGCATGTGGTATTTAGCTTGTAAATATTAGTTCTGAAGAAAAAGAGATGCTTAAGTTCTCTGGGCCCTCTGCCAGTATTTCCCCCACTGCAAGCTGAATCATTCCAGAAAATTACACTATTGTGAAAATAACCTGCAAGCTTGAACATTGCTTTGTATGGAGCACCTGCTGACAGAACTGTGCCCTGAAGGCTGGGGTACCTCATTAGAATCATCACCAGAAATGTACATGTAGGAGTCTTTCTATAAGAGCAAATATTTAAAGACACAAAAGCACACAGAGCCAGTTTGCAGACTGCAGCTGAATAAATATTAGGGAAAAGAAGAAGAAATAATAAAATATATTACATATAAAAAAATCTATATTAGAAGAACATTACTAAGGCGAAAGCATCAGAAACAAAATAAGTTAGAAAATACCAGCATAACTTACTACTTGTACTAATCCACTAATTCATTCTTTTGCACATATTTCCTAGGATAAGGAATTGAAACTTTTAAAACTAGTTATTTCTGAAAAAAAAAATTCTGAGTGAATAAAACTATTTATGCACTGATATAAAACTCAATGAAAGGTTTTGAAAGAAACAAGTAGAAAAAGAAAAGTATTGAATTCGTTCATTTGGAATTTTTTTTCACTGAAATATTTTGGGAAATAAAGTCAAAAAGATCCATTCCCAGAATAGGAAAGAGAGACAATATGCTAGAGTTTTATATTCCTCTTTGTACCTGGTGTTCAAGATGTACATCTATAAGATAGGAGAAAAATTTACATAAGGCAGGGTAAAGACAGTTTCATTCCAAAATTATTTATTTTTAAAGAAGATTAGGCCATTAGCAGATAACTTTAGAGGGGTCTAATCTTCTGAAGACACTAATCTTGTCTAGATTCCAAGAAAAGCAAGATGACAGTATGACATTTATAAAGGGTGGTGATGTGGGTGTTATCAAACACCTTTATTGAAGAGTGACACTAAGAAAATACAGGTTAGGTTCTTTGTAAAGATGTACCCATCTTTGAAGATGCCACCACAAAAGTCTAAAAGTTTAAAGAAATCAGGGTTCCCCACTGGGAAGGAGTCCCCAGTTCCTTGATGACCAGGACAAAAGGGGATAAAAAGGATCTTGATAACTGCAGTTGCAATAAATGTGGAGTTACTATATCCAAATTAATTCATATACTTAATTTTTAACATTCAAGCACACCACATTGTAGTTCAGATTTTGTGCTTACTCTTTTTCAGTGGCTGGTTGGAGGGCTTCAGAAGCTGGAAAACTAGAGCATTCTAGGCAGTCAGGGTAACTAATATAGGAGAAGAGGATCAGTTTTCTCAGACAGTCAAATCAGCCTCACTTATTTCAGATAATGAAGTATAAACAACTGTGAGGAATTTTTAAGAACTAGTTTATCTGAGGGAATATATATATTATTTTCTTATAAATATATGTATAAATGGCTTGGGTTATACAGTTCCAGTATCTAAGTACAACCTAAAGTGAATCTTATAAGAATGGATGACCTACTAAAGTTTCATATACCGAGATTAATTTTAGCTAATCATGAAGAAAAATTGTCCCGACCTCTTTGCTTCCAAAATTGAACTTGCAGATTTTCACAATGCATACTAATAATTACATTACCTTTAAAAGAGACACCTCCTGTCTCCTGTCATTTATCAATAGCCCACTTGTAATGCAAATTTCTAACTAACAATACCCCAGATTCCTCTGCTAGGTCTATCTGTGACTTATTCAAACCACATGATATTTCTAAGAGAAAAGTTCCTGAACACTAACTTGACTCAGCTAACTAGCCAGATTTTACAACATGCTAAGATTTTATTTTTATGTCAACCATAGATTTCTTAGAGGAAAGTCCTAGAGGAAAAAAAAGCCACACACAATATGATGATTCTTGAATTCTGAAACTGGGCCAGTATCTTGCAATTTGAACAGTAGCCTTGCCACCTAGAAATGCCTTTCTTTATCAATTATGTCCTAGCCCAACCAGAGATAAAATACATATGAGTCTATTTCTTTATAACAGAGTGTTGTTGAATGGTATTGTATTACTTTCCCATGTCTCTTCTCCCACCTTTTGTTTTAGGTATCAGCTCTGCTTGTTTGCTTACATTGTAAGATCTTCAGAACAGAGGTGATTTCACTGAATGGTAGGACTATTTTCTAACACAGAGAGATTTGGCTTTTAAATATCACCGTGATGCAAAAGGTAATATTTTACTAACACAGAAAAACCCCTGTTATTTTACTGTTCAGCCGCTGTGGTAGAAGGAATACTTTCCTATTTATTTCAATCTTCTTTAAGCTCCTGGAAGTTTAGATAGAAATAGGGTGATATGGTGTGCATCTGAACTGTTTGCCATATTATTTGCTGATCCAAAGTATCTGACATTTCATGCCTGGGTGCTGTGTGGCTTACTAGCAGCTGTGGCCAGATGTGACCACACACGAAAGATTTCTAAAATAGCATCTGAGTATTCATTACATTTCCTATTTAGTGACATGGCTAGCTGGTGGCAATTCCTCTCCTAGGATTTAATTTACATTCCTCCAAGAGCTACGACTGTATTTGTTGTTCCTTACTAAAAGTAATTTGTCCAGAGTTTGGCAATTTGCACTTTCCAGAAGCTGACTGCCAAATGTCATTGCTGATCACAAGATATATTAAGTGTACTAATTGTAAAAGCCTGCTTGTAAAAGTAGATACGCACATTTCCCAGACAAATTTTAGCTAATGATTCTTCCACATATATTGTGACTGTAATGTTTCAACCTATGCATTTTGCAATCTGCAAGTACACTCAGCTCCTTAGTACAGCCAGAAGGATCCCTTGCCTTTCCATGAGCACTGTGCTCCCTTTCAAAGCTGCATCCCATTGGCACAGGCAGATTTAGTGCTGCCTGAGGAATTGCTACCCTGCCCTCACGTGAAATATGCCTGCCCACTCTACTGCATGAATATAAAAGGTCAAGTTACACATGCTTTAGAAAATATAATTTTATGTTCTTTGTGCTTAGACAGAGATGCCTGCCTGTTGCCCTGAGACAAGGGCTTATTTCTGGCCTGTGACTATTTCCCAACATTTTCTATCAGCCAGGTTTAGAGGGTGCCCTGCTCAGTACTGCATTTCTCATCTCCTCTTTTAATGTTTCTTCCTCCCATGCATCTAACTTTAGATTTTGGATGTCATTTTGGGAGCAACACACCTCTGAGTCAAGAACTGCTTTCAAATAGGGAGCTGCAGTTCTCCTTATGGGATTAAACTGGTTGGTTTTGTCTGAAAATATTGTTAACCCAAGCCCCTGCAAGCCTCTGTCAAGTCTCTAATCATCCTGGAAAATATTGCTGCAGCATGTTGCTGAACACCCCTCTTCCAAAGTCTTTATCTACTAAATATGTCAACTATTCTTTGAGATTATCAGATATTTGAGTTGTATGAATGCCATTCTAATTGATCCAGATTTCCAAGAAACTATGAACTTTTAGGTATTGTTTCTACTTTAAATATCTCTTCTCTTATTAACTGCTGAAACCATGCCAAAATTAGGAGATAAAGCAGATGATTAGAGATGCAATTTTAGATTACACTATCGGATTTAGAGTGTTTTAAAATACAGTACAATGCTTTTAATACTACTGTTTTTATCAGGAGATGGACCTTCATTTCAATGTAACGGAAAAGCAGTTCCATTTAATAAATGATAGGGTTTAGTCCAAGATCTACTTTTCTGTGTTATTTTAAATAGCTGGATTTTTTTTTTCTTAAGAGAGTATCTAAAGAAGTAAAACAGCAATTGTTAAAGAAAAGTACCAATTTTACTGAAATATATCCTATTAAATATTTAATTCACATGTGAATGCAGAACTACATTTAACAACAGAAACAATTTACAAGTGGCCATTCAGGCATTTAAAAAAATACATTAGTGTAGTTTCCCCAAGTTACACGGTACATATCAAAAGGAATGATCTGAAGGCATTCAGAAATTCTATTAGCAATACTTTCAATAGCTGGAACACAAAAGCATACATGTAGCCTATACACCTTCAGTGAAAAGCTATGTGTTATCTCGTAATCAGGGCTGTAAGTTCAATAACCAACTAAACTAAAGAAAATTACATTACAATGAGTTAATGATACCTAAAACTTTTCTTGTTTCCCATTGCCTCTCGGTTCAATAGCTTCTGTTTCAACAAATGTTTTCTGCATATTGCTCCAAAATTAGCCTAATATTAGGAGTGTCTAGGCAGCATCCATTTTCATGGCTGAATTCTTTCTTCCATTTCAAAAATCTAACTTTTTATTTATGGTAAATATCATCTAAATTTATTTTTCTGCTGATCCAAATTTCAGCACAAGAGGAGTAGAAGATCAAGGCAGTTGCTGAGAATTCTACATCTCTAATAAATGCAATTTGGGGGTTAATTAATGCTAGTGACTTTCCTGGACCTGGCACCCCACCACAGGTGATTTCAATCTGCTAGAAGAAGCAGTCTTTGCTTGGAAACATTATCTCATTAGAGGCCTGACCACATTTGGTGAGCACCTGAAGCAAAGTTTCTAATGTCATTATCCCTGAAAGAAGTCTCATTTTTTTGTACCTAAACCTTTTTGTGAGCCAAACCTCTGTTAGGGGCAACCAAGGGATTTGTCTCAGTGTAGCATTGCAGCCCAAAACCAAAATATTAAAGTAGACAGAGCCTTAATATTCTGATTTTTATTACTTTGATTTAGAGGTTCTTCTGTGCTTTCTTCTACCTGAGTTTGCTGGATACTGCTCTCTGATGCAGGCATTCTTCTTTTATCCATGTCTCTGAGGCAATGAATCTTTTATTGTTTTTAGCAAAATGAAAGAAGTTCAAAGAAAGGTCAACCCAGAACAGCTAGTGGTTAAAGAAACTTCACTCAAGAGTGAAATACACCTCCTTATGCAGAAGAAGGCTTTGAACCCAGTCCTCCCACCTCCAAAAATGGGTACACTCATCCCACTCAAATATCATCTTCACTAGTAGCTTTTTTTTTAAATAAGCACATGCCCTAGCTCTCCTTGCCTTACAGAGGAGCTCTAGTGACCAGGCTAAGCATGGAAGAACAAGGTAAATCTCTCCATTCAGTCCTAGATGGGTGCTGAAGTCTGCAGAGGAGCAAAGTGCAAGCTGCCTCCTGAGCAGTCCCCTCCTGGCTCCTTGGGCACAGTGCTCTGGTGTGTCCCAGCTGGCAGTGCCTGCCTCTCCCCATGCACTGCAGGGTTAGCCACCTAACACATTGCCAAGCTGGTTTTTTCTTAGAGACAAATAAATGTATCTGGGGCTTTTTAAGTCATAAAACATCAGTTTATAGCCAGGAGAGCTTACATTCTAAGAGAAACCTATTTCATGAAGACAGGAAGCACTTGAAATCTACAGGAGGTGAACACTAGAAGTTTATTTAATATTATTGACTTCCTTATGTTTCAGGAGTGCCAAGACAGCAAATCACTGGAGTAACATAGCATCTCTGCGGGTCACACCAGCTGATCAAAAAGACTAAGTAAAAGCACAGAAATGTTGGTTCAAGAAATATTTCAGACCTCAAAGTCCTGCTAGCAAGTAATACCAGGAAGCCAACTCCTAAAGTCTTCATTCACTTTTTTCTCAGCTAAGAAAACCAAATGGAGGTGAAAGGGATATAATCTAGACTGAAGGAAAAAAAAAAGGGGGGAAGGGAAGAAGAGGTATTAGAGAAAGAATAACATAAGAAAAGAATACCATGCTTTAGTTCACCTGAAATCACAATTTCTAAGATATTTTCTAACTTCCAGTACAGCAGTTATTTGAGTTTATAAATACATTAGAGAGGCAGTCAGGGCAATAAACTGTCATTATATATTCTGTGGTAATATACAGAACCCGAATGCCTTAGTGTTCCCATACTTTGGGAGATACAAAGACGAAAGGAAATTTGCACATGTATAGAGGCTTTTAAAGATATTTGGAGACAGCAGAAATAAACATGTTTGCTCTTAAATGATGCTAGAACTCCACAATAGTTGTGCTTTAACAATAGTTGTCATAGATTAACTTTAGTTGTCACCTTCTGCATAAATCAAGAGAAAACTAAGTCAAGATGTACTAACAAGCATGTAATTGCCATTGTTATCTATAAGATAAAGCCACCTCCGTTTGTGATTTAGCTTTCCAAAAACTGCCAGGTTGGATCAGACCTGTTATACTCAGAATCCTGTCTCACTCTGGTTAGCACCAGAGGATTTAAAAAGAACCAATGAGTTCCAGTATAGACAAATACAGGATAAATTGCTGACAGGACACATTTCTTCATACCTCCCGTGGCTTAATGATTTGTTTGTGCCTTGGAGCATAAGCTTTAAGTACTGTGTATATTAGGTAGGAGAAAAAATACTTTTCTAACTGTGCATTTAAAATTTGCACAAGGAAACATCAATATTCAGAAATGTCAATTGGATTTGAAGCTGGGGCAAAGTCCTGAATATTGCTTTGCTTGCAACTGTCGGTTTAGAAACTTTACATTCTGGGCTATAATTGTTGTTAATGTGCATGTCCTAATAATATTTCTTGTAATATTAAATGGAACTCCTGAGAAATGACACTTCTTCATCTTGGTTTCTTAGATACCCAAACTGATTCCTGCTTCCTTGAAAGCACAATTTTTATGTTACTACAAAAAACACATTGGAGATCCAAGCTGGGTATGAATATTCTAGAATTCCAGCTAAAGGAACTACCACAAAAAGGCAGCAGATTGTCTTCTGTGTTAGAGATACACTTTTGAGTCACCATCAGCTTAATTTAAAGGCAAACAGAAATAGGTAGCACATTTAGAAAGGTTTGTAAACATGAGAAATTAAAGAAAGCTACACTTAAGCTACTTAGTTATTCATCAGTTTACATCCTTTCTGCAGGCAATGCCAGCTTAAACACTCACATTCTTGTCTTATATTCTGGCCTGGTTTTCAACACTGAAATTTCTGTCTTCTTCCTCATCCCAGTGTTCCAGCTCATAAATTTCATCACACTAAATTGAACTGGGAAAGTGGTGTGAATGGAAGAAAAAAATCTTTTAATTTTGTGAAAAAGCTACCTATGTTACTATTGTTTAGATGGATCAACTCCATAACATGAAGTTATGAAGTTTTTCTAAGCATTCCTTATTATATTTATAGTTCTTCTCAAATTTGCAAATAGACTTTATTCCAGACACTTACATGGAGGTAATAATCCTAGGTCATTGACAACTATGGCTTTATACCAGCTAATAATAAGAAATAATTTTGATATGGTTAAATCCTGGGCCAATTCTTTAGGTTTATCAAAATATAAAATATTCACAGAGCTACAGTGTAAGTACTTTATGCCCTCAATTGTGCCTTATGACCAGAATTCCAAACAAAATTTATTCATTTACATCAAACCATATAAATCCGGAGGATGCTATAATCTAAAATGTGTTTTAAGCCTGCAATTTGTGAAAAAAGTTTGAATTTTTTGAGGACCTAGTGATTTCTTCTCATGACCCTGGCAAGGCACTTTGCTTCACCAAACCCATTTCCTTCTTGCCTACAGTGAGAGTTCTGATAAATGTGGACCTTACTAACTATGTAAGACTTGCTGCCAGCTCTGACACCTCAGTGTCAGCAGAAAGGGCTATGACCCAGCCAGAAAACTGAGCTGGTTAAAAGCATTTCTCATCAAAGCATCAATCAGGCAATGTAGCATCAGCAACTTCACCTGGAAGCAGTGGAGGTCTTTTGTCATGTGTCCCCATGTCTGAGCTGGGCAAGGCTGCAGGGAGACAAGAGACCAGCCCTGCTTCAGCACCAATGAGGCAGGGACTGATGGCCCTGGGCTCTGCCATGGGGTCCTGGGCTGTGGGCAAGGTGGGGTGAAGCCACAGGGAAGCTGGGCAGGGACAGGTGGGTCCTTAGTGCTCTCAAGACCCCAACAGGAGACACCAGAAGTATGTTTAGAGCAAGTCCCAACACAGTAAATAGTTCACAATCTGTGTCACACACAGAGATTATCTGCTTTCTCCCATAGCAAGAAAAATTAACATTAAAGCTGGTCAGAAAATTCAGAGAAAATACTTATTTTTTGCAATTTTTTTTTACTTCCTCAGAATGCAAAATTTTGTGCTAAAATATTCCAATTGTGATGAAATCCCATTGGAAATATGCCACTAGACAAGCTTTGAAACTTTTCTTGGTGTCCTGCCAGCTCAGCTCTGTGGCTCCTCAGTAAAGCACCTGCTGGATGCCATGACCACGTGTTCTGGGTTTTCCAGGAGCAGCAGGACAGGCCAACAGGTGGATGTTCCCAGCGCCAAAACCCCATACTATTCCCAAGCAAATGTGAGCATTTCTGGATTTTGATCTAAGCCAGAGTGAGAACAGTTTTCCAAACATCAAAATATGCCACAAAGAGGAATGATCTTTTTTTCCTCTTTCAGCTCTACTTCAATGTATTCAACAAATTGAAGAATGAAGGATTTTGGCAGCAGAACCTTTTTTTTCATCAAAGACTTAAAAAGACATGAACAGTTGTGTGTTCTGGTTTGGAGGAGTTGCATTAATATGCAATTCTTTGTTATCATTTGGACATTTTTGTAAAAAAATCTTTATTGTTCATATAAAGTGTTATGTAAATTTTCAGACAGATGAGATGCAATTGATTTAATCTCTCTGGATTACTTCAAATCATCTGATGGGATGTCATGCAAGACATTTTATTAGCGCAGCTGAAGAAGGTAGGGATTAATAAAATCCTGTCAGATGGAGAAGAGGCTGACTTATGGAGGGGGGGAGAGGGAAGGGGAGAGACAAAAATGAGTATATTTAAATATACAATCTGAGTATGTAGAATTTACCAGCAGAGCTCCTGATAGAGCTTGAGGTCACTTTCAAATTCTGCTAAATGTGGAACTCTAGGATGAGGAGTGGAAGTCTCCTGAGGACATCTGGCGATGATGGAAAGCTGAGTGGTAGCCTTCATATTGCAGAGAATCAGAAGACTCAAAATAAGGGAAAAACTGGCTTTAATGCTCCATATTCTAAAAATGCTACTTAAGAGAATAAAATGCAAGGTCACCCACTTAATACTGAGAATTTTTGCTCTGAAGTGGAATTTATTTGTTGGAAGTGAGAAAGAAGAATGGTATTCTGTGGCATTAGGTAATCGTGGGATTACTAAGAATCAACAGAACAGTGTAACGCTAAAAACCAAGTTAAGAATGTATCAATTGACCTGGTACTGTAAAGATGGAGAACTATTACTGTCATAGTAAAAAATTCATGTGGGAGGGTGAATAAAATCCCTATCACCTGTATTCAGAACACATGAGATCATGCTAGAGCAAACACAGGGAAAGCAGAGCAAGGGAACTGAGATACTATCAGATGAAGGGCAAATAACAGCTCCTTATAATAGTCTAGGGAAGTGTAGGACAGTGCTGCTCTCTGTGCACAGTGCAGGAGGTAATCACCGCTGTAAAAAAATAACTGACTGACTACAGAAGAAGATAAAATAAAATTGAAGGAGTCTAACTTTGCCATATACCTAGTGAATATTTAAAATCACTGAAAGAAAAAGTTAGGAAACATCAATGACAAGTAGAATAGCAAAACTAGCAGTAGACTGGGGGCTCAGGGAGCTGCTTTTTTGATTTTTAATCTTTTAATGTCAAGATTTTTTTCGATAACTTTAGAAAATAGATGGTACTTTATAGTTTCCCTGCAGTTGGAATAGTGGAAAGTCAGTCCTAGTTAAATTTAGGATAACATTCAGTTACATTTAGGGTCCTATTCTAGTTGATGGACAAAGGAATGATGGGTGGAAATAACTTTTACAGTTAGCAAGAAGTAACAATGACATGGCACTCATAAATAATGTTAAATTGCACTTAATTGAGATAAAGTGTATCAAATTAGCCATTTTATCTTTTGCATTACAATGAGAAAGGAAGACATACATACATTTTTGTGGACACTGATTGCAACAAAACCACTTTTTTTTCTTTTTTCTTTATCTTCTTTGTTTTTCTTATTTTTTCTTTTTCTTTTTCTTTTTCTTTTTCTTTTTCTTTTTCTTTTTCTTTTTCTTTTTCTTTTTCTTTTTTTTTTCTTTTATCTTTTTCTTTTTTTCCTTTTTTTTTTCTTTTTTCTTTTTATTTTTTAAATTTTCTTTGGGTTTGAAAGATTTGACAGTTAGAACATTATAGGGAGCATACGGATCCCTTCTGGTTATACCCTAGAAGAAAGGATTCCACTAGTGCAATAAACACTGTATTGTATTAGTGTAATAAAGGCTGTACAAACAAGATGATAAAGATTTAGATTGTTACCAGTATTTCTGTCAGTCTCATCATTCCAAATTCAGCATAATTCTTTAATAACAGAGGAAAAAAGAATAGAAAATAAGGGCCAAATAATTTTAATGATATCAAAGGCCTTAATCAACAATTTGCTTCATTAAACACAGAATGCATCTCAGCCTGACAGAAACTCAAATCTGATTAAAAACAGGACAAGTGGTAAATTAGAAATGCTTGACAAGGAAGAAATCAACTGAAAGTATAATTCTCAATCCTTTTATATGCATCAGTGGGGTACTAATACAATTGTGCAGAAGCCACTTGACTCTGCTCAAGTTAAATGAACTCAGACTGAGTAGATGTTGTGGATGGAGTGACACACTTCACTCATAACAGAGACGTAGAGAGACAGACCACTATTAGGTAGATTTTTGAATTATTGGATAAACGATGGAACAGTAGAGCCTCCAAAACTGCTATTCAATGATGATATAGTACAGAAAGTTTGCTGTTAGGTAAGAACACAAACTCACACAGATTTGCAAACACTTGGGATAAATGTGTGTTAGAGTTCCCTATAGTCACATCCTAAAGACTGTCAGATGTCAAAATTTCACATCAGATAAGATCTTTCAAACGTAAATTTGTTGTTGTTGAAGTTGCACAGATATTTTCCTACAGCCCTGTAGGAGCTGTGGCACATTAGAGAAGCTATAGCATAAACTAAAAAATAAAGGATTTAACTATTTCATGGGAAACCCTAGAGCTACACATAAACATAGGAAGCCCTGACACTATAAGTTAAATTTAAATTTTGTTTTGGGATATTTTTTGATCATTTCATTTACAGAAACTTTTTCTCAGTCACATAACAGAGTAATAAGCCATCTTGCTTTCCATCCATGAGATGATTTTTCTCCTAGATTTCAATTCCAAGACATTGCTAGACTCACTGGCTCTCAGCCTTTTTCTTCTAAGCCAAAGTCATGCTTAAAGTTTTCTGTGACAGCTGGTCCTGAGCATTCTTTGTAAAAAGCAAAGATCTGGAAGAAACTTTACATTCCATAATCAAGTTATTTCCTTATTTATGTGGCCAATCAGCACTGGTACTGAGTGCTGAAATGCTTGTGTATCATTCATTGTCTCATCTCAGAGCAAGACACGTATAATCCCTTCCAATTAATTAAAAGAAAGGCATGTAGATCTTAACATTAACATATATAAAATATTTTAATATTCTTCACAATCTCATATTCTTCACATCTTTTTGATAATGAAAATGTCAGGAAAAAATTCTCCAGTCAGCTACCTTATTCACAGAACATATACTTTCTGAAGAGACAAAGTATCCCTCCTTCTTCGCTGGGAATTCCAACAGTACTTCAACTATGGATGCAGTAGAACAAATAGAAATAAAGGACCATAAGATAAAACCTGAAGTGTTTTGGGAGAAGTATAGCAAAGCCTTTTTAGTACTTCTCCTAGGGGGAGATGTTTTGGAGGCTGGAGTAGAGAGGAGAAGGCGCACTGTGCCAGTGGACAGACATATTTTTCCAGCTTCCCTCTTCCTGCTGGACAAACCAATGCCTGCAGTCCATTTAAAATTTTTGCAATAGAGATCCAGGTAAAAAGAATAAAATCAAGAGAAGGGTTGAAAGGATAGATTTAATTTTCTTCTGAATGGCTGAGGAAGAAAAGTTCTGAAAAATTAGGCGCCTTTTTTTTTTCTAGCAAAAACCAAAGATAAATTATATTATTACTGTCAAAAACCAGAAAATGTATCCCACAGCCATATAAAAATTAAATTACTCCTACTATGGGTAATATATAAAATTCACAATAATTTTTGGGATACCAGACTCTACCTACCAAAAGTCTTTATTTCCATCTTCCATCTAAAAGGAGTATCCACTGCTTGAATTGTTTTTTTCCTTTGAATGACAGTGGTGGTAGAAAGCACTTCAGAAACTTCTTATGCCATCTTCAGGAGAATACTGCTTCAATGTGAACTCCCTCAGGAAAGAGCTTACAGCACTGAACTGTACTTACATTACTGAAAGTGTTTCTTGAGATGGTGATAATATTTTTAAGTGGTTGGAACATGTAGGATTGGTAGCCTCATATATTCTGGCACCCAAAGTACAAAGTCTCACGAATCTTCATCAGTTCTATATTCAGAAAGTTTTATTATGAAGTGTGTCAGATTTCATTTTTTTTTCCACAGAAATCATTAAACAATCACATTTCCAGGAGAGTTTTCTCTAATCATTCTCCTACCTAAGAGGAGAAAGAAACTACTTTCTTTTCTTTTGTGCTTTCCAGATGGTTACCTGAATAACAGCCACTGCATCAGGCATGCAGGCAGAGATAAGAGACAGGGAGCATGACTTAATTAGACCCCATTTCTATTAACTTGCTTCATTTGGAAGCTGACCACTAATAATTCCCACTGCATTGATCATCAGTCCTTCCTTAATCGTTTGTACGTGTAGCTGTCACTAGCCACAGACCAGGTGCCCAGGCTATTTTGGATGCTTTTATCAGCCCTTAGCCTGAAATCTGAAGGGAATGATAAACTGGTCCCAGTATAGTCCATAGTAGACAGTGGCAGCTCCATCAGGAATCTTCCTCTTTCTCTTTCTTGATGAACTAAGCCTACAGCAAGGTCCTGTTAAACAGTAGCAGACTAAACCTAGTTCCTGAACCATGTAAGCAGTTCTTGGCAGTGACAGAGGGAAGAACTCAGACATATTTCTGCCCTAACCCAACCGTAAGAGAAAAATTCCCTCCCAGTTAAAAAAGATCTTTACTATTAAAACTGGCCAGACTCTTCCTGGTGTTACCCACTGACAGGACAAGAGAAAAGAAAAAGAAATTCCATCTGAACAAATAAATTAAATTTTTCCTGTGAAGACAGTCAAACACTGGATTCAGTTTTAAAGACAGTTTGTGGCCTTGCCGGCCTCAAAATATTCAGAACCTGGCTGGAAAAGCTCCAGGACTGCTGGATCTATCTGATGCTGATTGACCAGGGAAGTTGGACTACATGATCTCAAAAGGTACCATACAACTTAAAAAATGTTATAACTATGTGAAAATATTACTATTTTCTTTGCACTACAAATAGAACTGGGAAAACATTTGTCATGCACACAAACCATTTAATGAATTTATACAAGATTCAATCAAGCAGTGACTTCAAATAGACAGAGTGAAGTGGTTTTAGAATCACAGAATCATTAAAACTGGAAAAGAGATCCAAGTTCATTGAGTCTAATATTTGACTGAACACCACCAAGACAACTAAACCATAACACTAAGTTCCTCAGTTATTTCTTGAACAGTTCCAGGGATGGTGACTCTCATTTCCCTGGACAGCCTGTTCCAATGCTTGTGTTGCCAAAATGACACAACTTCTTTTACTAGCTCATACACAGCTATCTTTAACCAGCAGAGTAGCTCTGACTATAATTTTTTGTGACCATTTTTATTGTGCTTTAGGACGTCTGTCGACCAGTTTTAGAGAAACTCCCTATGGTGTAAGCAAGGACAGACTTTGGTTTGTGAATCTGATCACAGATGGTGAAAGGAATGGAGCTTTACTTTAAGTGGGCATTTACAGCTACTCAAAGTGAACATTCTCTTGTATATTACTGGCAGCACCGAATCCCAGTGCTTCAAGTATCAAGCTAAATTATCCATCCTAGATGTAGGGCACAGGAAAATCTAGACTGAGTGTTTATTTTTGTAAAAAATAGCAGTGATTAATTTGACATATGATTTTGAACAATTGAAAGATCGTAGTTTTAAATTGGACTTCTTTCAGTTTAGCTGAAGCTGCCTAGGAATCAAATTTAATCAACAAAAGCAAACCCCATCTATACATGTAATCTGTAATATTTTAAGTAGTACTGTTTTATATTAGTATAAACTGTTCTGTACCTAAACCAGTAAAGTATGAAAAAGAAAACTAGCAAAGACCATGAATCCTTTTCTATGAAAAGGAGAAGCAGCATGGAACATGCTCAACACTATTTAGTTGACATTGACAGTGCTAAATTAGTTTGTTCATGCAAATTAGATGTTCTAGTAATGGCATACAAAGATGGCAATTTGTTTCTTGCTGTCACAATGAATCACAAGCTGAACAATACTCAAGTTCAGGGCTTTTTCAAGTGCCATGGAGTATTTGACTTAGGTCAGTTTTTTTTTTTCAACAGGAGTTTTAGATAAAGAAATATATATACATATGCCTTCAAAACCAGACCAAGGTGTGCAAACTAACAGGGAGAATAGGGGCCCAAACCCTTCTCCAGATGACCAAAATATAATGGACAATGAAGGAGTCTTCTATCTAGATTAAGCTCTGTCTTTTCCTGGGGCCCGTTGCAAACCCTTTGTTATGTTAAACCCTTTATACTTTGTTCTGGCTGCACAGCCTTTGACACCAGCACAGGAAGCTCTGGAGTATATGGTGCAGCATTTCTAAGCTGGTTCCACTCTCGGGCTCACAAAGCAGGAATACTGATTTCTGCAAGATTGTTTGAGTTAAAGTCCATTCTCAACATTCACAAGAAGATTTGTTGTTTCTTAGTTTGGTCCAAAGTGTCTCTGGACCCCAGCTGGCACATTTGAGCNACTGAAAACAGTCAAATCAGTGTCTGCCTCGAAAGGTTCCCTTTGAAACAGAAAAATGTTTTGAAAGTGTTTTCTTTGCTTTCTGTATTTCCATAGTGCAGACTTTGATGATGATCCATTTCCTTTACCTAGCTGATTGAATTGATTGCAAATAAATGAAATAACTTGCCATTATTTAATTTAAGGGGGAAAGAAGTTACCCTTGTGCACAAAGGTCTTTTACTACTTGATATTTAAGAAAAGCAACAAACATTCTGATACCCACAATAAAATCTGGGGGTTGGCAAACCTGGCTGTTTGTCAGGTAATTTTTCAATGCAGTTTTCACAGTTTTTGAGCAGTGATTAAGTAAAGACATGCCAGTTAAATGTTTCTTGATCAATATGTCTGAGTATAGAATTATCTGATGTATTGCAGTTTTAAAAAATGGCCTGAGCATGCTTACCACAGGTTGTATGATAATGCTATGGGCAACAGCAAGATTATGAAATTTTTAGTAATTTCTTGGTTTCTCTAATGTGAAAAGATGCAGGTGAAAAGCATAATTTCCTGTCTGTAGGAAGTGGGACCTTTTCTTCCAACCTGAGTCCTTTCCAATGGCAGCAATAGGCATCTAACTGTGACTCCTTGTCCACTCTAATAAACTTTTGCAAGCAGAGGGGACTGGAGGCTTCCATGCAGGATTTGCTGCCTGCTAAATTAGTCCTGGAAAAACTTTTTAGCTGAGAACTGTAGTGGCATGGCCCTCTTCTCTGGAAAAATGGGAAGTAAAATTGAATGAGTAATATTTTTCTCTATAAAGGACATGTATGCAACAAAGGATACATTTTCACATTTTATAGCCAACCTCTGTATTTGCCATAGCTGTCAATTTACTAAAATCATTTAAAAAACAAGCACAAATAATAGTTATATTAATAAGAGGGTTCTGTAATGTGGTGATCAAGTTTAAACAGAATTTTTGAAGGTGAAGAGAGAGCCAAATCTAAACAGATTTTGAATTATTCTGCTATTGTGCTAGCACAGTGTTCTAAGCATTATCCTTGAACAAACTTGTTTTGTGGTTTCTTTGTGGGTTCTGCTAAGAGCCAGTGATGCTCCAGCTTTTAGTTGCTACTAAAGAAATTGCCATATTTCCCTCTGATGCCAAAAGTAGTTTACACACTGGTTTAAATGATAATGGATTTGAGGCACTAAGCACTGATTCAATGATCCAACTGAATTGCCTTCTTCCTTTCCAGTGTGCTGTCACATTAATCTGTCAGTTTTCTCTTGCTCCTAATTATTGTGGTGATATAATAATATAATATAATAGTGCTGAAAGTGGTTTCAACTTTCTTTTTTTTTGGTTTTTTTTTTCTTTTTTTAAATTTAATAACACATTTCCAATGGCTTTTCTTGCTTCTTTGGGTACATATACCTATGACAGAAGACCTTAAATGTGGCAAGATGGTGCTAAAACCACTATTTCAAATGTCACGGAAATTCTGATAATTGCATTATGCCAGTGGGTGCATTGTGCTCACTGCTTCTGTTCACACGAAATCTTTTGTGAGGCCTCCCTGCCCTGTAAGTCTTAAATTACAAGCATATTTCCAAATGAGAGACCAGCTCCAGCTATGTAAAGACTTCAGAGCACAGTGCTATCAGCTGAAATTCAGACACAAGATACAGCAGAGATCTGTTGAGCTTTTGACAGATCAAAATGGTTTCAGTGGTTTTGAGCCATTTCTTAGCAGCACACTAAACTGCTTTTCTCTCTTCATTGTCTGCACAGGAGGCCATTAGAGAGCAGGTGCAAGGACAGTGCCTCCTTTCCCCTTCCAGCTGGATCCCCAAAGCAGACGTCCTGTCAC